>OZ024905.1:90597864-91186129 GCA_964017125.1 Flabesymbios commensalis | reverse complement strand
CATTGTAACGACAAAATTAATCATCATCAATAACGATAATGATAATATTCATGTATTGTTTTAATTTTGTAAGTTATGCGAATTTATTCTCAATTATTGACTACGATGTTCTTGAAAAGTGTTCTTGATTTGCATTTTTATCACACACCATTGTCTATTATTTTATTTTTTATTTTATAGTTTATACATATATATCTATCAAATAGATCACATATTAATTATCAGTGGTACATCTGATTATTCTTAGATAGTTCAGGCTTTAAGCTTTAAGCTTTTTTGTACAATCCATGGAGATGAAAGGTTTTTCAATTTGAATCATCATAAATATATCTTTCTGCTTCGCTTGAATACGCATGTCATCGATCAACGGCTATCATAAATTTAAAATTTATTCAGTGCGGGGATAAACTTTAGACGTCAAAATCTGACGTTCATAGACGTCACATTCTGACGTCTAAAGTTGGGCCTCGCACTGAAAGGGTTAAATATTTTGCTCGTATTCGCTCGTTCAACAGTAGAAAATGCCCAGCTTCTAACGTTAAGTCAACCAAGAATGAACAATATCATGGTTAATTAATTATGTCCAAATTATTCTATACCTTAGTAAATAAGTTTTCTACAATAATGTCTGCAAACGATAAAAAAATGACACATTATGGAGTTGGATTCAGACTGGATATTTTATATTGTACGTTTCAACTTTTGTAGAAACAATGACAACTGAGGGCTTTTTAAATGAGACATCACAGGCCCCCGCTGATCTTCTACTTGGGTAAGTAAACTAGAAATAGTTGCTCTGAAACAAACACGAAAGCAGTCCTCCGTTACCATGGTTACCGTCAGTTTTTTTTTTAATTTGCTATAGATCAACAAATTTTGTCAATAGTTAGCCTTATAACACCGGATTTAGCTATCATGCAATATTCCAGAGATTAGTAACACCGACGAAATGGCCGCCAGTTGGCCATTTTGGATTTTATTTCTGGGAAATTTGTCACCGGTTTCGTTGTGTGATACGTTACATTTTGTTTCATATACATGGTACAGCTATTTTGCATAATGTTTGAGATATGTAAATGTCTTGAAATTACTCAAATTCAAAATGGCCAATAAGCAGCCATTTTGCACTTGTTCGCTCGAAACATTAATATTTGCCAAACTAAAAGAAGATCTGATGGAAACTTTATCCTGAAACTTGCTAACGAGCCTTTCTTTCTTAGTGGCCGTAGTAATGAGAGGGTTAATGATATAGGCATCATAAACGTCACCAGGAAATTCCCCAGTGGTGTGTGATGGCTATGTGAAGTATGAGAAAGCAGAAGTTCAGAAATAGTAGCTAGTTTGAAAACAAATAACTGCGACGGCGGACTGTGTGGAATACAGTAAGTATATTCCACTGGGTATATGACGTTGTTGCGACGTTGAATCAACGCCATTGGTGGCTATTCAACGTCGCTACAACGTGATGTGACCTGTGACTTAGCTTAGACCATCCAAACCTATTTCAGGCCACGAACTGTGTCCATAGTACCACAGATGATACCACATATACCCACCGTCTCTAAGATCCAGCCATCATTTAGAACTGTTTAGGTGCATACATAGTTAGTTTAGGTTTTCTCCGGATGTTGGTGAAAATATAGACTCTGGTACGCTGTGATATTAGGCCTGCTGGCGATTGTTCACTGAGCAATGACTCACAATACACAATTCCTAATGATGAACTAGAAAATAATCACACTCGAAAATGGTGTTGTCCATCATGAGCGAGTTAAAATCTGGTTGAACAAGGAAGTTATAGAACCACTTCGGGTGATTTAATGATAATTATTTCAATTCTGGGAAACGCAGTGATGCACTTGGTGAAAACAAGGTTATATAACACCCCCTCCCCCATACTTCATTCTGTTAAACGCAGTGACGTCACTCGGTAAAAACAAGGTTATATAAGAACACTCACCCATACTTCATTGTATTAGCCAGCTTGGTGAAAACAAAGTAGGTCGAGGTCATTGAGTTTCACAGAATACATTATTGTAGTGAAAAAAATAGACGTACACTATATCACTAGAAGTATTACTAGAAGTTATTATTAGGTTATTATTATGTGATTATGTTTCATAGTTATTTTGTTTTTGAAGGTGTACCTGGAATGGACAGCTCTGCTCACATGAATACATTAAAATGACGTACACAGAACTCGGGCAGTGTTTAACGTTTAACAGCGAGGATCTAATGCTGCAATCAACTCACACAGGTAATGTAGATCTAGAACTAATGTCATGTAATTCCCAATAACAACTGTTGATATAAATTTAAAATCACTGACCAAATTCATCATCTTGTATTAGTCTGGTTGTTAGCCTATGCGTATGGATAAACCTCACAGCGTGGGGATCGACTTAAAAGTGATTCTTGGATAATGAAGTGCATAATTATATATTATCATTTCGTTGAATTTGTTTACTTGCCTCTATTTGGAGTATGGTAAAGATGATTTGGTAAGAACAGGGCATTGTCCAGACGTCTCTCTTCTGTTGCGATACTGCAACTTAAAGCAATGTCAATGTGGCTGTATTTATGGAACACACATTTCAAAAAAATGCATCATATTAAAAATTCATTTTCTTATATTAATACATTTCGCAAATTAGAAAAGTGGAATTATATTGGTAACTAATCAGGCACACCTGATGGTTACCATGACTACAAAATTAAAACCGTTTGGAGAGCCAGAGGCTGGCAGATATGACGCAACTGTTAGTTAAATGTATCAATTATTATCAATGTAGACACCTGCATTGTAGCTTAATATTGTTAATTTTGCTATGAGTTTCTAATAACAAAAAATCGCAAACAATATTTATTTTTTTATAAAAATAATCTGTAATATTAAGAACTTATTTCTTATAATAATAAACAATATATACTAAGTTAGTTTTACTAACATGACGAATTGCTATTTACCATTAACGATTTATTTCACAAAACTAATAAATACTTTTCGAATTTAATACCGGCAAAACATGGTTTTATATTATCAATGTATCATTTAATATTATTAATATTTAAAGAGGCTATTTTGTATATCATACATGCTAGTATAATATTTTTTGCAACCAAACGAAGCAACAAATGTTACATTCCAGGGTGTTTCAATTTACTCTGTATCATATTAGTTACACCTAGGTCCCATATTGTCGTACAAGTTACGATATATCGTAGGCTTCTAATGGGTCGAGATGGCTTTTAGCAAAAAATCACAAGCAATATTTATTATTATTATAAAAATAATTTGTAATATTAAGAATTTATTTCTTATATTAATAAACAATATATACTAACATAACGAATTTCTATCTAACATTAACAATTTATTTTACAAAACTAATAAATACTTTTTGAATGTAATAGCAGCAGAAAATGGTTATTTAATAATAATGTGTCATTGAATATTATTAAATGATTTCAGAAAAAAAAAATATTTAAAAAGGCTACTTTGCGTATCATACATGCTAGTATATTTTTTTGCAATCAAACGAAGCAAAAAGTGTTACATTCCAGGGTTTTTAAATTAATTTACTCTGTGTCATATTAGGTATACCCAGGTCCCGTATTCTCGTACAAGTTATCGTAGGCTTCTGATGGGTCGAGATGGCCATCTCGACTAATCAGAAGCCTACGATTTATCGTAACTTGTACGAGAATACGGGCCCTCATATTAGTAGAGTACCAGGTTGAAGTTATTTTTAGTGTGTGTCATCTCTTTGAAATCATCAAGTAGCTACTATCTTTATCATGTTCATTAGTTGATTTTTTGTTCAGGGCAAGCATTTGGACTGCGTTTGCTGCTAAATGTTGGGGCGTATGACTATATTGACGGTATAGCAGCAGATAAAGGAGTGAAGGTAAATTAAAGGGACTGGCCCAGGCTAAAATCATCAAAAAATCGGTGATTTTATTTCGGGTTCTTAATATCACCATATGATGTAAACATGTACATAGACTAGAACTGCAAATTTTTATAATTTTTGTGCTGCGCATTCACCAGTTAGGCTAGATATAGAGACGAAATTCACGCATTTCCTATTTTTGACATGGTTGTCAATAATTAGAAATCAGGAATTTCGTCTCTATATCTAGTCTAACTGGTGAATGCGCAGCACCAAAATTATAAAAATTTGCAGTTCTAGTCTATGTACATGTTTACATCATATGGTCATTTTAAGAACCCGAAATAAAATCACCGATTTTTTGATGATTCTAGCCTGGGCCAGTCCCTTTAATCTGCCTAATAAAAAGAGCATATACTTTTTACCATTATATCAACAGGACGCATGTAGTTGTGTGGAATGGCAAAGTATCTACAGTGATATATTTTTGTGATTGTGTTTTTCTAGGTTCAAATTCACTCAGTAAAGGATCTGCCGGATCCCAAAAATATGGGACTTGCTTTTGCCCCAGGACAACATTCGAATGTGAAAATAAGCTATACTAAAGTCAGTGTTGTATTTTTGAAGTTTAATAGCTTATTTGACTATTATTTAAATAGCACTTTACCGAGTAAGACATAAACTGATATATTATTGAAACAATTCTATCAGATAATAAATTATCAAACGTAAGAAATTTTTAAACAACTTGAAAATGTTTATCTGCTCATCATCTGTTTACACCTGATTTCTTTTATTTTCTAGTCCACTCACCTTCCTTACCCATTTGATTATTGCCGCGAAGACCCTCTATCAGTACTTCCAGAAGAACCTTATACTTTTGCACTATGTCAAAGAAATTGCACTGCGTCAATGTTACAGTCCCACTGTGGATGTGTGCCACCGTATCTCTCCGGTAAGCATAATCAACATAATACATTGTGTCAATGTCATTGCCATATCTCTCAATAAGCAGGTAGTAAAGATAATCACTAGAATACACTATGTCAATGTCACAGTCCCACTGTGGATGTGTATTGCCATATCTCTCTGATAAACATAGTCACTAGAAGGCACTGTGTCAATGTTACAGTCCCACTGTGCATGTGTGCTGTTATAAATATCTCTGTAAACACAATCACTAGCTACAGTCCCAATGTGGATGTGTGCCGCCATATCTGTCTGGCAAGAATAATGAATATAATACACTGCGTCAATGTTACACTATCACTGAACATTAACTCTAGACATATACGTGACTCAATGTGACTAAATAGTATGCTTTTATACACAAACTACATATCTCTTTAGGCGTTTAGCTATTAACATAAAACACGGGCCCGTAACATTTAATCAAAATATTCACTGTTTTCTAATTAGACAGCTATCTAATCACATTATATGTCTGTTTTGCTGTTATTACAGATTTCCAACCTGTTTGTGATATGAACACTTACATATCCTGTCTCCTTCCTGGTAAGTAAATATAATTCAATAGAATTATTACTCATATTATGTTATACTACTAACTATTCTACGGGGCTGGATAAATTGTCGTTGTCTGTCAGTCCACATGTCCGACCATCTGTGAAAATGTTGTCTTTGTTACTTTAAATATATGTTTTACATTCTTTAGTATATTATTGCCTTTGCCTAAGCCCTTAGTATCCACCTGCTTTATTCATATCACTAACAGCTAGGAGAATTTAAATAAATCTTTAAAGGAGGAGCTAAACTGCCACTTTGCAAAGTGACAGTTTAGCATATTCAAAGAGGACGATTTGTTACTGGGTTCAAATTGAATGCAAATTTAGCAAAAACAATTACACTTTTATACATCTGATCAGCTTCTGTATGTGACACATTGGTGAAAGTTAGTTGTAGACGCCTCACTGTGTGTTTATGATGCAGAGTGTATTCACGACCGAGAATCAGGTAATTGCAGGAGAAGCAGCCAAGTAGTCATAACGTTTGTAAAAGACCCTGAATATATTGCTGGAAAAAACAATACATTGATTTAGTATTTAAGATTTAAAACATAGTCTTACTCATAATATAAAATCAATGATCAACACTACTCTAATACAGTTTTAGCTCATGCTTACATTTGGATAAACTTTGAAATGATAAACATAACAATGTTGAATGAGTCTGCATTTACATCTGTTCACGTATTTGTATTGGATATGAGCATATTTCTCCTCAAATATCTCATTTCAGGAAGCAAACATGCTGATCACAGGAACACCTGTTTATATTTTTCTAAAAAATCAAGTTTACCTCTGCATTTTTAGGCATTTGAAAATAATTATATGTGTACCGGTAATGTTGCTGCCGAGCGTCAGGGCCCCTGGGCCTCTCGTTTCCATATATTTCTGTAAAAAAATGATCGCGCTGCTATCACGATCGTACTTGCCTCCGTTTATTTAATATGCCTTTATTTTGTTCTTCAGAACACCGAGTAGCACGTTGTGAGGCTTGCCAGGGGGCGTGTGTGACCGAAACATTTGATCCTGAAGTGACTACCTCATTAACTGCCATCACACTTGACGGCTTGCCACGTAACAGATTGGAAAAAAATATGAATGATTTTGCTGAAGCTGTCGATTTGCGCCACAGACTATCTGGTGGGTAATATGCTCTATGCTCGTTATTTTAAGCTGATAATTGCGTTAGCAATTCCAGATTTAAACTGCTGTGAGGTAAAGAAAACATTGTACAGAAAAGTCAATGACATGTTCCAAGGCGTTTTCTCTTTTTCTTCAAGTGTACACAGAATGCTTATCACGCTTTAAAAATATAAATGTTTTGGTAGCCTCCACGAATGTATTGTTATTAGACAGCTTGATGTGTAGATAACATGTCGGTCACCATGACAGGATACTGTTGAGCTTAGAGCAATCAATTCATCACCAATTCATCACCAATGATGATATCGCTATTCAAGTGTGATTTGTCAAGTTGTCAATCGTAGTGCTTGATTGCATTGAGTAGTAGGTTTTCTATTACATTGCATAGCAAAGGTAGAAATTAGTGGTTGTGAAAATGCGTAGATGTTATCCAATCTAGTTTAGATAAGATATTCAATCAGAAAGATCACAAATTCTCACTACTAAAAAAATTGTGTGGGTTTTCAAAAATACTTCTAATTTTTTGCGCTATACTGTCCCTGCAAACACGAGTCACTCACCCATCGCTGGATCAATGTTGGTCCACTGTGTACGACGCTGACCCTACATTGATCCAGCAAATTTGTTTATAAAGAAACGTGTAATTTTTTTAACAACACAACAAAATAACATTTGAATCGTGTTTTGTGAAATGCTTTGACAACATTATCAAAATGTTGTTGTGAGGTTCATTATGTTTCATACTTCCAGTTGTCAATCGTGATCATTTTATTTACATAGGTGACACCATAAAGGAGACACTTGCTGGATTTAAACAGCTAATTGCTAATTTGGATAACCTGAAAACTGGCGTGTACCAACAATTAAATGACGTTGACATTTCAACATACCATCAAATGGCAGACTCGGTCTATCTGCTGTTAGGTATTACTGAAAGTGACATCAACATATTGCTACGAAATCTTCACAAATATGAAGAAGGTTACGTTAGATATTTTCAAGAATCTATTATCGTCGTTCAAGAGTTTTTATCAAGTGCTAAATATGCAGTAAGATCTGCAGTAGATTTTGCCGGCCTTCACTTTAGCCTTTCGAAAGGAATGAGCCATACGAATTACGAGTACTTGATTTCTCTTCTGGAAGACAGCAAGCATAAAATAGGACTGCTGATGGTGTACCTGAAGAGTGATTTCACACGACAATACTCCATACAAACTGTCTCTCCATTTTCTCTGTTTAACAGAGAGAACGACAGAGGGATATGTCTTGATTACCGTCAATTAGAAGATTTCATCGAGGAATATTTCGTAGCAGCAGAGTATATGATCACAAGAAATCCCTTTTCCGCTGGGTGTGAAATGTGCAACACCTCTGCTGAACTTACGTCTGACGAATTTAAAAACATTCTTTTTAGCTCTAAGATGTGGGAAATGTTGGGAAAGGTGAGTTATTTTACTAATCGTATAGACATCACATCAACATGTTTGCATGAATTTGAACGATTTCTCAAAGATGTCCAGGCGATGCTATCTGTTAATTCAAAACCCGAGAAAACAAACTACGCCTCAATAAATCTGACAACATTGGATTATTATCAGCTCAAGCTAACACGACTATATGATGCATATGCAAAAGAGGAGTACACGAAATCTGACGTTTACAACTTGTTTTCTGCAGATATATCAGTTGTACTTCTTGATGAGATGGATTTACTGAGATCGGAGATAAAGGATGTCCTTACAAACCCTCTTCTTACCGCAGCGTCAGATGTAACTAATTATATGACGGAGATATATTCTACCGGTATATTAGCCACCTGGCTATTGTCTACATACATTAATTCAGTAAATGGGCGATATGACATCATAAAACCTATTTTTGATATGGACATTTGGCGACAGCCTTTGGCAAATGAAAACAGTGGATTGATATATGAGAAAATCCCTGGGACGTATTCAATCCCGGAAAACGTGGAATATTTTGTTAAGTATGATATGGTGCCATCTCTTGGAGATATTCTGGATAAATACCTTGTCAACATGAAGCAAGCTGTAACAATGAAGGATGACAAGCTGCGCCAGCTAACTTACGAAATAGAGCGAGATGTCAATGAGATTGATAGAAACCTCGCCACGATTGTAACAGACATGGATTTCAATCTTTTTTCACGGTGAGCTTTTTAGTTGTAGTAGTATTATGGTTATTGATAACGTGAATGCTGTAGAATGAATGAATGAATGAATGAAGGAATGAATAAATGAATAAATGAATGAATTTAGCACATACGCCTACAGGCTGAAATGAGAATGAGTACCTTCTGAGGATAGTGAGATGTATTAGAGGACACTGCCCTCCAGCCACTGGATTCAAAAAATTTAACTCTGAGACTGTTGGCCTGAGATCAAACACGCTTCCTCTCGGATGCTCTCGATGATTTTTTTATGAGTGTGGTGAAGTGACATTACGTTTCGTTCAAAATCTTAATAGCAGCTGAGGGTTAGAAACTTCGGAGCTTTGGAGTGATATTGATAAGTGCCCAGGGGTCAAAAAAATAAGCAGATTTCCTGACAAGTTGTAAAAGGTTGAGCACTTAAGTGATATCTACATATATCTAGGATCACCAATTATAGTGTAGTAGTTAAGCTTCCAGAATGAAACCATTGTGCATTTTATGATTAAAGTATGAAACTTCTACCAATGTTAATACATATCCTGGGGTTTATTTTAAGATGTGGAGGTAAAATGGATTCGACCCCTGGTGACCTCTAGAGGTCATTGACCTTGAAAGGTCAAAATATCCAATTGCGAATTCAAAAAGTGGTGAAAATTGTGTATTACAATATCTTTAAAATGTTTTTGTATTCCAGAAATGTACCAAATACTCTAAGAGACTGCTGTTAATCATAAACATAACACCAAGGTCATGTCAAGGTTACTTTAGGGTCATTTTAAGGTCAAAATGGCAACAAATAGTGAAAATATCCACTTTTAATACCTTTAAACAATACTAGTGGTGCAGTCATCTATTAATATATTGATGCATAATTGGGCTATGAAGTCTGACATAGGTTGGGATTATGATTTACTGGGGTACCGTCGAAAAACAACGTTAAGGTCATATCAAGGTGATTTCAAGTTCAAACTGTCAAAAAATCATAAAAAATATTTATTTTTACTCTCATACCGGATACCAGAATTAATTCCTAGGCTGCACCAATTAATACTCGGGTCATAGTGTAGTAATTAAGCTTCCATAATGAAACTATTGTGCATTTTATGATTAAAGCATGAAACTTCCACATTTATTAGCATATCATTATTAGCATATCCTGATATTTATTTTTAATTGTGAAGGTAAGCTAGATTTGACCCCTGATGACCTCTAGGGGTCATCGACATCGAAAGGTCAAAATTCTCATTCGCGATGCTAAAAGTGGTGAAAATTGTGTATTACCATATTTATAAACTATTTTTGTATTCCAGAAATATGTCAAATGCTCTAAAAGACTACTATTTATGATAATAATAACATCATAGCATCAAGTCATAGCAAAGTTACATCAAGGTCATTTCAAAGTCAAAATAGAAAAATAATTGTGAAAATATCAACTTTTTATCAAATTCAGCACGGTTAGTGGTGCATTTAACTATTACAAAGACTGATTTTGAGACATTATCGGTCAGATATATTTTCCACACACATTTTCCACACACATTTTCAAGACATTGAGGGCAGTGTCAACCCTGGGAGGGGTATCACACCCTTATACATCTTATTACACTCATTCCTCAATGTTTAATTAAATGAGCAAAATTGCAGCGTGCAGCAGTGTGAAACATTGGCTTGGGCTCCCATGGCAAAATATCGATACATAATTGGATTATGAAGGATCATATGGTTTGGAATTATGTTTTACTGGGGTACCGTCTGAAAACAACGTACATGTCATATCAAGGTCACTTGAAGGTCAAACTGGCAAAAATCCTAAAAATATATACTTTTACTTACTTACAACCCTGTTGACTTCTTGAAATTCAGTATTTATTTGCAGAATATGTATCAGATAGATAATTTGGTGATAGTGATAACACACAGTCATTATATGTCCCGATATATTATATGAAAACACACACCCTTGAAATGATCTTAACTTGACCTTGGAAGCCCAATTTCAGGAAGCCCTCTTTGTATGTCAACTGTAGCCGTCTTGTACCTTGCTTGGTGTATATAAGAGTGAGAGGCAAGGTTAATCAGTATTTTAAAAATATACAGCGATATGATGTTATTCACAATGTTATAATCTAATACTAGTATTTTTCGTGGTATCGCGACTAGGATTATACCGACAATTTTAACCAATATGTATATATGATCTGTAGGCAAACGATCCAAGCAAAGAGGAGCTTCATTAATTTAAAGGTCATTTAATGATGCGAGATAAATGAGGCTTTGATTTTTTTAGGACTATTAAATGCTCATAAGTTGAATTAATTATTTATTTTATATTTAAATATTTACAACATCACACAATTATTTATTTCACGAAAATTCAGTTTGGAAATATATATTTCAAAAATATTCCGCCCCCCCCCCCCCCCTTATGTAGGATACAAGTGAACAAGTAGATTATTACTGATCATTGTCTCATATGCGTAATGAATAGATGTGCCATCAAGTAATTATCACAGCGTATAATACTCTGAGAGAAGAATTTTCAATAAGAAGAATTAGCAAAGGCATAATTATTTTCGGTGATTTCTTGGCAGCCATTCTGATTTTCTCAAGGATGAGAACTCTACATCAGCCCAGATATCAATATAGGCGTGGATAATTCAGAGAGAGAAAAATATATCAGCCAAAAGAAAGTGTTTTTATAAAAATAAGATTTATTTTCAATCCCTTTTAACGTCTACTGATCTGTTAGAACGGTATACTATTCCGTTATAACGGTCTAGTATTTCATTATAACGGTATAGTATTTCGCTATAACGGTATATTAATCCGTTATAGCGGTCTTCTATCCCGTTATAACGGTCTAGTATTTCGTTATGATGGTCTAGTATCACGTTATAACGGTATACTATTCCGTTATAACGGTCTAGTATTTCATTATAACTGTCTACTATTTCGCTATAACGGTCTCGTATCTCGTTATAACGGTCTACTATGGTCTACTAACCCGTTATAACTGTCTTCTATCCCGTTATAACGGTCTAGTATTTCGTTATGATGGTCTAGTATCATGCTATAACGGCCTACAAATCCGTTAAAACGGCTTTCTAATCCGTTATAACGGTCTACAAATCCGTTATAACGGTCTAGTATTTTCCTACAGCGGTTTACTATTCCGTTAAGGTTGTCTAGTCATTCGTTAAAACGGTCTACTATCCCGTTATAACGGTCTATTATTTCGTTATAACGGCCTACTATTCCGTTATAGCGGTCTAGTATTTCGTTATAACGGTATACTATCCCGCTATAGCGGTCTAGTATTTCGTTATGAAAGGCCATCATCCCGTTATAACAGTCTAGTATTTCGTTATCACGGTATACTATCCCGTTAAAGCGGTCTAGTATTTCTTTATGACGGTCAAGTTTTCCATTATAACGGTCTACTATTCTGTTATAACGGCCTACTAATCCGTTATAACGATCTACTAATCCGTTATAACGGTCTACTGATCCGTTAAAACGGTATAGTATGTCGTTATAACGGTCTCGTATTTTTTTATAACGGTCTGGTATTTCGTTTTAGCGTTCTTGTAGCTCGGTATGGCAGTCTACTAATCCGCTATAGCAGCCTACTAATTCGTTATAACAGTGTAATATTTTGCTATAACGGTCTACCATTCCGCTATAACTGATTAATATAATTATCGTTATAACGAAATAGTAGACCATTATAAATTATCAAAGATAAGAGCTCCACATCGGCCCAGATAACAGCACATACATGGGTATTTCAAAGACAAAAAACTATATCAGCCAAAACAAAGATATCTACGGAAATGCAATTATTTTTTAATCCGTTGTAACGGTCCAGTATTTCATTAAAATTGTCTACCATTTTTTTATAACGTCTACTATCCCGTTATAGCGTTCTAGTATTTCTTGATAATGGTCTTGTAGGTCGTTATAACGGTCTAGTATTTAGTTATGACGGTGTACTAATCCGTTATAACTTTTGCCTGTACGGATTAGTAGACCGTTGTAATGGATTAGTGGACCTTTATACCAGATTAGTAGACCGTTATGGCAGAACTCTAGACCGTTATAGCAAAATACTAGACCGATATAACGAAATAGTATACCATTGTAACGAAACACTAGCCAGTTATAACGGAATAATAGACCGCTATAGCGCAATAATGAACCGTTATAGCAGAATAGTAGACCGTTATAACGGATTAGTAGACCGCTATAACAAAATACTATACCGTTATAACGAAATGCTAGACCGTTATAACGGGATAGTATACCATTATAACAAATTATTAGACCGTTTTAACGGATGAGTAGATCGTTATAACGAAATAACGTACCGTTATTACGAAATACTAGACCATTATAACGGATTAGTAGACTGTTATAACGGATTAGTCAGCGTTATAACGAAATACTATACCGTTATAACGATAATTTTATACTAGACCCTTATAGTGGAGCAGTAGCTCGTTATAGCGGATTAGTAAACCGTTATAACGAAATACTATACCGTTATAATAGAATACAAGGCCGTTATAACAGAATAGATGTGCTAAGTAGTTAATATTATATATCTTATTTGATGGTTGTGAAAGGTTTAGTCTAGTTATAGTGCAACTGTTGCCGGCAAATCATGGAAAAGCACCCAATAGAAAACAATGCAGTCTATTCATTATGAATTGGATAACGAACGATGGAATATCGTTTTTTTATATATCATGGTGACAGGGTTTAATTTAACGAGAAAATTTGGCAGTCATGACATCGATATCTTGTCGAGCTTTGTGAAAAATTAATGTGGTGGTATGTTTAAAAAATCACCTGCACATCTCCATATCGTGGAGAATTTGATTGTAAAATTTGCCAATTTTTTTGCGGCTACAATAAATTATGAAATTGATTTGTGGCAGCCATTTTAAATTTAGGTCAAATCTTGAACAAATTGCCTGTACATCTCCATAATTATCGTGGGGAATGTGTTTGTAAGATTTGGATATTTTCTGATTAAGGTTTTGAGTTTTTGCGCTCCCAATAAATTATAAAATTGAACTCTGGGAGAAACTTTGCATTTTGGTAGCCTGTTAAAAAATTCACTTGCACATCCCCATGTTGTTGAGAATGTGATTTAAAATTTCAAACAAACAATAACGACTAGCTTTAAAGCTATTGCACCCACAAAAATTAAGTACCGCCTGATGCCTCACGCTTGATTGATCCCAGCGTGACTAAAATCCCCCTTCCACTACGGACATGGGATAAAAGCCTGCTCGACACTTCTATTAGGATATTAGGGCCACACTAAGAATATAATTATATACAATTCAACGTTCTAATCAAACAGTTATAATCAATATGAATGGCCGTCATTTCCTCTAAATTTATGTGGTCCTCTAACAACTTCCAGCTACCTGGAACATTAGACTGGAGAGACTATATAAAGGTGATGGCATCAAGAATATACTTATGGCTCACATGGCTTAGACTACGCATCTATCTACCGTAGGCCTATAGATAATAATCAGATGTGGTCCCGAATTTGAAGACACTGTTTTATTGACCAGACTTATTGAAGGAGACATGATTGCCACATGAAGGCCAGTAAATGTATAGCCAATAGGCCTAAATCCAATTAAATTAATGGAGATCCCGATAATAAAATTTTGATCTGTCTTTAAATTATCAGATATGGCCCACCTGCATAAAGTTAAGTTGATGTAAATAGATGTGATTCTAGAAAAATTGCATAGATACCACCAGACTGAAGCTCAGGCTCCTTTAAATAAATACACGTTTGAAAAAGAAATTGGAACAGCTTTTTATATGTGAAAGATATGATATGAGATCATGGTAACAGTTTTTGCCAGTTTGACCTTGAAATGACCTTGACATGACCTTCAAATTGCTTTCGGATGGTACTCTAGTAAAACACAACCCCACCCTATGTCAAACTTCATAGCTTCATGATATGGGAGCACAATCAAATGTTTTACAATTCTGCATAATTGTAATTTGGTCCGTTCAACCAAATATTGAGGAATGAGCGTAATAAGTGGAATACCTAGGAGATAGCCTCCTTCCCAAGGTTGTTATTGCCCTTTATGTTCTAAAATGTGTGTGGAAAATACATAGGGCGAAGAATATGTCAAAACCAGTCCTCTGTAAAAAATGACTGCACAACAACAGCGTGGAAATTGATAAAAAGTGAACATTTTAACTATTTTCTGCCAGTTTGACCTTTAAATGACCTTGGTGTGACCTTGACATGACCTCGGTGTTATGTTTATTAATTGAAAACAGTCTCTTCGAGTATTTGACACACTTTTGGGACACAGAAACAAATCATAGATATTGGATTATACAATTTCAACTACTTTTTGGCTTTGCCAGCGAATATTTTGACCTTTCGAGGTCAATGACCTCTAGAGGTCATCAGAGGTCAAATCCAGTTTACCTCCACATCTTAAAATGACCCTTGGGATTTGTTCTACAAGTGGTAGAAATTTCATGCTTTAATCATAAAATGCACAATAGGTTACCTTATCTGCTAAACTATTAGGTTCATAACCTTGAAAATCAACTGCTGGAAATTTGGGAAATAGTTTTTGTGTTTTAAAGTTATCTAGACATATGTTTTCAGGAATGAATATCATTATAAAACCAACCCTGAAGTCATGTTTTCTTGTTGATCTTTTTGCAGCCACGTTCGACAGCATGGGTGTTTTCGTGGTCACCAGATATGGTGGCAGACAATGCATTTAATCCTAACTCCTTCACACTCACTGAATCCTCTTTCACATCTTGTTCAGCAAATTGTCCAGTTCCTATGTTCAGCAAAGCTTATGTTTTTTATGTGAAAGATTTGGTTTCCACACCTGTCATTACTTTGCGGATCATGTCCCCATTTCTTGCCATCTCTCACGTAAATGACCAGATCCAAGGAGAGGATTATAATTATTAATGCCTTAGATACATCATTGATTTAAGCTCTGCTGAGATCACTCCACTCCCGAGTTTTGCGTACACCGATTTGGTACGAGCAGCATCATTCAGGTAGATACCATCTAGTCTGCTCTCCTCATTGATATCGGCATTATACGTTTATTCTAAGAGCATGTCAGGTGATACTGCATTGTGATGACCATCCACTAGTTGCTCAACGAAACCCCCTTTCAGCATGGCTCCATAGCCCTCGGGTGAATTCTCAGGCAGGTAACGACTGTGGACTATGCTAATAATGCCCAGCAGCAGTGAGATAGGGGACAGATGACCCAACCAAGTGCCTCACTCGATGAATCTGTGTAATATATCCGATATATAGACTGCTGTTGATTTATCTTCTAATGTTCTCTTGATATCAAGCAAAGTGCAAGCTGTAGGCTAGAATCTTAGATTTTTATTCAGTTTAGTTGAGCTTGTTTTCAATCACTGCTTTCACAATAGTCTTTGTGGAACTTTTTGGATTCACTTAAAATTCGGGAAGCATGTATTGTCTGATAGTAGTCAGCTTTTACTCAAAACATATTGTTTGGGGTTATCTCTTGACAGAGGCTCACTGCGACAAGAATATCTTCAGCACCTCTATCCCTGGTAATCTTACAGATAACCATGATGTAGGTGTGAGCCTGGTGAAATCTACATAAGAGAAAGACTACGTACCTGAACTCGTCGTTATACTTGTCCCTGTAGCTTAATATGTTATCTGATATCCAGTGATCACAGTCCACTGTCCATAAAGCAAACATGATGTCTTTACCAACTGTGTCCTTTCCTCGTTCGGCACAGCTGGGTCGTTTGGGGATGTTGGGATGAGAGGTAAATATGCTGGCTTCGTTGAGTGGTTGGAGGATTTTTTTAGAGTGCCTACAAATTTTGTAAGTAACTTTCTCTCACCCAAGGAGCATGTCTTCAGCTGTCCTGTCAGCTTGGGTTTGTCAACATCCATGATATTACTAAGGGACCTGGACATCTGTTTATCTTTTGCAGAATGGTCGGCATGGATGCGCTAGGATGTATAGTATTTTGCTGATCTGATATCGATGTAAAAATTGTAATTGCCTTGGTGTGTTGGTCATGGTCCGCGGAATCTGGGTTTTCAATGATGATTGCTGGTGTTAAATTGAACCTACCACCCTCTAATGTCTCCTTCCTTCTATCTAGGTTGTCCATTGCAAAGACGTGAGGCATCTTTATGTTGTTAGACATGTTTTAAGGAATGTACACACCAACTTACTCCTCCTGTGGCATGATTTTTACACACTTTATTGTCCGCTGGTGATGCATGCTTTAACAGCTGACTCCTTGACCCAGTCAGTTGTTCAGAGTAATTAGGTAAGCAAAGATTGCTGCATGTCTAGGGCGGGGGCCCTAGGGTAGTGGTTAGCACCGCTGCCTTTCACGCCAGAGTTCGGGGTTCGGTTCCCGGACTCGGCGGTTTGAAAGAAACAAAAATGTTTCTTCCCCATCCACGTGTGAAAGTTAGTATTGCGGGGAGCCTCCGTGACCGAGAGGTAACGTGCTCGGCCTCAGACCGCCAGGGCTCGAATCTCGAATCCTGTGTCTGGAGGACAGTGTCATCTCAATCATCTCACCATCCTCAGGAGGTTCTCCTGGCCCAGTTTAGCCTATATGTGCACAAAGGTGGCCTAAAGCCCGATTCATTTTGCTGCATGTCTAATTTAACGCATAGTGAGTTGTAGCTATTCTCAGTGGAGTAGGTATGTGTGCTTCGAAATTTGTTGAGACATAGTCAGAGGTTTTTTGTTCATTGCAAACTCAACTTTAATTCTTCCAGAATCGAGGGGATCTGTTATTTTCTCAGACATCAGCATGCTAGCTGCTCATCTGTTGCTCACTTGGAATCATTTTAGCAGCTGCTGAAAATGATATGTCAGTTAACTGTTTCGTATGCCACCACTTCCCGCTTGCACTGTTTAGCAGCATTTCTGATTATTGTTGCGGTACACTGTAGTGTTCTATGATCATCACGTGTCTTCTTCTAGACACCTTAGCTTCTCCAGGGCATCGCACATGATGCACAAATGAATTCTGATACACGTACCTGACTGATTATTGCGATCTATTTACCATATTATGTTCTAGCTTTAATTTAAGCGGCATTCTCTATTTGTAGCTGCTGGAGAACGGTTCTATATTGATCGCAGTGATTTGATGTTCTTGTGTCTATACTAGTTTACGTAGTTATCATTCCACCTTGTCTTTAAGCCATTTCATCACTTCTACATCATCACATAGAATAATGTAAGTGACATTACGCAGTGGCTTTACACTAGATTGTTTATGCTTGGAATAAAAGTCTTTTTCGTCTTTAAAGCTTCAGGATTCAGTGACCACCCCCTTGTACAATCATCTAGGCATGCAGGACTTGAGTGACTTTGCATATGCCTACCCACAACACACCACCACCAAACATAAATATGTCATATCAACCAGCCAAATAGCTATGTTAAGTTCTGTAATGGTTTAAAACTATTTTGTAAAACAAAATACATAAAAATAACAAGCAAATGTCACTTTATTAATTGTTTAGCATGATGACACACACATGCATGGCAGACAAGAAGCAGTGTACTTTATTTCTGTAAAATAATATTATATTATTATGATTGTAGATGTACTACTCTGTTTACCAGCTGTTTACCGATCTGTACGCATATAATTTCCTGTCTGTGCCGGCAAGCGTGGATTTTACTTGTAAATGTTATATCTGTCACTATGATAAAATAAACATATGGAAACTACTATGATAACAAAACACACCACTACTCAATGTAATATGCGGTCAAGCAGACATTATATCTGATCAATTCTGATCGTGTTGTGATCTTTGACATTCACTTCAAAACATGAGTTTGAAAAGCAAATTATCTTGAATATTGACCAGGATATTGAGAAATTCCGGTGTTTCGGTAATGGCATCCATTATTGGATTCCTGTCATTTTCCAGCAGTGGATTTACAAGATTATGCACCTAGATTGTGATCCTAGACATTGTTATATAAAGTTTCAAGTACTCAACCGCTTATAAAACGCCGAGTCGGTTTTTCAGAAAATACAATGTTTGCCTTCTGGGTAAAGTGAAATTTAATAGAAATACAGTGTATTTCGAATGCCAATACGTAATAACTGTTTATTTTAGATTAGCGGCCTCGTAATCTGCAGCATTTTCACTAATCGCATCAGCAACTACTTAGTTTTATGTTGTCTGATGCTTGAATGTATTGCAAATTATATATCGGGACCTGTGAGAAAGTGTGAATTTCCGAAACTGTACAATTTGATCTTGACATATTTTCTAACTTCTGTATATCATAACGTTAATTTCTTGTCTATTTTATTTTTTTTAGAAACACATTGCTGAACATGGATATATTTTATTCTGAGTTGAAAAAGACTCATATCGAGCAACACAGAGGATATACGTTGAACTCATTTTTCAGTAAGTAACAAACAGTCAAGCTCAATGTCGCATTATTACTACTGGTGCACACTACATTTTTTTATTGGATCAGCTTTCCTTTGCGGCGAATATTGAAAATTCCTGACAAATGAGTGATGTGGCACAAAATAGCTGACTATCGTATGTAGATATATCATATTTAACCCTTTAAGCCCTTACGATGCATCAAAGCATCATTCTACATATCCTTGTAAACAGACTTAATTTCCCTTCAACTATGGGTTTTATAATGAAAATTTCAATGAAACTAGTATACAAATACATGGCAATTTTCTTCAATTTCCCACCAACTTCAAATCATCTTCATCCACTACAAGTCGCGAATTACGACAGCAATTCGCGGCTTGCAGTATATGAAGATGACAATGACAAATTCCGGCTTGAAAGGAGGTCAACTATTTTGAAATATTGTTTTATTGATGTCACGTAATATCTTCATTTGTTAAGAACCTAGTATTTTATGTGCTAATAAAAACAGAAAACAACAACAAGAATTCGACGAATTTTATAGTTAAATTTTCCAGTTCCAAACGGGGCAAAATAATAATATTTTGAAAAGAAGAAATCTTATGAATAATGGTTTCCTAAGCATGTACTAAAACGATAGTTAAGTGTATTATTATGACTATGGGTGGCTTTCAGTAATATCAAACTATAGTTTAATTATTTCGCCACATGCTTCCGTCAAGGCCGATATTTATCACCTTTATTATTCTATGCTCACATGCACGATGTTAAGCGTTGTTTTGTAGATAATGATAATGAAAGAATGACATTAGAACTAAACTGTTGATTTTTATTTTGCAATACATTTCAGTTGGTTTATAGTGCTGCAATGACAAATGCTATTTGAAAGCATGCTGAATATGTGTAATATATAGTATTAGGAATTACGTACCATTTTTGTGTAAAACTTAATTGTCTTATTGAAGGTAAATTATTATGAATATGGCTTTAATATGTGTACATTTTATGATCCATTTCACTCATAGGAGGTATTGAGTAGACTGATTCACGCTCTCATTGAAGAGTCAGCTATTGCACGTTTAGTAGTTTGTCATGTTGTCTGAAGGTCTGGTGAATGGGAGGTGAAATAACCGTGCTGGCATATAACATGAACACATTGTTACTGCTTTTATCTTTTCAGGTGATATGGGAGGTTACATGGGATTATTGCTTGGAGCCAGCATCGTCACCGTGTTTGAGATATTAGATCTTGTGTTGTTGCAATGCAGTCGCACAAGAAGTAATCCCAATAAAAACGAATCTGCACACCCCAAAACAATTGCGAAGTCCAAAGCCTCACAGATAGCTTCATGTACGCATATATAACAAAATAAAAATAAGCATCTGTATAGCCTATATTGGGCATATATTCAGAGAAATATAACTGGTATGACTCGTTTTGTTTGGACCTACAATTACATCAGAAGCAATCAATGGATCATTCAATCTTCAAGAGCCTGATTGATGCCTTCTTTGCACAGTGCTGATAATATACTGGTAGATCTGTATCTTTAGTATCTGCCACTTTACGAAGTGGCAGATACACCCTTTCAAATCCAAGGCGACGATGATATGGTGAGCATTCTGTCTTCAAGAGCCTGGTGGATGTTTTTACTGTAAGCTTTTATTCTTAAAATGAATGCCTTCGTGGTGAACAGCTTCGAGACTTTAGTGGATCCATGCCTTCATGCTGGAAGAGCATGGTTGATGCACCCCCAGTCTGCATAGGCAGAGGCTGAATTACAGACAGATGAGTTATCGACACTTCATCTGTTCAATACTCTACTAGACATGTATCAACAAGTTTGTCCTACACAGTGCACAAATATACATGATTCAATCAAGAGAAGATTGAATTCACCAGGTGGCAATATATGTATATGATGTAGATTTATATATATTAATAAACTTACTACAGCGATTACTCAGATTACATTTTATATTTATGTGTTTGGTATAATATTCCTTTTAGCTATGCCACTTAAAATATGCTGGTAGTCTTGACGTAAATGCTGCCAAACCTTATTTACAAGATTAAAATACAATACACATATCACTCACTATATTCTGTTACGTTCTGAATGATTTGCAGTTCAAAACTGGATGGTTAACTGTTATGATCATGTTTATATTATTATATTAATACTTTTATATATGTTTACTTTATCATGCTGTATGATTCAAAATGTATCAGCAATTTGGAAGCAATAAAGACATGCATTGATTCCCTCGATATATTTATAGCTAATTACAATTTTATACAACATAGGCCTACAATGTGCAGTGTTAATGTCATGGTGATTTGGCCATGTATTTTAACGAAAATGATGTTGAGACAAAATGTAGTGCTATAGTTATTCGTACTGTTGCTAAGACGTTGTCATTGAATGACAGAGTGATAGCTGTGGACCAGCTCGCGCTTTCAGAATTAGCTGTAATAACATAATCTGTAATAGCAGACTCTATAATCTTTGCCATTCTAAAAATTGCTCAACCGATCGATTGCGCAATGAATGAACCTTTTAAGCCCTCACAATGTATTCAAGCATCATGTTGCATCCCTGAACAATAATTGAATTTCATACGCCTAGAGCTTTTGGAGCGAAAAGTTTAATGCAACTGTTTCAGTAATAACAATGTATTTTTTTCATTTGCCACCCACTTGAAGTCATCCTGATCCACTACTACAAGTCGAGAATCGCGACAGCAATTCGCGGCTAGTAGTGGATTAAGATGACAATGGTAAATTCGGGCTTGAAAGGGTTAAGGCGTCCTTGTTATATTTTCTGATTTCTGATTAGAATAGTGAATGAATAATAGGGATTTAGCTGCAAATATTAATAGGCTAATCTATCCTTCAAATATGGTGACGCTCACATTTGTCCTGAAATCGTTCATCTCAGCGCACAATGGTCACCAGCATCCAAAAACACAGCTTTTTGTTATACTGCTAGATTGTGACTCTAACCCATGTAGACCATGGGCTGAAAGTCGCCCCCCCCCCCCCTTGACATAACCTTACCATGACCTTAACTGTCCTATAAAACCCACCACCAACCCATGTCACCATTTGTACTTGGCTTGGGTTTGGACCTAGTTATATGACACATTCTTATAAGGGTCAAGGGTACCATACTGACCTTTGGTGACCTTGTCCATGCATAGAAAATCTGCAGACCACCTAAAAGTAAAGTGGTACATAATAAGGTTAAAAAACATATGGTCTACAAAAATACCCAGGGGTATAGGTGGGTATAGGTGGGCCCAAGGTCTAATGTGGTTGCGGTAATAACTAAATATTGTAGTTGACTACTTTCACAATGGATACATACACTCTTACAGTTACAGCGACATCTAGCTGTTGAGCTTTTTGAATGTTTGACATCTGTTCAACAGGTGTCAGCTATCGCTGAATGTAGATAGATGTAAATAGATCTAAATGACCGTGCTAGACTTTTTGTTTCCTCATATTGCCTCAGAATCCGAGGAACTCAAAGAAGGTGCTCTTGCACCCTGCCCAGTCAGGTCAGAACGTCAGACTACCAGTCAGACCTTGACAACAGGTGTGTGTAAGGCCTGTACGAAATGGAGGGGGTGCGAGCATCATGAATATTCATTATGACGTCACCGGTTTACTGACTGTGGTATGGAGGTCACACTCAGGTCAGATTGTCTGGCCTGCAGGAGTTGGGCAGGGAAGAGGGGGGTTCTGAACTCATAGCACATATACGTGATATCAAGGAGTCTGCCGGTAGCAGACAACTGGATAGATGAAGATGGTGCTCTTGGCACCTTATGATAACTGGGTGGTTCGCCCCATTGTTGGGATCAGGGGTTACAGTGAATTTCTTTCGCAGTAAATCTGGGGTGAATTCGGACAGATACGACGTATATATACATGAGAAGGGGGTGGATGCGTTTATATCCCTTACAAATAATGTCAGGTTCCCGACATTTACTATAAACTGTTTCCATGATTTTAAAGGAGTTTTTTTTTTTCATAAAATCGTCAAAGCTATAATTATTGACTTGTGAAATGCTGCTGTCGTTGGTACGATGAATTTAAGTTCTGGTGCTGCCGCAGCTTTGTCAATTTTCTTTGTCCATACTTCACGCCGGACACCTGACAGGTTTATTTTTATTTTACACCATAACATGCATCCATAATAAACGCAGTGTCTTCAGCAAACCCGTCTATGCTATGCTTCATTTAAATATCTATGTTATGGGTCTAAATAAACAAGTGGTGTCCATCATGCAAAGACTTATTGACTTTCGCTTTACCAATATCAAACAATTTTCTACTGGCATAGGTCTACAATATTTACCCAGACAACAAATCTGTGTTCATCTGGCTTCTGATCTGACTGCAATCTCTATAAACTCTCGGCATTAAAGCATTTATAGTGCGCCACATCTCTCATGTGATTCATGGGCGCCAAGGAAAGCAAAGTGTCACTGATACTTTATACCATTAAACTTTGATAAGCTTCTTCAAACAAAAATGTATTTAGGGACCACTTGAATATGTTGGGGTCGAGAATATCCCTCAGTGATGTGGGGAGAGAGTTCCACAGCTTTGAGGCAGCGATTGCAAACGCTCGATTTCCAAATGTCTTGGTGGATAAATCATGTGAATGCGGTTGTGTGAAGATAGGTTAATTAGCGGATCGCAGGCCTTGGTTTGGTATATGCAGCACCAGTAGCTCAGATAAATATTCAGGAGCATTTCCGTGTGCCACAAGGAATGTCTGCAGCAATATCTTGTATGAAACTATCGGTAGCCTGTGAAGCTGCATCCCTATTTCAGAGATGTGTCCATGGCGTGGGATGCATGCAATTACTCTAGCGGCCGCATTTTAACGCGCATATTACATGTATATATCAATAAGCTGCACTTTGTTTTCGGTTACTGTCAGGATAATCTTTTGTGGAGGCAGTGGGTTTTGAAGAGTTAGCTTGTGTCGTCTGATTCTATGTTGTCCAGAACGCATAGATCGTGTTCCACTCTTTATGATGAAATCGAAGTATCCGTCAAAAACTAAGTACACATTGTTTTTTTGTCGCTTTCGTTAATATATAACTGGATACATTGTTCACAATGTCTTAAACTGTTCCATTTCCTGGCCAATTAATAATCCTTAGAATTGGGCAGCCATCAATGATGGTAATATCTGTTTCAGGAACAAACCTTATAGATATATTTCCTCTTAAAGTTTGCTCTTTAGGGCTGAATTACCAGCTGCAATCGTCATTCCTCCCTTATCATCAAATATAGAAGTTGACACAGGTGCAAGTTTATGTGAAGCACATTATCTATGTTGAAGTTTCGGGATTGCTCAAATCCCAATAGCCTAGAAAATATGAGATTTGAGTACTACACTAGTGAACCCTACTTTTACCACATTTCTGTTTGTTACCATTGTCACCACACGCCTTGACAGTGAATCGTGGAATCCCGCAGGCCAACTTTTTTTTAAATGATTGTATCTGTACAAAATATACTGCATTTTTAGATATCAAACGACGATTTCCGGTGAATGGTTACAAAGTTATGCAGAAAACTTGATTTTTCAATCATGGCGACACCTCATTTGCATAAACCTCAATCAAAAAAAAATGCTGAAGGGTGCCAGGTGGGCATCCCTCGGAATTGTGGTTTAGTTGGTTCATAGTTCATTTATTCAGCTTAGACATAGTCTTTGAGCATTTTACAATTCATATAATACATGCATGTACGAGGAGACAAAACGAAAATAAAATAATTCAAAGTGTGATCCGTTGGAAACTTGAATATACAAAAGCAGCAAGGTTACGAAAAGTTTTGACATGATCTGTTGACATTAATGCAATAAATTTATACATGGAAGGGTATTTAAAATAATACTCAGGTATATATCTTTGTCTTAAATCACTTAAACTCTTACATACCAATATTAAGTGATACTCATCGCTCAAGACACCACACACCTCACACATGCGCTGATTATATGGTCTTGGCCGGTGCCAATTGCCTAACACAACAGGGAGTCGGTGATTTTTAGTTACAAATTTTACAAAAGCATATCTATGTTTCGGTATGCCAATTTAATAAAATAATTACTATAACATGGCATAACTTTATATAATTTATATATCAGACCATCTGAGCTAGCAGATAAAGCGGCATTCCATTTAGTCAAATATAAATCCTGTAACCTCTGCTTACACAAATGTAAAAAAGCATTATGATTCACAATGTTCTGGTTATCCCAAGCAAAATTTAGACCCATATTATATAGTAATGATTTTAAAGACATTGTCCAGCTTGAAAAAGAGGGTGATTTTTCACACATTTCATACTCAATATCATAAGCTCTCTTAATCAAAGGATTGCTCATTCCCGTGATAATTTTAATCCAGTATTTCAACATTCTTATTTTACTAGTTATTTTTAGTGGGAAACGTCCCAGCTCTCCATATATGAAATAATTAGCAGTACTACGTTTGACATGTAAAACCCTTTTGCAAAATGAAAGATGTACACGCTCCACATCTAGAGCACTGTGAAAACCCCACACTTCCGAACCATATAATACTACTGGCTGTACAAGTTTATCAAACGGGGAACAGAGAAAATTGGGGATTGGAGCATATAATTCATGAGTGTCATTAAATAGTTTATATACCGCCTTTAACCCTTGATCGGCCAGGTTTGATTGTGTTTGTGAAAACTTACCACTGCAACTGAGTACGAGTCCCAGGTAAGATAGAATATTAGAAATAGTCAAAAGTTTGTCACCAAAGAAAAAATGATCGTCAAGGGATGTAGTATCCCTTTTTCTAAATATTACTATTGATGTTTCTCAGTGTTCACGTGAAGTTTCCATTTTAGACAGTAGTCATAAAAACAATCGCGACCAGCTTGTAAATCTTCGCGTGAGTTTGAAAGGAGAAGTACATCATCAGCGTACATTAAAGATCTCAAATTAAAAGCACCTTCCGTTATTCCTTGGAATCCCCCAAGCGCGAGGGCCGAGTCTAAATCATTTAAAAAAAATATTAAATAAGAAAGGCGATATACTTTCACCCTGTCTAACTCCAATGTTGCATTCAAACTGGTCACTCATGGCGCCCTGATATTTTACTTTAGAAAATGTGTTCATGGCTCATATACTGGTGATATTAACACCACCAAAAAACATTGGGTGGACCCTACTGCACGCTTCAGCCTCAAACTGGCATTTGACTGTAGGACTAACATTGACAAAATGTTGGCTTCGGACAAATTAACAATCTTATATGGAACTGAGGTGTTCATCCTTACAATTCCTCTTGTGTTCATCATTACTATTCTTCTCACCACATCTATAGGGCCTACTCTCACTAAACGTCGTATATCACAGCAAACACGAGTGAAGAGCCAATATCGGCTTAATGGTGGGCTGGCGTCGGAGACGATGGGCCAACATTAAACCAACAGTATTTGTATTTGTCGCCAAATTTAAGTATTATGTTCTTATTTGTAGACTTTTTTGTAGAAAATGTATCTGTTTACCCTAATTTATAGTGTAAAATTAACGAACTGTGTTACGTAATATAAATCAACGTCAATCACATGTACGATACATGTAAACATTTAGGACGGCCCTTTTACGACAACTGTGAAATACGGTGCTGGTAAAATATTTCACGCCTTTCTGTTGACGCTACTGCTATTAACACCTGACCGGATCACCTACTCCACAGCTCATGCCAAATCCATTGAGGCGTCACAAAGTGTCTGTTAACACTTTAAGCCCCCACGATGCAATAAAGCAGCTTTTTGCATCCCTCAAAACATACTTAACTCTCCTACAACTAAGGGTTTTAGAACGAAAATTTCCATGAAACTGGTTTACCAATACGTGGTAATTTTCTTTAATTTTTAAACCACATC
The DNA here is from genome assembly GCA_964017125.1 of Flabesymbios commensalis. Classification (NCBI taxonomy): domain Eukaryota; kingdom Metazoa; phylum Annelida; class Polychaeta; order Terebellida; family Flabelligeridae; genus Flabesymbios; species Flabesymbios commensalis. Next base: position 91,158,960 of record OZ024905.1, on the reverse strand, counting down.
AAGTCATCTTCATCCACTACGAGTCGAGAATTGCGGCAGCAATTCGCGGCTTGTAGTTGATCAAGACGACTGTGGTAAATTCAGGATTGAAAGGGTTAACTGCCTTCTCCTCGTAGAACATGACTATTTTCACGTGTTGTGAGATAATTAACTGTAAGCAAGCTGTGTTGTGTAAATGGTTATAATGTTTTACAGCTAACATTAGCATGGTTAGTGTAATGTATTTTTCGCCTTAGCTTATTTCCATATAAAATAGAAGCTGCTGATTTGTTAAAATTAGTTCGTTTTGTGTCTAGAAATATAAACCTAAGTAAATGGGAACATATTTTGTCTATTGGACACCCTAAAGTAACAATACTAAAAGATAACTATATTATCATAAGGCTTACACCCTGTTTTATTTTTACTAATGACATTTTTATCATCCGCTGGGCTTTTTACCATGTTGCATGTTTACCAATGACAGTTTTACCATATAATGATGCCGGATTCGTATCGACTGGGGCTTGTAACTTGTAGGTACCAGGTTCGAATATTTGTCAGTACCCCAAACTGTTCAAAGGCATGGAATGTACAGTGCTGTCTATGTGCACTATAAAGAACCCTTGAAGTCATTCGAAATAAGAGTAGGGTATATATAGGCCCAGATTTGGGCTTCCTGTTGTCACGATATTGCCTCATTGTGCAGAAAGCGACATAAAGAAATATTCGCTCACTCATCATATGACATTTTTACTAATGACCTTTTACATACGTACATTCTTGCTCGCTGTGTTGAACAAGATGCCATAAGTGCAGCATGCGACGTAAAATCAGTCACTCGCCATCGTGACTGTAATATTACGGCCCTACAATCGTGTTGTGTCATATCATAGCGAGGAAGGACCCTTGTCCTGCTACGCCCGTATATATACGGTTTCAAGCATTTCTAGATCAATAGCAATATTACTAAATTTGATAAGTTAATTTGCTTAGTTAATCCAATACTTCAATATTGGTGATGTCTATTTCTCATAAATATGAATATTTTTCGTCATTTGAAGTTGGAAATTGCGTTAGCAATTCCAGCTTCAAATGAATGAAAAATAGAAATGAACATTTCAGCGGGTAAGGATTGACTGTGAGTGGATGTGTTGATGGTGAATTACATGTATCAATCTGTATAAGTAAGCATTATAAGCTGGTAGACGGTTGACCAGCATTAAAACAAAACTAAGTTCACATCTTGTATTTGGCGCGTATTGTCATGATTATGCAAGTTATGGCTGTAAAATACCATCATAACACAATGACACGGCCGGAATATATCATAGAGGCATATAATTACCATACATTAAAAAAAAAATTATGCACAATTTATCACACGCAAATTGTGTCCATTTGCATAAATACCCCTATGCCTTGTCGTTTATTGATTTTCATATTCCTGCCGTGAATGGTGCACACTAGTAGCTACTCCTTCTTAAATACGCTGTTACTGCTGTTCCGCATCCCATTTATGCATAACAAGTAAGCCTGGCGAAGAAATACCGTAATCAACAAATAAAAAGGAGCGCCTGTCTGTATGTTTGAAATAAGTTACATAACGCTGTTGAATACAGTGTAGATCAGACAAATAAAATGGCAATGCACAAGTCACACATATCAAAGGGGATTCTGTCTCACAAGTTTTCACATGCATCACCCAGAGAACAGTCATCGACCCAGTGTTGGGCTTACGTTGGGCCAGCGTCGCAGACGGTGGGCCAGCGTAAGCCCAATACTGGGTGAATGTCTCGTGCTTGTCAGGTCGGGTGTCTTGTCACGTCATGCCTGGGGAGATGGTAAACACTGCTTACGCGAATTGTTTGCTGATTTGATGCCGTGTGCTTTATGCCTGGCTGCTTAATGCCTGGTTAGGGGATTTCTCCTGAATAATGTGATTCTCTTGCAGAGGCTTTCTGAGCTCATATATCAGCGTATTTCGATTAATTGATTGATTGATTGTTACATTTATTGATTTATTGATTGAGTGGTAGATTGATTGATTGATTGATTGATTGATTGATTGATTGATTGATTGATTGATTGATTGATTGATTGATTGATTGATTGATTGATTGATTGATTGATTGATTGATTGATTGATTGATTGATTGATTGATTGATTGATTCATTCATTCATTCATTCATTCATTCATTCATTCATTCATTCATTCATTTGTTCGCTCCTTCATTCGTTCGTTCCTTCCTTCGTTCCTTCCTTCGTTCTTTTAATCAGTCAGTCAGTCAGTCGGTCAGTCAGTCCAAGGAGGTTATATATAACCTCCTTGGCCAGACAGACAGTGGTTAATTCAAATATCTTAAGACATCTGGATGCATACACACAGCAGAGTAATGTGAGAACATGTAGACACGCCGACTCGCTTCTGCCGGAGACGCTCTCAGCAAACACGGGACGTTCACCCAATGTTGGCTCAATGTTGGCCCAGTGTCACAGACGTTGAACCATTGTTATCCCAACATTGGGTGAACGTCTCGTGTTTGCTAGGTACCCGGTGTATTAAGGTGCGTTTCAAAACAGAGCACATTATCTCAAACAACGCCGGGTCAACGTTGTAGACACTGGCACGACGTTGTCCCAGCATATACAGCGGTGAAGTGGGAGACAAGGCCACAACAAACAAAAGATTAGAGGTGTTCGTCGGGGACCGGTGTGTGATTATCAGGCGTGACAGGCCGGGACATGACCCTAGCGTACAGGCGGATCAGTATAATAGATGACAAATTCAGTTTGTGATCAGTAATCGATCAGGCAGCCAACAGACCTCTGTTGTATAGACGGTCCTCACCGACTGCACTTAAACACCACTCAAAGAAGACACGGCATGGTTTAAGGTAAGAATATCATTCTAACCATACTTAGTTTAACCAAGGATACTATTGCAGGATTGAGTTATTTTATCGGCGGCATGTAAAAAATTCGTAGTAAATGGTGCCGATATGGTTTACCCACCACTCCTTTGAATAGGAGAGTACATAATTATAGACTGCCTCTTACACCCTGTATATATAAACATATATGAACATGTGAATCGTTCTAGTCTAATTTAGCCTTAACATAAAAAAAGGTAAAAATAACAATCAAAATGTAGCAAAATTTTCATGATATTGGGTATTTTGTGTACAAGGTTTAGAAAGTACTCATATCCAATTGCCGTTTCAGGAGACAAGGAATATAATGCGATGGATAAATCAATAGCTATGTACGTTTCAATATAAACATCGTTTCAAATTAACATAAAATTGAAGTAAAACTATAAACTAACAAAATATATTATGTTTTAGCACTGAAACAGTACAAAATTAATGAAATCTCAATATTGGTATTGTCAAACGGCTACAACGCTGGTCCAACATTAAACAACCATTTGCTAATTATATATATATGTCTCACGTTCGCTGGACACTTCGCTGTGATATATGTATGCTGTACAAAGCAAAAAAAAACAGTAACTGCTTATTATACTTAAAGTTAGCAGTTACTGCTTTTTGACTTTGCAAAGCACTAAATATTAACATTTTCTGTAAAGGAGTACACGACCGTGACCCACAACTTTCAAGTGGGTGAAAATTATTCATCTATTTGTTTAATCGCAGACCAAACATTTGCAAATATCGATGTTTGAAAACACCCATTTCATTCTAAAGAACAGTGATGTGCTCGGCTAATAAAACGGATTAAAAATGAAGTTCGTTTATAATCCGTTCGTTTAACGAACTGAAGTCGAGCTTAGCGTTAAAACATGTTTCAATTTTACTCCTACGTCGACATAGGAAGTGTGAAGATTAGGCTATTCTGTGAAACTCAATGGACTTCACCTACAACGATTTCTCCGAGCCAGCTGATGCAATGAAGTTTTATATAACATTATTTTCACAGAGTAGCCATTCAAAAGGGCTGCCGATGACGTCACTGCGTTTCACAAAATCAGTATAATATTATCGGCATTATTCTGTAAAATTCAATGACCTTAGCCTCCAATGTTTTCTCCGAGCCAGCTAATGCAATGAAGTATTTGGAGGGGTCTTATATAACATTATTTCACCGAATAGCCATTTAAAAGGGTTTCCGGTGACCTCACTGTGTTTCACAGAATAAGTGTATTAATATTATAGGTAATATAAAGAGAGTGATCACGGTTATTTATGGCAAACCTCATGACCTCCGCGTGACCTACCTGCTGGCACGTCGCCATAACACAACACACAGAGAGGGCAAGAGAGCAGTTACTGCTGTTTGCCTTCCCATAGCAGATTGAGTGCCCACCTGGTCATTTCCCGATAATGCGAAATAGGTAATTATTACTTAATGTTGGCCCACCGTCTGCAACTCTGGCCATACATTGCCTCGGCCAGCGTCTCCTGGTGTGCTGGTTGAGAATTAATAATACATTATTCATTAAACCACGCACACGTGTATACTGGGAAAGTAGATAATCACGCAGAACGCAGTCCGCCATAACAGCAGGTATACAAAGAATCCCTCGTGATAGTGCTCCAGGTAAGGTGCGTATTTGCGTAATTACGCTTCGTGTGTTTAGAGATACGCAGTAATGGATTATTTTGGAGGTAGGCCTACTATTGCGCACAGCAACACGGGACATTCATGGTTCTCAACTAATTCCACTGAACTCGTATTTTCATAACAAAGGGGGTGGGGGGGGGGGGGGGGGTTGGGCAGCTTCCAAAACATTCACATACATTTAATGATATTTAGTAAGCATATAGTTCAGTAGTTACATGTATTATATTTTGACAAGACTTTTCTTCTAATGATGGTTCATATTTTCAGCAGACATGACTATTTAATATCAACTCGCAATAAAATGGACTTACGCATTCATTATAAAATCAGTCGTCGATCAGAAGATAGCTAGTTCAAGATATAGTTACCTGTTTTAGATGTATCATACGATTAGTAAACCCATAGAGATAATTCTATGGTAAACCCAAAATAACATGAACGCGTTTATCGATAGGATTAAAGACATAACTTTGAGAAACAATCCAGGTGCGTACTATACTTAACCCTTCAACCGCCGTGCCGCATATATTCGGGTTTTCATTCTCATTAGCACATTAAGTAGGCCTACCACATTTTAAATATGTTAAAGATAAAATGTGACATAAACCAGCAAGATTTGACCTCCATTTTGTCAAATCTGAATAATTTTCACTCACTTGAAGTTGTGGATCGCGTCAGCGAGACACAACATCAAGTGGGTCGAAATTCAAATTGAATGATTTAGCGGTTAAAGGGTTAACGCTCAAGCGCATATTTAGGAGATGATTTCTAATAACAGCGTCTCGTGTTTGCGGATACACACACGGTGACGGGCCCAATGAGCCAGTCCCTAATAATAGCCATGTACTTTGGAGCCTTATCATAAAAATCTCCCTTTGAACAGTACATTTTGCCGTACAAGGGCAAACTACAGTAACTGTTTACTTTTCAAGTAAGCAGTTACTGCTGTTTGTCTTTGCACGGCGGGGTTGACGGCTCACGGCTCATGTGACCTGAATCACGTGCGATGTGGTGTGTCATGCTCAGTTTTGTTCTGATGGGGAAGGTAATTTTAAAATATTTTCCTCCCTCGACCCGTCACCATCATATGATATCGATGCACGCGTATGATGTTAGTATTGGTTCACATCCTGCACATGAAGTATCGGTCCAGTAGTATCCTTGAGCGGACATAGATAAAAATACAACAAGAAGGAAGTAGACGCGTTAGTGAAGTTTTAGGTTGGCGCACGAAGGCTGCAGGGATGTCTGTGTACGGTTGGATGCAGTGTGCGTTGAGTGTATAAGTGAGTAACAAGTAGCAAGTATTTATTGCTGATGGTTCCTGTGAGAGGTGCATGACAGTAGAGCCAGGAAAGCGCTAGAGTGCGCGAGTAAGTGAATCAATTATTGAATAGAGAGAACCTATATATTGTGAACAACCTGGATAACATGAAGCAGATAAAGTTCCGATAGAAAAAGGTCACGCTACTACCCGATTTGTTACCGCTGCATGCTACGTTGTAATGTCATTCAACTGTTAGTTACCTTTGTCAAGAAATGTTATTAGTATTATTTCATCAAAGTAGCCCTCAGCATACACCAATGCTCATCAGACGGCATGGTAAGCAGAAAACTGAACAGAAGAGTAAATATTGAATGTAAATATTGAATGTTTTTATTACTCAATAGCTTCTCACACAGCAACTCCCACACGCATATGAATCACTGGCTAATATCCTAATATCATGATCATATGATTTGGAGAGTGAGGGCTTATCTAGTGAAAATGACTAAAATATAATAACAGTTACCACGCCTTTAACCCTTTAACCGCCGGTGCCGCATATATTCGGGTTTTTATGTTTTATTAGCACATTAGGTACCACCTTTTGAACATGTTAAAGATAAAATGTGACAGCAATCAGCAATATTTGAAAACAGTTGACCTCCATTTTGTCAAATCTGAATAATTTTCACTCGCTTGAAGTTGTGGATCGCGTCAGCGAGACACAACATCAAGTGAGTGAAAATTCAGATTGAATAATTTGGCGGTTACAGGGTTAACCATATATTTTCACTGATGATTGTGTTTTTATTACAGATAAGACGAAGTCTGCACTGTTTTTTTATGGTGACGTGTTGTTCAGATAAAATCGACAGAAGAAAATATACATGCATCATGTACATAACGCTGAGGATTTGAGGATAAAAGCAAACAAAATAGACAACAGATTAGCTACAACTGTCGCCTTAATGGAGTATGATTGATTACATGCTGTAGAGTTATAACAGTGCAGGATTTCACATATGTAACCGAAAGCTTCAAATACTATAGCCTGGCATTTCGCAATATTCACATAGCCTGGATAAGTTCAGCCGACGTCAAATACTTCGCCCCAGGATAATATTTCGCATCAGAATGTCTGGTCATCGCACTGCTTATGACACCGTACTTCACTGTCAATTGTCTTTATTCGACAAGACAATCTCAGGAACTGTGTGTCTTCCTGCTCTAGGCAAACTATGGGCTGTGCTTGTGAGCTTCATTGCATTGTTTTATATTTTTATGTTTCTAACTTTAGTTTTTATATTAACTGAAAACTTTTACGCCTTATTTAGATTATTATTCTCGTATATTGTTTTGGGTTTTGTTATGTTCTACAATGACTATCCTCACTGTGAGTATATCTTCAATTTCCTGTAAAGTAACGCAAAGGATTCAACCGTCATCTTGCTGAATTACTGTGGTGCTCTGCAAAGCCAAAAGGCAGTATCTCTCACTGTGAAGTGAGCAGATACTGCCTTTTAGCTTTGTATCGCTACATATTAGAAAATCACAGTATGTGTAATGTTTCATGAAAATTAATTGAGAATTTACTGATAAATCAGCAAAGCGTGTACCCCCCCCCCCCCCCTAGTTAACCTTTTGCCTGCTGATCACGACTATTGTCGCTTTTAACCTATTTTATTAATCGACCAAATCACTGTTATTGGGAATTGAATGTGTGTCTAAACATAAAGATTTTCAAATATTTGTGCCTGAATTAAATAAATATGAGTAATTTTCCGCCACTTTAAGTTGTGGGTCGCGGTAGCGAGACAAAACTTCAAGTGGGTGAAAATTTAAATAAATTAACATAGCAGGATAAGGGTTAATGTGAAACCGGGTCTAGTGGGTATTTTTATTTTCAAAATATAGATATAGCGCCATACATCAGCCTTTTTCGGCTGTTCGCAAGCGCTCTAGTTATGTCCCTCTATCGCGACAAACAACTTTGAGTTGGTGCGAATTATTCGTGTTTGTTCCTTGTGAGACCAAACATTTACAAATTTGGTTATTTAATCCATCTCATTCTCATTAAAACACACCCCTACATTATTTTCTTTGTCCGACCACTATATTCTGAGCCGGGAATGTAGAGTTAGTGCTATATTCAGTCAGGCGTGACCGAGCTGTTGATTATGAGGGATCCTCATTTTGGTCGGATGTGTTTTAAGTTTTAACCACTCGGAGGTCTACATTCTTATCTGTGGAAAAGGCCACGGCCTTCAGCCTCGGCCTTTTCCACAGATAAGAATGTAAACCTCCTCGGGCTTTATCCTATACATAACAGTGATTTTTGATCGGAAAGTAAAACGTTCTTGATTCGATGATAGTCGTGATCAGCGGCGAAAGGGTCAACCTTAACCAGATAAATGCTGGCTTGTGATGATAAAACATCCCGATGAACACCAGACGTTCAACCAATGTCGGTTTAATGTTGCGCCACCGTTTGCGACTCTGGCCCAACATTAAGCCAGCATCTGGTGAAGGTCTCGTTTTTCTGTGATATTGGTGCTATATAAGTGAACTGTGACGATGCTATATCAATGACACTGGATGAACACTGATATCATTTTGTACAATACGATGTATATGTTGCGGGTGTATATTATATTAAACCATACATTGAACTTTAGAATATTGTAAGACTGTATTATATACACTCACCCTTGTTATTAGTATTCTCACTCGTTGTCTTTGTTGGGCTAACGAGCGAAACCTAGGTGGCTTTTTAATATTTTTGTATACCCATATACATATTATATTACTTGAATGTTTTACATTTTAAAGGTATTTAGTCAGATTCTGACATTTGCTAAATACTTATGACATGTTTAATAAAAATATGATGCCATATTCATTTTCGTTCAGCGTGTATGGCGTTGCTCAGATACATATATTTTTTATTCAACTGCATTTATTGCTGTATTGCTCTTGTACACACTGAAACGGTAGCGCACTTAGGACATGGTGATTTTTCTTCAGTCCGTTATAACGGACTACTAATCAGTTATAACGGTATAATAATCCGTTATAACGGTCTATTACTCCGCTATAACAGACTACTAATCCGCTATAGCGGTTTACTAATTCGTTACAAACGGACTACTAATCCGTTTTAACAGTCTACTGCTCCGTTGTTCGGTTACTAGACCGCTATAACGGATTAATATACTTTAATTAAACTTCAAATAAAACTTGGAGTGTTATTTACATTATGGACTTTTGACTTTTCACGGCAAAACTGCTAAGCTACTCCAATGGTCTGTGAAGTGTTTTAAATGTGCGCCACAGACAATATACATGCTATATGAGCTGATCAAATAAATATGCTATAAAGTTTATATGGTAAAAACACCCACTGTAAACAAACGTGTTTACACAACTATGTCCATCATGTTTGCGCCTGTCCAGTTTAGTTGTTTGCTCGATGGATCATAAACTCTTATTTGCACCATGAAATGGTTTGCCAAATTATACATATGCTTGGATGTTAGTAAATACCACAGCAACTTCATTTAAAATCTTAATAAATGTAGTTAATAATTATTGTACTGAATTGTGATGTAAATATTTACAACGTAAACTATCAAGTTTACAACTTGCCAGGTCCTATATTGATTTAACATTAATTATTGAACGATAAACTTTATATATTTTAAATATCATTTCCATTGCTAACTACATACATAAAACAATTTAAAAACTAATGTACTTAAACAACATACAACTATAATAGCGAAAATGAAATCATGCAAAGTATTTAAAAGCTACGGTAGTCATTTGTCATAACAAGTATAGGTAAATTATCTATAGACTGCATTTCAACCCCACAACAACACACATTGATTATATATGGTTTAATGTTTGGTCAGCATTTCAGACGATGGACCAACATTAAAACAACATAACAACATCTTTTTGTTTTTTTACTGAGAAAATAACTATTTTTGATGAAGAAATATTCCAAACGAAGTTAAAATTCTGAATCATTTCTATCTGTGTTTCAAGTTAAATAGGCCTATGTCAAAATCACTGCGTCTCTTAAAGTGTCCCAATTTACAATATCCTCGTATAAGCAACATTCTTAGCTGTCATTGCTCAGAATAGAAGAGCATTATATCGGTGTGTGGAATGTGTTAGAAAAAGTGTTATTCAGTGACAATCGTCGAGTTCATCTTTAACAAAAGGAGAATGTGAATAGATAATGTCACTTTGACAAGTCAAGTTTTTTGTTTGCCTGTTCATGCTGTAGGCATATGAAGTTTGCAGCATGGTTGAATGACCGCAAAGACCAGAAAATATAGAGGATTAAAATGTTTGTGTCACTCAACGTACTTACCCAGAAAACACAAAACATTTGTAGGCCCTATAACATTTGTACAACGTCCATCCAACGTCTTCGACGTTGGTCCAACATTTTACAAATACTATACAAATGTTTTGTGTTTACTGGGTAATTCGAGACGTTCAATCCAGTCGACTAACGCATTGGAATACTAACCACACCGGTTCAGTTTTCACATTGTTTGCTCGCCTTCAAGCGTCATACCAGTTAAAGTTATATATTCGCGTCCCATAACTTGTTTTTATGCATAATAATAATGCATAAAAGGTACAAAGTGATATGGAAATTATATAAGCATCACACAATATACCCCATCTGGTAGAGACCATAAGCTGGCGTCAATCAAGCATCTATAAGTATCTCCCACCCAATAAGTTATCAGTATATAAATATTTCATAAATAATATCTTTCCCGCCATCACAATTTAGATCTATAGATGACCACAACTACATAAACATTTAAAATACCATGTACCGGTTATTCTCTGCAAATTTAATATAAAAGTTGAATAAATCTATATACATGTACATCGGACAATCTGTGGTAAAGAATTCCAGATTAGAACAATTTTTCTAAAGCAAGATAGGCTCTCAATTTTAGTTTAACAAATTAAACTAATATTTTACGCTGCTTTTTCCGTGTCTATAACACCATACAGTGATATTGAAAAGTATTTTTCAAGTCAACTTTGATGAAATTACTGAATTGGTCTTCCTTATCAAGCAACTGTAGAATTAGAATAATCCTATTAATCCGACTATTTACATTTCCAATATTATTCCCATATACATAAAAATGTGTTTACTAGAATGTGAACAAAGAATCCCATAGTTGTGACATTTTTAAGTATGAGTGAAGTACACTCACTCTTGAAAATGTTACAACTATGGAATACTTTGTTCTAAGCTGCTTTACGTTACTTTCTTCTGCGCAATCGTAGTAATATCGCGACAGAATGAAGCCCGATTTTTAAGAGGCGTCTGTACTTTAGAAGAACCCATCCCACATTACACTGTATTTTCACTACCGAGGTGGGGGAGGGGGCTCTGTTATGTACACCCAACCATAATGGTAACTCCTAAGTCACGTATAATATCTACACCCTTGAGGGTACTCCGTTCATGGTAGGCATATAGTTAAATACAATATGATTATTAGACCCTATTGTGGTGACCATACAAACAAGAAGTCTATGGGAGAGTGTAACTAGTGATTACGGATTTTCTTACAATCATCAGCAAATAATGCCACAATAGTATTTTCACACATAGTGACAGATCATTCACATAAAGTAAAAAGAGAAGTGGTCGAAGTATGGAACCTTGCGGAACGCCTGATTTGACAGCCCATTAAACATGGCATGATTGGGCAAATACAGGTTCAATAAAGGTTACTATACCGACAGTAGCGACCGTTATAAGGCTGTATTCAGTCATTGTAACTACATATTTTGCATTTATTGGTCCAATACTAAGTCAATATAGAATTATAAATATTGTATTGGCCCGATACCGTACCAATGTGCAATACGTAATCCAGCCCGAACTATTTGTATCGGACCGATATATCTTAAGCCCTTACAATATTTTTGATAAATCATTAAGATGTTCTTTTTCAATTCGAAATCATCATAAATGTTTTAGTTAGCTCTTTCTGATTCATTTGAATACCCATGTTATTGGTCTAAAGCCATATTAACTATTTTCACTCCTACAGTGCGGGGAATAAAGGGCTTTAGGGATAAGGCTGTGCATTCTAATTTTTTTACAATGACAGGTCGCGTGGAACTTCAGCAAATGCTTCAGAAAAATGAAAATAAAGGGCATCGACTTGACCATAGTTATCGACAGATTCACCTAATTGGATGTTTATGTGATTTGTGTAGGTCTAGTAGTTCCCTTTCATAGCCTTTAAAACTACTATCACCTATGACTGAAATAGTATGATTATATTGGGGGATTTACATCTCAGCTACACGACTGAAACGTATGTAGATCGAGGTTTTGATCTCGAGAATTTTGCGTGGAAGACAAATTCACGAATTTAAGAATCTCGCCAAAATTATTATTATATTAGCGCTACTAAAGAAAAATGAAAGTTCGCGAAATCTTAACTTCGTTAAAAGTCCCAAAATAAAAAAAATGCGAAAATTTACACACGCTAAAATGACAAGATCTACAATATATATGCCAAGTATTGGTCCATATTTATTATTACAATTTTTTTACTTTTGCCTTTATGAATAGGGCAAGCATTCGCCGTGGATCAAACGTTCGGCATTATACCATCTAGTCGTTTGAGTGAGCAACATAATGGTGGTGATAAATAATACGAAAAATATTTAAATAAAATTGGTGAAACATAATCATGACCAAATGATATGCTAATATCTAGTTATTGTTGCGTGCTTCATCGTAATTAATACAGAACTAAAATCTGGGGTGGATCAAGATCAATATTTGTATGTTATTTTTCACAGACTTTCCACAAAAACAGAATGGAAGAACGTATTACAATGATTAACCCTTACAGTGCCGGAATCGACTTTAGTCGTCAGATTCTGACGACTAAAGTCGATCCCCGCACTGTAAGAGTAAATATATTTATAATGGTCGTAGATCCAGAACATAGGTATTCAAATGAATCAGAAAGAGCTAACTGAGACATTTGTGAGGATTTCAAATTGGAAAAATATATATATTTTGGTCTCCACGGCTTATACAAAATAAATCAGCGTTTTAACCCTTTAACCGCCGGTGCCGCATATATTCGGGTTTTCATTTTTTATTAGCAAATTAAGTACCACATTTTAAATATGTTAGAGATAAAATGTGACATCAACCAGCAAGATTTGAAAAGAGTTGACCTCCATTTTGTCAAATCTGAATAATTTTCACTTACTTGAAGTTGTGGATCGCGTCAGCGAGACACACCTTCAAGTGGGTGAAAATTCCAATTGAATAATTTGGCGGTTAAAGGGTTAAGGGTTAAATCCACTTATGGTACCTGTAAAACATATCTGACGCAGTCTAATTTTAGGCTTGAACTAATGTTAGAAGCTAACTTTTCTCTAAGCGCGGGACCTCGACTTTCACAACACACTCTCAAAGCCACATTAAAGTAAAATGCGACTTGATTGAATATAAAAGACAATGCGGGAACTTGCTCAGCGTCGTTTTAATGTTGTGACAGCGTCAACGACATCGGCCCAACGTTGATGCAAAACTGGTTTCTTGCTAGCTCCACGATGCGATTTGTATGCTGTCCACAATCGGGGATTATAAATGCTAACAAATGATTTTATTAAAACCGTGGCAAAACTCTATTCTTGTGATTTTGTGTCACCCTGATTATATACTTATAAACTTATAGACTTATAAACGAAAATGCACGTAAAAATATGCAGCCTCATTTCTAACAAGATTGTTTTTTAAATATGAGTGCATGCACTTGTTTTCGAAAACTAAGTGCACCCTTTCAAGTAGAAATTGTGACGCCAAATCTGACACCCTAAACGACAATAAGAAAATAGAGAGTGACTCCGTTGCTGGACATGTCCTTTATCGCAGTTGATTAGAGCGGTAGGTTTTTATAACAATGATCACGTCTTAACCCTTTAACCGCCAAAATATTCAATCTGAATTTTCACCCACTTGAAATTGTGCCTCGCTGACGCGATCCACAACTTCAAGTGAGTGAAAATTATACAGATTTGAAAAAATGGAGGTCAACTGATTGATGTCATATTTTATCTTTAACATGTTTAAAAGGTGGTAATTAATGTGCTAAGAAAAACGAAAACCCGAATATATGCGGCACCGGCGGTCAAAGGATTAAGTCCTCATTTATAATAGAGGTGTGGACGCGACTGTTAACGATAGCTGTGACGATGCAAACATGCAGTATGTGGTATGATGGCTGACTGTTGAAACAGTGAACCTTTTTTTGCCCCTGAAAACTAGACTTACATTTATATAATAAATGCAAATATTTTCGAAAGTTGTTTTGATGAAAGAAGGTTATATAATGCACATCTCGATCTAATTAGATGGTGTATTAATAAGGTTATATGTACTACATAGTCGCTACAAAAAATACGATAACACATTTGCATTTGTAAAGTCGAAATATTATCATGTGCTTATTATCAAGGTAATTTCACGTTCGAATATTTTAGTGCATGTCCCTTCTTAGAATATTGTTTGTGTTCAAATATAATGCATGCGCCTGTTTTCGAACATTAAATGCATCACTTCAATTTAGTTTATCTATGCTTGAAACATTAATATACATGTATACAATCAATTATACAAATGCAAAGGAGACGTGCAAAAGGCTTATGACAAACTGCTTCCATACTGACCACCCTTCAATAAAATAAAATACTGTTTCTAAAAAACTGCATACGTCGCGAGGAAGACGGTGAGTTAAAAAGACGACCAATCATAAAATAGTAGTATTAATGCAGAGGTAGAAGCGGACAAATGTTGACGAGTATAGTCTATATATCAACGCAAAAAAAGAGACACAAATTAAATATACTAAGAACGTTGAAATTAGCGGACTACATAGCTATTACTTAATCTTATATAGTAACCTTCACCTAGACCTAACATAATTCATAAGGGCCATCGTCCAAAGTGCACCGTGTATAACGAAACAGCAATCTTTGCACATAGCAGTTTGGTATTCATATTAAGATGTATTCATTTACAAGAAAACATTTAAGATATACTGAAAATATACTATGACTTTTTATTTCATCTGTTATAATGCTGCTTGATCTATTGAAAATATCCGGAATAAAAAATGCATGCATGTTTTAGTCATGTTTTAGTCATGCAAATGTCTACGACGCTGGCCCAACAGTACACCAACGCTGGGCTAACAGCTCATGTTTGCTGGCTGTGTTTTCTGGGTGAACAGGCGATGATGGCCCAATGTTTAATTAAAGTTGTAACAACTTCGCGGACGGTTGGCCAACATAATAAGTAGTCGCGGCATCATTAGAACATTGTGCTGGTGAAATATCATGAACATTGATTGAACTTTTGACGGAGAAATCAGCGTTATTTAGTCACCACTGTCAATCTGAATCCTGGTATACTGCCGTGCAAAGCAAAAAGGCAGTATCTGCTCACTTTATAGTGGGCAGATACTGCCTTTTGGCTTTGTAGGGCAGCACAGTTATCTGGCAGGACCGGGATTTAAGCCTTCGCGTTACTTTACAGGAAATTGGAGATATATTCACAGTGTGGATACTCGCTGTAAAACATAACAAAGCCCAAAACAATGTACGAAAATAGCAATCTAAATAAGGCGCAAAAGTTTTCAGTTAATATAAAAACTAAAGTTAAAAACATAAAAATATAAAACAATGCAATGAAGCTCAAAAACACAGCCCATAGTTTGCTTAGAGCAGGAAGACACAACGTTTCTGAGTTTGTCTTGTTGAATAAAGACAATTGACAGTGAAGTACGGTTGATCTTATTCAGTGTATATTAACTTAATTGCTGTATCCAAAGTGTTCAGATGGACACGATAAAAGCTCTACTGTAATAACTCCAGACCATTTTTATCAACAATATCCATTATGGCGACAGCTGTAACAAGTCCTTTCTCTATTTTGTTTGCTTTCATTATCAAATGCTCAGCGTCATGTACATGGTGTATGTATATTTTAGTCTTTAAATTTTATCTGCACAACACGTCACAAGAAAAGCCAGTGCAGACTTCGTCTTATCTGTAAATAAACCACAATCATCAGTTAAAGCATATGGTTAAAGTGATAGTGACTGCCATTTGTATTGCGCCTATATATATTAGTCATTTTGACTATATAGACGAGCCCTCACTTCGCGAATCACATGGTTATGATAACAGGCTACCGGCCAGTGATTCATGCCTGTGTGCTGACTGCTATGCTGACTGCTATGACTGCTATGTTATTCAGTAATAAAAACATACGATATTTACATTCAATAATGTATTGACTTCTGCGGAGTCTTATGTTGGCTTGCCTGCTTATTGTTAGGAATACTTTGTCAATAATGGACTAGTAGCGTGACCTTTTTCTATCGGAACCTTGTCTGCTTTGTGTTATCCAGCTTGTTCACAATAGGTCCTCTGTGCTCAATAATTAATTCACTTACTCGCGCGCTTCTTACGTATACATACACTCAACCCACCCAGCTGCATTCAACCATGCAAACGCATCATGCGCCAAACTAAAACTTCACTAAACCATATACATGTACTTCATCACTAACGTGTATCCTTTATTCGTGATGTATTTTTTATCAATGGTGTGTCACATAATCTATGTACAGGACGTGAACCAGTACTCAAAGATACTTTAGAGCTGAGTAAAGAGGCGGAAGCCTGCGCTCAGAAGAGGAACCTGTAAGTGACGGGTCGAGCAAGGAAGCTATTTCATTCAGCTTTCTCTTCGTATTGGTGTCACAAAAAAACTGGGCATAACGCTCTGCATCGCATCGTGAACCATCTACGCCGTGGTACAGCAATTGCCAGCAAACACGAGACGTTGTCCCGATGTTGGGCCAATGCTGGGCCATCGTCGTAGACGGTGGCCGAGCATTGGCCCAACATCGAGACAACGTCTCGTGTTTGCTGGGATCAAGTAAGCAGTTACTGCCGTTTGCCTTTGCACGGCAGAGTTTACTGTTCAAATAGATATTTTTATGATATGACTCCAAAGTACATGGTTATTATTAGCAGATTGGAGACCGGCTCATGCATAATCATGATAATGGGTCCGTCACCGCGTGTTTATCTACAACCATGAGACGCTGGCCGAACTTTAAAAGAACATTGGATCAGCGTCTCGTAAGTTCTGATATACTACCGTCCCCTAGTTATCCGCTTTATAGTGTGAACTATCGCACGCAGCGATCTTGTTTCTCAAGAATATATATCTAATCCTTCCGACAAACGCGGCTTAATTTAGGTTTAGGATTAATCCCATAGATTTACATTCTATGTTTGATGAATATCCAACTGGGATTGGTGAAGGATACGGGCTGTTCGACGATCTATGAACGATTATCCGAATATACGTGCCAGTATATTTAGTCCAAGAAAAGTTGTCGCAACTCGGTCGCCCTCTTGTTCGTTTGTTTACTACTATGTAAACGTAGGTATTATAACTTTGGCTGTAGGTCTACAAATTTGGCGTCATCATACGTCTAAAACAGGTAACTCAGCGCTCCAGATTTTGACCTTGTGGTCTGATTGCCTATCCGCCCACTCGGGAATAACTGGCCAAACATTGAACCAACACTGGTTCAATGTATCTTGTTTACTGGATTAAATAAAGTACCCAGCAGACACAAGACGTTGAATCAAAGTTGGCTTAACGTTGGTCCATCGTCTACGACGCTGGACCAACATTAATCCAACATTGATTCAACGTCTTGTGTCTGCTGGGTAGTATCATTGGTTAGGGGCGGGGGTGGTGCAGTGGTTAAAGCTGACCGCCTTGACAGTTTTGGTATCGCGGGCTCGTCCCCCGCTCTGGAATTCAGGTTTCAAAGGAAAAATATTATTTCTCCCTCGCTCACTAGTAGACCCCCTCAATATTTATTATTGTTGGGAGCCTCCGTGACCGAGAGGTAGCGTGCTCAGCCTCGGACCGCTATGGCTCGAATTTCGAATCCTGCGTCTGGAGGGCAGTGTCATCTCACCCCATTCCTTCATTCACCCACTCATTTTGGAATTGATACTTAAACCCATTTTATTGCGAGTACACTGATACCTATCTACTAATATTGCACTCATTAAAATAATAACGTTTGCCGACAATGTGAACTATCGTAAAAAAGCCACGTCTTATCAAAGCATATATGATTGTTAAAATCATAAATGTAAATGTTCTGGAAGCTCACATGTTATGAAATTACGGCTGAATGGTCTTGATACGTGAGAAACAGTGGAGTTATTCAACCAAAATATATCTCTGTGCCTAGTCTAAGTAAAAAAATATATCACTGTGTATTTAAAAAAAAATGTGTAAATACGATAATACGCCCCTTGCCTCGAGCACTGCGGTTACTGTTATGAAACATTTTTGTAATTGTTGTTATGGCGGACTACGTTCTGCGTGATTATATACTTCCCCAGCCTCCTTTCCAGGACCAGACTCGGACAGCTAGTTGGCCATGATTTGAAAATATCTTCTGTAATTGCTGAGTTCTGATAGGGCTTAAAAAACTGGTGTCTGGTGACCCACACCTGACCC
This sequence comes from Flabesymbios commensalis, assembly GCA_964017125.1. Lineage (NCBI taxonomy): Eukaryota > Metazoa > Annelida > Polychaeta > Terebellida > Flabelligeridae > Flabesymbios > Flabesymbios commensalis. Next base: position 91,140,480 of record OZ024905.1, on the reverse strand, counting down.
TGAAAACTATGTCTAGTTCGAGGTTTCCTTGCACCTTGTCTCCACTGGGTTATGGTTGTCATTATATGCTTAGTATTACCATAGAGCTATTAACTCTAAGGTATTACTATGACCAGTACACACTAGTACATGCAATCGACATGTGTTGTATTTTTGTTGGTCCATTCTATACAATGTCGTCCCAGCATAAAAGCAACATTGGATCTGGGTCTTTTATTTGTGTTATTATAGACTTGCTTTTGTGTAAGACAAAAATACCAGCAGCATGTGCACAGTGATTGTAACAACCACTCTTTGTTTGGTGTTGGGACAGCATTTCAGATACACTGACGCAATATTGGGTTAACGTAAGTCCATCGTTTGCGACGCTAGCCCAACATTAAGAAAACACTGGGCCGATGTAGACCTGTAGGATTGACAATGTTGTATTGATGTATGTCAACCGTCTATGACGCTGGCCCGACATAAAATCCACATTGACAATTTGTTTAGAATGTCAAGGACCCCATTTTTGTTAGGTATTCATGAATATTCTACAGAACACATTCTACAGTGTATTAAACAATCAAGGACAGTGGATCTGATGAATGAGAATGATACTTTCCCCACACGTGTGCGCTGTTTAATTAATAATGTATTAATAATATTATTCTCAACCAGCACACCGGGTGACGTTGGCTCACCGCTGGTGCAATGTGGGGCGGGCGTCGCAGACGGTGGGACAACGGGTTTACATAATTATGACGCACTGTGCTCTGGTAATGCACCAACACTCTGACTGTGGCCTGGACACTGTGAACACTTCATCTGACAAGCAAAGGCAAAGAGCAGTAGCCGCTCACTTGTCAAGTGAGTAGTTACTGTTAACGAAACAAATTGGGCTTTAGGCCACCTTTGTGCACATATAGGCTAAGCCGGGCCAGGAGAACCTTCTGAGGATGGTGAGATGATTGAGATGACACTGTCCTCCAGACACAGGATTCGAAATTCGAGCCCTGGCGGTCTGAGGCCGAGCACGATACCTCTCGGTCAAATAGGCTCCCCACAATACTGACTTTCACACGTGGATAGGGAAGAAACATATTTTGTTTCTTTCAAATCGCCGAGACCGGGAACCGTACCCCGAACTCTGGCGTGAAAGGCAGTGGTGCTAACCACTACCCTAGGGCCCCCGCCCTTTGGACATGCATGTCCAAAATAAGAAATCGGTAATTTCGTCCCTATATCTCGCTTAACTGGTAAATGCGCAGCACAAAAATTAGAAAACTTTTGCAGTTCTAGTCTATGGACATATTTACATCATATGGTCATATTAAGAAACCAAAATAAAATCACTGATTTTAGCCTGATTGAGTCGCTTTAATTGTGTAGTGTTTCTATGTGAAGACATTATATCTAGGGTGAGTTTTTAGTTTCACTTAAATTAATGTAAATATGCTGATGTAAAATGTAATGTATGTATCTTTTATTGAGACGTATGTATATATAGCCATAATTATCCATCGCATTATCTCCTGAAAAAGTAATTGGATAACAGTATTTTCCAGACTTGTACGTAACATACCAGACATTTAACCACATTTGAGTGTTATTTTGACTATAATATGAGTTTTAACGTTTTACATTGACTGCCTGATCGATTACTGATCATAAACTAAATTTGTCATCTATTATACTGATCCGCCTGTACGCTGGGGTCATGTCACGCCTGATAATCACACATCCGTCCCCGACAAACACTTTTAATATTTTGTTTGTTGTGGCCACGCTTCCACTTTAGCGCGTTACTATGCATGAGATGCCCGGCATTTTTTGTCTTTTATAGTATCTTGCTCAATTCAAATATTTTAAGACACTGGGTGACGTCTCACGACAGCAGTGTGTCGGTGTTCCGCCGCCGGTTCTCACTATGCAGTGTGTAGGCCTACACACAGATGGCTTAAGATATTTGAGTTGATCAAGAATAGGTATGTCTGACCAAGAACTTTATATAAAGTTCTTGGTCTGACTGACTAATGTAAAAACAAATGCAGTACTGATTGTCTGCCCAACGCTGTATATACTTTTTCAATTAGTTTATTATACTGACAAGTACAAAATAAAGCAAAACAACAAATATAGTCAGTCTCATTGAGTACCCAGCCCATTAGGCTTATTAGTCAGTTTAAATAATAATAAGTATGCATCTGTGCATGAGAATGAGGTATAAAAACGAGGAGTGAAAATGTTTAGCCATAACAATGTACAATGGTCATGATGGTGATGCTCCCCCAGCGAACACACCCCATCGACCCGGCCCTGGCAAAGCGACGGCCCAACGTCTACGATGTCGGTCCGTCTCTCCACCAGTACCGGCGCAACGTCTCGTGTTCGCCAGAGTTGAACAATATAGCAGGTGTATGCAAACGTGAAATACTGAAAGCCACCGTTGGTTCAACGCTGCTTCAATGCTGGGCCAACGCGTGAGACGTTGGTGCAGCACTGAAGCAGCGGATTATAATATAACACTGGCTGGAAATATTATATATATTTTTTCTGGTATAAACATCTATGAGCTAGAACCTGCTGCACCTAATACACAAATTTTTTTTATAAAATATATTGACATGTTCAAACGTGTAAACGTACCTAGTACACCAACTGCTTTATATAAAAATGTGTACGTTTTAAAACGTGAAATAGTTTGTCAGCTGCTGGGCCGATGTTTGAGACGTTGGCGCAGCACTGAAACAGAGGTCTGTAGAATAACTAGTTGAAAGTATAGCTAACTCTGCTGATTGGGTCAACAGTGCTGACAAGCCACCCAGCAGAAACGAGACGCTGAACCAACGTTGCTCTAATGGTGGCCCATCGTCTTCGACGTTGCCCCATACTGGGCCGACGGCATCAACATATGGCCCACTACTGTGCTTACATTCAACCATCCCTTGGCTGTATAGATAGTATGTTAGAGGTTTTCCCGGAATTCTAATAAATATTGATAAAATATGTGTTTTTTTAATCTGAAAATAAAAAAAAATGATGTGTGGGATACACTGCTTCATACAAAACAAAAAACCCAAATTGGTGTCAGCCCACGTAGTCCCTTTAAGTCCAGTCCGACTCAGTGTACCGTGTTTACTGGGCTATGTATAGTAGGAGTAGTATGTATTAACCCTCAACTGCCAAATTATTTAATCTGAATTTTCACCCACTTGAAATTGTGTCTCGCTGACGCGATCCACAACTTCAAGTGAGTGAAAATTATTCAGATTTGAAAAAAATGGAGGTCAACTGTTTTCAAATCTTGCTGGTTGATGTCACATTTTATCTTTAACATGTTTAAAAAGTGGTACTTAATGTGCTAATAAAAAATGAAAACCCGAATATCTGCGGCAACGGCGGTTGAAGGGTTACCATAAAGTCTCACTTTTGTTATTACAAAGATCGCCCAGGGTTTGAGTTTGGAGAGACAAATATTAAAAGTTTACCACAGACATAAAACATAGCAAACAGATAAACAGTCATAGCAAACAATATCAATAGTTATTCGTACATATATTCATACTAAATACATACACACATCGATAAATGAATATATGCAAGCACCTGATTATTTTCATGCATCACTGTGAAAAAGAATCTCCTGTGAAGCTCGTAATATTGCTTTATCATTCATTTGTTCGATGTACACGCTATTCTACAACGTTATGCAATTTTTTTCAAACAGACGAACGTACAGGCATTCCTTTTACTCTGGTAATTCTTTACCACGCTTACCTGTTATGCATAAACAATAAAGGGGGTTAATGCAATGCTATAGAACTAGCAGTGACTGCATACTTAAACAAGTAAGTAGTTACTACTTTGTGCTTTTGCACAACAGCTATGTAAAAATCACCAAATGACACAGTAATCATGGTGATAGGGGACATCAATGCAAATGGAGACAATTTACCAGTCAGATGAATTATTATCCAAGCCTGTAGATTATATACCACCCGTGTCATTATGCAATGATGGTATCTTACAGCCATATAATTTGCATAATGATGACGATAGAGCATTTGGAATTTTATGAGCTTCCTGCTAGAATCGACTATTAGCCAGTTCTACCTTAAAAGGCTCATTATAAGCAAAACACTTTTGACAGCGCGGGGACCGACTTTAGACGTCTAAATTCTCACGTTTGAAGTCGGTTCCCGCACTGCAATAATTTAAATACATACATGTATGTATTTATAGTAGCCGTAAAATAATCCTTTGATCTCTTGATTTATATGAGAATATTTGAGCACTTTAAGGGTTACTCCCCACCAACACCTTGACTCACGTTTATATGTCCCTCGGATCCTTGCAATAATGTGACATATTATAACATGGGAGTCTCTTTTGAAGTCATGCTATATTCTACAACACATGTCAGCCCCCGACATGTGTTAGCTCACACATGTCAGTGACGTCATATCTGGCTGTTCCAGTCTCCCCCTGACATTAGCATACATTCCTTAATTCCATAACTTCTGCTGTAGTTCTGTCATGTCTGTAACGTTAGGCCTTAGGCTTTACAAATAGAATCCTATTTGATAGGGACCATTTTATTTTTAAATTGACAAGATCTGTGCCAATGTAACTTACGACGTCTCTTTATAAAACTAGGCCTATTTGGTTTGAATTGAAGTCCAGAATTGCTGCCTTCAGACTAGGCCTACATGTCAAATGGGATGGCATATATGCATTGGTATTAAACCACTGCCACTGGCATATTATTAGGATCGTTGTATAATCATTCATGGTAGGCCTATAGATCTTATTGTTCTGGAATGGTTCCAAGTAAAGTAAGGCATTTGGCAAGTAGGCCTTGACGCTTGTCGAATAGACTACACTGTAGGCCTAGCCTACAGTAGCCTACAGTATAACATCATTTGTACAACGTCGGCCCAACGCCCTCGACGTGTCCGTGTGACTGTAGACAGTAGGCCTAGTCTATTAAAAAATAATAATAATAATACTAGGCCTAATAGTGTTAGGCTAGATGCTACCTTGTAGCCTACTGTATCTAGACTATAGGCCTAACTATTAAAATGGAGTCATGACAAATATTCTTGTCAGTCACATAAAGAAATAATTTATCAGATTTATAGCATAAGTAAAAATAGGCCTTCATTCCTAAAAAAAAAAAATCCTTGATCGGATTCGAACATGGAACTCTGGCTCTCCAGGCATGTCTCTTTACCATTGTACCACGTGAATACGTGTAGACTACGTGATGCAAAGAAAAGCAGCAGTGAACCTATATTGTCAAACAGCAAGGGTGTGTTCAGTCCTCGGAACAGCCAAACTGCCGTATTTTCTATCAACCCTGTTGCAATTCATGGCCTTGGAATTCAATCTTTTAGCTTTATCCTTTTCCGCCTCGTACTGTCTTTAAATGAATTATTTATTTACTTCATGGCCCCTGACGCCCAGGGCTACGTCCAATAACATGAGAATCCAACACATTTCAATATCCAAACTTGATTCCTATAACAGTCATGTGTGGCTGTAATATAACAACATTTTGGGTGAATGGATATAGGGCTACAATCTGAAATAGGCCATGAAAGCATCCACAAATAACGAATATTTGCAAGTGGGCGGAGAAGAAACGTGCAAGCTCCGGCGTGGCATGCATGCGGCGTAACCATTACACCGGGGCCCTGCCTTACATCGCGATATAAGCCATCAAAGAATGATGTGGGCTCCAACGGTACATGATAGGCCTAGTAACCTGTGCTTGTATATCCAGGATTTTTTAGTGGCGCAATGGATGAGAATCTGTTATTTACATTAACACATGATAATATATTCAACACTTTGCCAGCTAATCATGAAACAGTCGTTTTTAATCCATTATAGCTGTTTAATTTCAATAAATTAATTTCAATAAATGAACTCAGCAGGGTAAGGGTTAAGATCATATAATTCCAATGTTGGAATTCCAGGGGGGGGGGGGGGGCATGCACCCGCCATCACCCCCGTCCCCCCTCCCGTATGGGTGGCCAACGGGTTCACTTGTAGAGCTAACATTGAACGTTCAATTGGTTCACTTGTTGAGCTGACATCGAACGTTAAATTTTCTGAAATAGACCGTACCATTTTTAGTTTGACAAATTGGTCTCTAACTCTGAATATATATAATAAATATATACATCGACAATTTAGTCTTGAACAATACATCTTATTTTATTATTCTAATACCAATCCGAGATAATAAGTACACAAATTATGGCTAACTACGCTAATGGAATAATCACATGTGGTAGAAATAATAAAGAGTGAACACCCGCCTTTTTTATTGTGAGAGATAACGTAAGTGTCTAATGCATGTCCCTATAAAAGTGATGACTGTATTCCCGTCTGCTCCGGTGGAGTAGTTGCTAAGCCTCTAAATGATGTGAATATGGCCTGAAATTAGTCATTTTGTGAAATTTAATTACGCAAATTTTTAACGATTAGCCTGGGAAAATTAATCATAACTCCAACGATATTGGTTGCATCCCTTAGAAAAGTCATAGCATGTATCCATAATATCACGAGCGTGTTGTGTGAGAAAAATAAGTCATAAAAAGTGAAGGACAAACAGTCGGCCGAGATTTTTCAATAGAATAATACGTTTAAGTACAGTTAGAAAATCATCTGTTTGGACGTAGGTATACGTTCATGCTTAGTAGAGATGTTCACCTAACGTTTGCGTAATGCTTGGCCACCGTCTGCGACGTTGTCTAAGCATTAAACCAGCATTGGGTGACCGTTTTGAGTTGGCTGTGTGTCTGCGTCACAGGGCAAGAGTGTCTCAAGCACCCATATCTCTCATGTGAACGACAGGTGAATGACACACCTAAGAAATGTAGCCTACTTGGGTTTTGTTTATGGTCCCAAGTACAGTTTTTTTAAGCGTGAGAGTCACCTGTGCATGTACATGTGTACGTGCTGAACAGATATATCTATGTTATGTAATCTTATGATACTCATTTCAGCGCGGGGACCGTCTGCCCAGCAATACGACACATCCACCCAATGTTTGACCAATATTGGCCCAACGTCGTAGACGGTGGGCCAACATTGGTCAAACATTGGGTAGATGTGTCGTGTCTGCTGGGTGTAGATTCTGACGTCTACCAAGTATTGATTCTTTGTGAGGGTTAACATGGTTAATAAAACATAGTGTGCGTTTGGAAGGCAACGTGTTAAACTTTATTTTTAAGAAGAAGAAGACAATGGCTTATTTGTCAATAACACTGAAATAAACATGATAATAAGAGAATATATTTAGCTAAAACCTTACAAAGTTCAGTCCTCTATCGCCTACTATCACTTTTTGAGTCAGGCTTCGGATTGGTCGAGATGGCCATCTCGACCAATCCGAAGCCTACGATGTATCTTCACGTGTACGAGAATACCGGCTGCCTAACATCATCTCTCTAACTTCATAACTATAACTGAGAAAATGTGAAGGTTTCAGAGAACAATATATATTATGCGGACAACAAAAACAAAAAAAATAATTGCTTTCAAAATAACAGTCTGCAAAAAAAAATTCCAATATCACTTTACTTGAAAATGTTGACGGTCAGGTAAACATTGTAAATAACTTGAAAAAGTAATTATTAAATTGGTATTAATAAATCGACCAGGGTCCCTATTCTCGTACAAGTTACAATATATCGTAGGCTTTGGATTTGTCGAGATTGCCACCTCGGCCAATCCAAAGCCTACAATATATCGTAACTTATACCAAAATACGGATCCTGGGGTAGCCTATATAACAAGGCCATCGACCAAGCAACATTGAACTTGTAATGAATGTACACTCATAAGGCGAACAATGATGGACGCAAGATATTTGGTCGATGCAAAAATCGCTGTCCTTATAATTGGGCCGACTTTGTCGTTCAAGCGAGTTTCATCGTTATGCAAGACTGATTGCTTCTCATGACATTTTGGGGGGCAAATAAAACAGGTTATAGCAGTTACATTATATTCTCTCTCTTTTCATAAAAATGCTCATCTTTATTTTGTTAAATATGCGTCGAAGAAACTATCTGTGAGGCTTTGGGCTTCTCAATTGTTTTGGGGCTTGCAGATTCGTTTTTATTGGGATTACTTCTTGTGCGACTACATTGCAACAAAATAAGGTCTAATATCTCAAACACGGTGACGATGCTGGCTCCAAGCAATAATCCCATGTATCCTCCCATATCACCTGAAAGTATAAAAGCATAAAACAATTGATTGTGTTGTGTACCAGCACGGTTACTACACTACAAACGCAGCAGTTCTTCAGATGGAAAAAAATGAAATAGAATTATTGGTGTTTTAGGCTACTTGTGTGCACATGTAGGCTAGACTGGGCGTTTTGTTGCAAAAATGGAACAACAACGATACTATAATTGAGCTATCTACATTGACCTAACAAAATACGACAATTAAAAAAATATGGTCCCACATCACTTATTTCTGGGTTAATACAACTAAGATTGATCATGCAGCTATAATAGGTGCTCAATTATTCCCATTAAACAACCATCTCACATGCCAGCTATACCGTGATAAAAATCAAATATTATTTCGTGCACCAGTATAATAATGTGACATTGACCATGCATTCTTAACTTACTGAAAAATGAGTTTAACGTATATCCTCTGTGTTGCTCGATATGAGTCTTTTTCAACTCAGAATAAAATATATCCATGTTCAGCAATGTGTTTCTAAAAAAGATTAAGAAGTTATAATAATTGGAAAATATATCATGACCAAATTGTATCATCTCTCAAATTCACAAGTTCTCATATGTCCTGATATATAGATATATTGTAGTACAAGTCATTCAGAATTCAGATATACTATTACCCCGACAATACATTTCTGACTTGGACATTATGTTACTTATTACTGTCACACTTTCCGTAGTTAAATACTACTATATACACCTTTCCAATAACAATACGCCACACGGTGAGCAACGCTGAACTATTTTAATCAGACAACTGTTACACACTTATCAATGGCAACACGCCACACAGTGAGGAACTCGGAACTGTTTTAATCAGGCAATTGTTCACTGCGCAAACTCGTACAAGCAGTCGAGAATGTATTATTCATTTCGTTGCGTTTTCTAATATTGGTTATATTGCTTTGTTTTATTATATTGATATTATAGTACATTAGTGAAAACGGTAAATAAATTACGATTATTAAACGAGTGCTGAGCTGAGGGTATTAAATATCCGACCAACACTCTGTATAGTCAAAAGGCAGTAACTACTTTCTCGTCGTTACTGCCTTTTGGTTTTGAAAGGCCAAACAGACCAGGACACAATCCCACCAGTTTATAGATATGATGAATAGGAAGAGGAATGGCAAAAATACAAACAGTTGATAATTAAATAAAGTATTGTGTCCAAATCATTTTTGGGGGGCAGGGAGAAACAAGGATATCTCTCTGTAAACCCATTCAGAATCACCGGGGTTCGCAACCGGGAAGCATGCATGACTGGCGAGACAGTCAGGCGCTCTACCAAAGCGTCACGCTCCTTTCTCTCTGTATGTTTTTATAATAATGATCACGTCTTGAACCCTCCTAGACAGAGGTGTGGACGTGACTGACTATTGACGACTGCCTGATCGTTGCGACGATGTAAATCTGTAGTGTGTAGTAGAAGTTAATGGAATGTTGGGCTGTTAAGTCAGTGAGCAGTGCGCCTGCAACTAGATTTACAATTGTTTGTATGATAAATGAAAATATGTTCGAAATAAATAAGGATAATGTAAATATCGATGCTAAGATGATGTATTAATAAGGTCAAAAAACAAATAAGTTTACAAATTTGATTTTTTTATGTCGAAATATTTTTATCAAGGTCATTTTATGGTCGAATTTTAAGCCGTTTAAGTTTAAGCCGTTTTCATTAAAAAAATTGTCATCGAATATGATATGCAAGTGCAAGAACCTCAGTGCATCTTTAAATTTATAACGCATGTACGTTTACGCGAGCTACGTTGGTACTCGTATTGATTCGATATTGCCAGCATGTATACTGGTATATGTCCGATTGATTCATTCATTCTACAGCATTCCTGCTATCAATACCCGTTACACTCAAACTACAAACTCACCGTGAAAATAGATTGAAATCCATGTCCGTTACAATCGTGGCAAGGTTTTTATCGATCTCCTTAACATCTCGCTCTATTTCGTAAGTTAGCTGGCGCAGCTTGTCATCCTGAATTGTTACGGCTTGTTTCATGTTGACAAGGTATTTATCCAATATATCTTCAAGAGATGGCACCATATCATTCTGCACAAAATATTGCATGTCTTCGGGGATTGAATATGTCCCAGGAATTTTCTCATATGTTACCCGATTTTCTTTATTTGCCAAAGGCTGTCGCCATATATCCATATCAAAAATAGGTTTTATAATGTCATATCGCCCCTTCACTGAATAAATGTATGTAGACAATAGCCAGGTGGCTAATATACCGGTAGAATATATCTCCGTCATATAATTAGTTACATCTGACGCTGCGGTAAGAAGAGGGCTTGTAAGGACATCCTTTATCTCCGATCTCAGTAAATCCATCCTATCAAGAAGTACAACTGATATATCTGCAGAAAACAAGTTGTAAACGTCAGATTTCGTGTACTCCTCCTTTGCATATGCATCATATAGTCGCGTTAGCTTGAGCTGATAATGATCCAATGTCGTCAGATTTATTGAGGCGTAGTTCATTTTTTCGGGTTTTGAATTAACAGATAGCATCGCCTGGATATCTTTGAGAAATCGTTCAAATTCGTGCAGACATGTTGATGTGATGTTGATACGACTAGTAAACTCAATTACCCTTCCGAACATATGCCACATCCTACAGCTAAATAGAAGGTCATCAAATTCGTCAGATGTTAGATCAGTAGAGGTGTTGCATATTTCACACGACGCGGAGAAAGGATTTCTCGTGATCAGATTCTGTGCTGCCATAAAATAATCCTCGGTGAAACTTTCTAAATTATGGTAATCAAGACATATTTCTCTGTCATTCTGTCTGTGATACAAAGAAAATGGAGAGACCGTCCGTATGGAGTATTGTCGTGTAAAATCACTTTCCAGGTACACCATCAGCAATTCTAATTTGTGTTTGCTGTCTTCCAGAAGAGAAGTCAAGAGCTGGTACTTCGAAAAGCTCATCACTTTTGAAAGACTAAAGTGAAGACCCGCAAAATCTATTGCAGATAATACCGAATATTTAGCGCTTGACAAAAACTCTTGAACTACGATAATAGATTCTTGAAAATATGTAATGTAACCTTCCTCATATTTGTGTATATTCTGCAGCAATATGTTGATGTCACTTTCAGTAATATCTAACAGTAGATAGACAGAGTCTGCAAATTGATGGTACGTTGAAATGTCGACGTCATTTAATTGCTGGTACACTCCAGTTTTAAGTGTCTCCAAATTAGCAATTAGCTGTTTAAATCCGACAAGTGTTTCTTTCATGGTGTCACCTATGAAAAGGAAATGATCACGAGTCACAACTTAAGGTAATTCTAAAAACAGACATGTTAAAACATAAAACAAACAGCAACATGCTTATTATGTTGTCAACACATTTCGCAAAACATGATCAAACAGTTATTTTGTGGTATTTTAAAAACATTTTAGAACGTTCTGCATAAAAGATAAAATGGTATAAAAACATTTTTATAGCGCTATAACCTCACACAAACTGCCTTAGTAGTGATATTTTGTGACCTTTTTGAAATGTTTCGAAAAAAATTTGTCCTGTTTGGATTTACACATGCAATATTTGGAACTTGAATTTGACATATCACAATTCAGCCCCCCCATCAAAGCCAAACTCCCTTTAAAGAAAGCAGATACACTATTTTGCACGAAAGACGGCAGACAGTATGTACATTTGTTTATCAGAGTTGCGCTTGTATAACTCAATAGTATCAAACCATGCTATCTCTTATACAGAAAGTCTAGGCTTCTTCGAGGTCGATCTTAATTCGTCCTCGGAAAAGATTAGTTGTTGCTGTTCGGAAGATGCAATCATGTACGTTTCGTCATTTGACTCTGGAATTGCCAACATCATTCTCAGCTTTAAATGACGAACATTGAGGATAATAATTGTAACCCACCAGATAGTCTGTGGCGCAGGTCGACCGCTTCAGCAAAGTCATTCATATTTTTTTCTAATATGTTACGTGGCAAGCTGTCAAGTGTAATGGCAGATAATGATGTAGTCACTTCTGGATCAAATGTTTCAGTCACACACGCCCCCTGGCAAGCCTCACAGCGTGCAACTCGGTGTTCTGCGGAAAAAATAGAGTCATATTAACCTATGAAGCGCTGAAATATTTTTATATAAACCAAGATGCCAGAGTTTTTTTTCAATTTGAAATCATCTTTAATTCCCCACTTAGCTCTTTCCGCTTCATTTGAATAACTATGTTACGGGTTTACGGCCATTGTAAATATTTTACTCTTTCAGTGCGGAGACTGACTTTAGAATCTGACGTCTATGTACATTGTACGTCAGATTTTGACGTCTAAAGTCGGTCACCGCGCTGAAAGGGTTAACTCCTTACTTGCCAAGTACTACTATAATCGTGTTTAATCTGTTTTATTGTGAGTGGTAAAAAAATCATAATTTGAAAACGTTTGATTTTGTTTGAAAAAGTGTGAGTAATTTCCACCCACTTGAAGTTGTATGTCGCGGTAGCGAGACACAACTTCGAATGGGTGAGAATTAAACTCAGAGGGGTAAACATTGAGTTTACGTAATCCTGTACATTTGCAGAAATGTGTTAAAAAAACTACTGTATTTATGTATTGTTGATCACTTATATTATGAGTATGACTTTACCGACCATGCTTTTAATCTTTCATGTTATGACATCTGCATAATTCCAATTATATAAAAAAAATATTTAAAGTAACAAGAAAAAAAAAAGATATTAATAGACTGAATGGAATACGGAAAGACGGGCGACAGAGAGGAGTTCCCCGACGCTGTGGACTAGTTAGTAGTAATTATTATTCCATTGAAATATATTTACTTACCAGGAAGGATACATGATATGTAGGTGGTCATATCACAAACAGGTTGGAAATCTGTAATAATAACAAAACATATAGTGTGATTACATTAACATTAAAAACTCCCATATTTCGATAGAAAAATGGCTATTTTTATTTAATTTCGATAATAAAGGGATATAACTAGTTTGATTCTAAAAGAATACTATTATGGCACATTGAGTCATGTATATTTGTAGAATTCATGTTTAAAATGTTCTTAATTTTACACAATAAATACAATATGTGAATCAATAACTATCTTATTTCAAATCATGTACCTCTCATCTACATGTATGGTCATGGGCTCAACGAGCCACTCTCTGTTTACAAATGTGAATAGCCCAATCTCTGATATTAATGTTCCTCATGATGTAATTATGTTTGGGCTATGCCCAAACACATTGAGTTTTGTTTGGATCTAGATGTTTTACTTATTCTATGTCGATGTGCTATTCCTCTCTTTGTTTTTATCCAATGGACTTCGAACCTTGGCACAATGATGCGTAAATATGTAGGTTCATTGCTATGACTTTTTGTTAGGAATTCCAAATTTTACGGATTTATTCAGGATTTTCTGAATGACTATGTGTAGATCAATGTCGGTTCAATGATGTACACGTAGGCTGATATTATGAAGCCCCATTCATTGGATTCGTGACCAGTCAATACAGGCCTTTTCTTATAGGCGACTACATACCGACACCGGCAATAATTAATATTGTGTATTTGGTATACACGGTAGAAGTCTCTTAAATGCTACAGTTGACAATTAAAATAACAGTTGCAATTCCATTCAAGCACAAAACGTTGGGCTAGTGTCACAGAGAGTGATACAAGTGCACAGAGAGACAGTCAATGTGTGTACTGGGCACTCAGAATACGATCCCATTTGACAAACAAATATATATCTATTTAAAAGTGCAAAAGCTCAGTGGGGACTTCTGAACACTGAAATTTAAAATCTGAAGTCCGAAGTCTGAAGTCTAATAATAAAAATAAACCAACAAAATTTAAAATGGTCGCCAAAAAACTCACAAAACTTAGACCAAACATTATTGTTACTTCATACTACACTTCATGATCCACTGATGCCAACGAAGCTTCTTCCATTTGTTTTCCAACAATACTGAACAAAACTAAATCAATTTATACCACAGGTATAAGTGAAAGACAACACCCAACAATCTATGAATGAGACACTGGGACTGTGGTTAGTTGAAGTACTTCCACCCCCCCTTCAAAACTCTTCATGGAGTTGTTATGTATGTTACATGCTGCATGTCATGGTACATAATCAGCCACCCAAGAGAAGCTGCAGCCTCCACGAGCATGACCAAAATCTTCATGTGGAATTTTATCACCAGCGGAGCCAATGCTGCCACCGTGATAGGGATTTAATCTGCTGGCACTAGCATGTGTGAATCTCTGGCGTGGGAAGAAAGGATGTATAAGAGCTATTACTGGTGTTACTCTGAATTGAACAGCGAAACCCAAATTTCAGATCGTTTGGGGGTAAATCCCCTAGGAATGTAAAGACAAACACTCTTAATAAATTCGTCATGCCCTATCACCCCACCTTCAGGTCATCATCTGTAAGTCATTCATTTTTCATCCCTATATTGCACTGTATTTATCATATTACAAAGTTGAAGTCAGGCTTACAGAGAGATTTAGCAGTACACATCCACAGTGATACTGTGATATTAACACAGTGTATTATATTGACTATGCTTACCAGAGAGATATGGCGGCACACATCCACATTGGGACTGTAACATTGACGCAGTACAGTTTCTTTGACACAGTGCAAAAGTATAAGGTTCTTCTGGAAGTACTGATAGAGGGTCCTCACGGCAATAATCAAATGGGTAAGGGAGATGAGTGGACTAGAAAATAAAAGAAAGTAAGTGTCACCACATGATGAGCAGATAATTCCAGTTTGCTAATTCTTTACTTATGTTCAATAATATATTATCTGACGAAAGTTTTTTAACAAGATATCACCATTTATTTCTCTTTTATCAAAGTTCATTTAAAACAAAGTGAAATAATATATTAAAGAAGCAGTTAGAAAACCTCACAATACATGACTGACTTTGGTATAACTTATTTTCACATTCGAATGTTGTCCTGGGGCAAAAGCAAGTCCCATATTTTTGGGATCTGGCAGATCCTTTACTGAGTGGATTTGAACCTAGAAAAAAAGAAGAATAATTTTATGAGATTATGGGCCTATCATTGTAGGCCTACAGACTTTTAACATTCCATAAAAGAACACACCTTTCGAGTTAATACTATGAGTTATACGCTTGTTCATAATAGTTGCAATTACTTACCTTCACTCCTTTATCTGCTGCTATCTCGTCTATATAGTCGTACGCCCCAACATTTAGCAACAAACGCAATCCGAATGCTTGTCCTGAAAGGTACAATTTCAACTAATCAAAATAGTACTGTTACTTTGATGATTTCAAAGAGCTGACATACACGAAAAAGTAGCACAGTATTGCACACAGTAGCCGGGAAATATCTGATGTTATTCTGTGAAACGCAGTGACATCACTCGGTGAAAACAAAGTTATATAGCACCCCCTCCCCCATACTTCATTCTGTGAAACGCATTGACGTCACTCGGTGAAAACAAATTTATATACTATCCCCTCCCTCATACTTCATTGTATTAGCCAGCTTGGTGAAAACAAAGGGAAAACATTAACATACAAATTATCCGTCAGTTCAACAATGGCTAGGAAGTCTAATATCTGGTTTGTGTGTTTTTACTGTGACATTGAGCAAATTTGGACTGTCTAGCGAATGAACTTCATGATGCACATGTCGTCCCTGTCATCCTATAGAGAGCTGATCATATTGCGCAGAGGGGGTAACTGCAATAATTTCATGAAGTACAGGTCCCTGTGATGTGTCCACCCAAATATAACACATTAGTTCAATGTACTGACTGTATCATTTAGAGTTATTTGTTGATCTCCCCACATCAGATTCACATTAACAGCTCCCGGAGCTATGACATGTGTGGTATCAATTCCAGGAGCTTTAGCTGATTGAATTTTGAAATCCATGGATTTGTCAGCCTTGTTGACTGACATCGTGTTATAGTGACCATTACAATGGAAAGCACATGTTATTTGCTGTTTTATAAACTTAAGTTAAATATCTACATTACCTGTGTGAGTTGATTGCAGCATTTGATCCTCGCTGTTAAGCGTGAGGCACTGTCCGAGTTCCGTATACGTCATTTTAATGTATTCATGTGAGCAGAGCTGTCCATTCCAAGTACATCTTTAAAAAAACAAAAGAAGCATTTAAGCTTCTTTTTCTTTAAATTTTTAAATCCAAACTTGTGTACATGCATTACGACGAGTCATACAAGTGGAGGGTGTTCGCTTGTGTATTTACTAGGTTTGCAGCACCTGAGCACAGGAGCATGTTGAAATGGTACAGCCTAGCTGGTCATTTAAAATGGCTATTGCTGTTCTATTTTCAACAGGGAATTATAGGCAACTGTGGTTTGAAGTTTTTAGATCAAGTCATCGTTATGTAAACTATTACTTACTTACCCAAGTAGAAAATCAGCAGGGGCGTGTGATGTCTCATTCAAAAAGCCCTCGGTCGTCATCGTTTCTGCAACAGTTGAATCGTACAATATAAAATATCCAGTCTGAATCCAACCCCATAATGTGTCATTTAGGTTTGTATTTTATCAGTACGATTATTGAACAATGTTTTGTTATTATTTGCAGTCACTGTCAACGTTTTTACTAAGGTATGCAGTCATTTGGACATAATTGATTGAAATTTTCTTTTGGTTGATCTAACGTTAGACGCTGACTAGTCTGTCCAGGACGAACACAATAAGTTTAAACTTAAAACTCTTTAGGAAGAATCCGATGTATAACGTAAAATTCGAGTAATAATATGCAACCGTTTTGATACATATTATATTAACTTCAAAAATTCCTACAGCATATCAGATAAACTTATTTATATTGAAGGCATACCCCTAACATTAAAACAAGCTAGTAATCATTTAAATATTACCAATAAACGGTAGCATAAATCTTTGAGAATATGGTGATTCCGTGATATCATCATTGTCTGTGTCATTTATCACAATTAGAACGTCCTCTTTTGGCTGTGAATAATCATGTGATGCTGTCATATTGTACATCCAGGGATTGCCTGAAATTATTGTGAAATATATACCACGCCACCTTCAATTTGTCTCGCAAAAGTAGGGCTATATGCAATATGTCTAAGTGATCATAATTAAAGATTATCAATAGATTACATGTTTTACCTGGGCAGCTTGTGTTTATCAAAGATAAATTAAATATCTGTATGAATCCATTGGAACCATGCACTGAGATAATTTTACTGTGGAGTGCCTCTTCAATATCAGTATCAATCACTAGTGCATCTACAGACTCGTCTAAAACTGGTATGTGTTCAAAGTCAATGATTGAGGAAATTGTAGAGGTGTTTCCTTTGATGTGGTGATCGTAGATGATCATTCTGCCTCTAACACCTGAAGACTCGCGTACCACGCTGAAGGAAGCACACGACGCTCGGGTTGAATTAACCCTAGGAAACAATAGTTCCCCAGTTGTTATGACATCTGAGAATTGAAACACCATTCCATGACCTGAAACAAGATAGACAAGAGAAATAACGGGTTTACACATGACTGAATATCTCGTCGTATCGCGTGTCATTTTTTTAATTTTAGCCTTATTATTTGTTGATAAAATGTATTTAATCATGAAACTAGACGATGTAGGATTGCGCTAATTGTGTTATTGTTATTGCTGCAACCTATTGTTATTGTTGTGTGGGGTATAGTTGCCTTGCAAATTACTTGTAGCGTACGCTGCGCTTTCGATACATAATCTGATATTCATAATTTTAGCTTTAAGTTTTTTTAGAATACATTCACTGGTGTCCCTAAAACAAGAAATCTAGAAGATTAGTAAATGCTATTTGTTTTGTTTATATTTCACACAAATGAGCATATTTCAGTTCATGTTTATGTGCTGCTTAAATCGTCGCAATTTCAAAAAAGTGTCGATAATTTCCTTTTAAAACAATACTGTTGTACGAAACCAAAGGGTAATAATTGCTCCCTTACTACCAAAAAGTCAATGCATTTCGGCTTTGCACGACAGAATAGAGGTAGTCGATCCCGACGTGTAGGCCTATATCACGACGATTCGGTGGTGTCTCGAACACGAATTTTTTTGCCAGCCTGAAAGACTGATTTAGTAAATACATCTACTCTCATGTCGAATGTTGCTATAATAAAATATAACTGCTCAGAAAATAATTTAATTATACATATATTTCAAGGTGGTTGCCTTATATTGTTCTTCGAATATTGTTAGATTATCTCAACATCACAAACTAGCATAAACCTCATCAAACGGCATATCGCCCTCTACGTAGCACAGAAACAGCACTTCTACGAGTGAGCAATGATATTCTGGTGGCCTTAGATCAACATAAGGCTGCCATGTTGGTGTTATTAGACTTATCGACAACCTTTGATACGATAGACCATGACATGCTTCTAAACAGACTGTCAGATATTGGGATTCAGGTCACTGCTCATGACTGGCTTAGGTCATATTTAAACAACCGTTCTCAGTCCATTAACATTAATGGCTGTAAGTCACAGAGTATACAATTGAGATATAGTGTCCCACAAGGCTCGGTCCTTGTACCATGCCTCTTCACGCAGTACACTGTGCCGATAGGTGTCATATGAAAGGGGACACGGTGTCAGCTATCAGCTATACGCCGACGACACCCAAATATATATCACGTTTCATATTAGTAATGATGTAGATAGAAAAGCCGCACTTGCCAAAATTGAAGCTTATGTAGCGGAAATTCGTGCATGGATGGTAATGCACAGCCTAAAACTCAATGATGATAAGACCGAGTTTGTCTATCTGGTGTCATTGAATAGTACCAAGTTTATCAGCATCGAGCCCATAACAATTGGGGACATCTGCCAACTTCTTCCGCACGGAATATTGGTGTGATATTCGATAGCACGTTTCAAATGGATGTGCAAGTTGGTAAAGTGTGTCAAGCTTGCTATTTTTGGCTAAGAAACATTCGTAGCGTAAGGTTGCACCTAACACTGACGGCAACCCACCAGATCATCCGGTCACTGGTTATTTCAAGATTAGACTACTGCAACTCCCTTTTACAAGGTCTGCCAAAGCATCAGCTCACAAGTTTAAAATACGGCCGCAAGAGGAATTGCACGCATCCCATGCCATGAACACATCTCTGAAATAAGGATGCAGCTTCACTGGCTACCGATACAGCAGAGAATTACATATAAGATATCGCTGCTGAAATTCTTTGTGGTACATGGAAAGGCTCCTGAATATTTATCTGAGCTACTGGTACTGCATAAACCAAACCGAGCCCTGCGATCGGCTAATTAACCTATTTTCACACAATCGCATTCATACACCAAGACATTTGGTAATTGAGCATTTGTGATCGCTGCTCCAATGCTGTGGAACTCTCTCCCCACATTACTGAGGGATATTCACAACCCCAACATATTCAAGTGGTCCCTATAGACATATTTGTTTGAAGACGCATATCATAGTCTAATGGTGTAAAGCATATCAATGACACATTTGTTTTCCTCGGCGCCCATGAATCACATGAGATATGTGGCGTGTTATAAATGATTTAATACTTAGTACCCTCTTAATATTTCATCATTGTGTTTCAGACTAATTGAGTGATTTTTTCCACCATGCACAATACAAATAATGTGTGTCATTACGACACCAAAGCAACCCACAACAGCAACTGAAATATCTGTCAATGTGTTTGGGATAAATATGATAAATTAAGCAACCCTACTTACTTATCCTTCCAATATTTTGCTGCCTTCTCCATTTGTGATGTGTATCACTAACATCACGAAAACCACAGTCACTTGTAGAAAAATCACAGGCCGAGTTTAGCTGATCACCTGCTAAAAATATAATACCAAGTCAGCTGAAAACATAGCAAAGCATGCAATGCTATTTCTTTGTTATCTTTGGATAATTATAATCTTATTTCTCAAGGTAAAATATGTTCATTTACATAATATAAATCTTGAAACAGTAATTGCAGGGGACATGGATAATGATCTTTGTAAAATCAACGAGAGATTGATGAATATTTTGATAGTATGTTGAGTCATGGTTTTTCCCCTTGTATTATCCTTCCTACAAGATTTTCCAAACGAAGTATTTCGCTTGACAATTTTTAAATACAATTTTCAGAGAAATATAGCGATACTTCCTCCGGTATTTTATTCAGTGCTATTCCTGACCATTTACCATATTTCGGGTGTCTCAGCACACACAATCATATAAATAAAGTAACAAGAAGAAAACAAATAAAACCTACTAGGGAGTCTTTCGGTAGCTTTCGACATGAAATTAGCACCAGCTAAATGTACAATTTGCTTGACAAAGATATTAATACAGACCCAAACAAGAACTACAACATTAGCCACAATACCATACACAAATCCAGAACACGTACACAAGTAGTACACAAGGGAGTTAAGCGGGTGTAGCATAATCTCTGACAGTAGCACTCATCCCTTCACACACGATATGGCAATTGAAGAAATTGAGCACACTGACATATGATGTGAGTACCGCTACACATAGCACGGGAGCCAGCTGCACTAGTAACCGCGCTATACAACGCGGCACTGAAAATGAGGAACATAATTTGCGCGGCTTGTTAGAGACTCACGTTCTCTGTTGTTATAACATGTAGCGCGATTGTAGGCTGTTCAAAAAAAGTCCAGATCACCTTCTTTCTTGAGACTGTTATGTGCTCACTGGAAATGGCACACCATGGATAGCCGAGGGGGAAGCAACACCCCATACTGGTCTCTTTTTACACAGATATCAATATGTATCGCATAACCGCTCTTTCAGAAAGCCCCTGCATGGCTCCCCAAAGCTGACCAAGAGGGACATCAGGTACAAAAACTTAGCAACACCCCATACTGGTCTTCTTTTACACAGAGATCAATATTTGTGTATCGCAAAACCGCTCCTTCAGAAAGCCCCTGCATGGCTCGCCAAAGCTGACCAAAAGGGACATCAGGTACAAAAACTTAGCCCAGGGTTTGAGGTCGCCCATGAAATTAGGCAAATCCAGATGCCGCAGTCACAGTTGTCTCAGACACAGGTGAATTAAGGAGTGACTCTGCATGATCAGGCGAGTCAGGAGTGAAGATGTCATTTTATTCTGGGTTTCCAGGAACCGCATCACTTGTACATAAACTGGCTTGTATTTCTCTATGAATTCAAAGGCAACTTCTACTTCATCAATAAGACTAGAAGCCAGGGTTCTATCAGCAATCTTTCCCTGGAAAACCTCTCGCTCATCAGTGAATTTTATATAGTCATCAACAGCCACTTGAACAGCAGTAGCTGAAGGGGGTTCCAGTAAATATACTAGTTTACAAGCACTGAGCGTAAACCACTTCTGCAGCGTAATTCTCTTCTGCAGGAGCATTTTCGACAGCATTATGCAGGTGGTTCAATATACTGCCAGTACCGACAAAGTCTGAGCAGGAAACAGTAGGCACCGCAAATAAAATCACCAGCCGTTAGTACAGCAAGAATGGCTAAACCGTACACAACATATACATCATACACATATCAGCGACAAGCCGGCTTTCACCAGAATACACTCAGTCTACTGCATCCGTCTCTGATTTGTAAGGATAGGCATCTAAGCACACGACAATTCTCTATTCCCGGGTCTGGGCACTATATAAAGTTTTCCAGCTGAGCAAAATCTCCCCTCACAAACCAGTAGAGCTTATCATTGTCCTTTATTCATTTTCCATGTGAAGCGTTAGTCAGGATATCATCAATCATCGGTGCAGTATGACATTATTCAGTGTAGTGCAACATACATTCCTATTTTATTTCATTCGTGCAGAGACACTACCTCAAGCTTTCACCTCGATTGTCCTACAGGACGCGCTGCCCGCTGTTTAGCCCGTTGCTCTGACAACTAATAATCACAAGTCAAAGCTGATAAACAAATAATATATTAAACAGCAACACCACCAGCAGACCATGAACCAGCTCTATTTCAATGCTGGCTCAAGGTCCTCTAGTCTCATGACAAAGAGACCAGGCGGTCAGTTAGAGAGAAAACCGAGCATGCTGGCACAATATCCAACAGTCTTGACAGAGACTAATATATGCTACATTAATGCATGTGAGAGTGAACATAGGCATATTTCGTGTATAAATAAAATGGAGCTCTCAAAGACAGAAAACATGAAAATAGATCACTTAGGCCAAGCCTGATTCAGATATTGCGAGGGTGTAGACTGAAACAGCCAGATATATGATAGTCAGCTCGCACATGGCGGTTTCAACTGTGTTGCAGAATATAAGTTTTAAAGAGACTTCCATTTCATAATACCTGGCAAACACAAGGCATTGACACAATGTTGGCTTTATGTTGGTACACCCAAAATTGAACCAGCATTGTGTTAATGTATCGTGTTTTATGGGTATTTTGAATCGGACTACTATTTTAATAATCATTTAACACTTACCAATAAGGTGCGATGTACATCCTCCTTCACCTATTGTTATATTGGTTACAGCAGCTATCAATGTATTATTATTCGTTCGACACTGGATTTTCAATCTCACATAGCCCTGGGGCATGCCAAAAGCTGTTTCATCTATTTGCACACAATGTCTCTCCCAATCGTTTATTGTTTGTCGTCCTCCCCAGAGAACATTTTGCATGACGTCATTTGCCACGGAGATTTTTATTTCACCGCGGACAAATATTGAAAAATCCACAAACATCGTCTCATGCAGAGTTATTTCACGACTGTATAAAGTCGCCGTGTATAGGTGTGCACTCCTATCTGTTGCCCAGAATTGAGCAGTCAAAACGGGATCTGCAACAACATAAAATATTTCCACAACTCAGCAAAACCAGTTTATTGGTAATGTTACAACTAGGCTTACAATTTTATGCTATACATGTACATGTGATTATGTGCATTAATGTTTCTTACAAAATAAGTAGCTAATAAAAACGAAATTAAAATTTTGAAATGCGTGAAGTGTTTGGGCCGTTCCTGAAGTCGTGTCCAATGTTCTTTGTGTGAATTCCATAAAATACGATAATTTACTTGCAAAATAACTTTGAGATATTTTTGCTTTTGTATTTCACCTAAGTTAAGAAAGTCTGAGAAAATAACGTCCCTATAAATCATATAAAAGTCAATCGCATTCTCACTAACCTTGATATTAATTATTAGCGTATGCCTACCAGTGTTAGCAAGTTCACCTGAGAGTAGCTTATAGTTACCATACATTCTTCGAGGCAATATTTGATATTTGACTAAAGTAAGATAATTTACAATGATACAACTTTTAATTATATTACTTTTTTGGATAATACAAAAAAATAGCACTATATATAAACAATAATACGGATACAGGAGATATTTTTCTACTCTTGAATTTTTTTAGAAGGGGCGACACTCACTAGATAGCTCATTCTAACATTGTATTGACTAAAGGGCTCAGTCTGGCACTGAGTAGAGAGCTCAGTCTGACACTGACTAGAAGGCTCAGTCTGACACTGACTAGAGGGCTCAGTCTGACACTGACTAGAAGGCTCAGTCTGACACTGACTAGAGGGCTCAGCCTGACGTTGACTAGTTGACTCATTCTGATACTGACAAGAAGGCTCAGTCTGGCATTGACTAGAAGGCTCAGTCTGACACAGAGTATATGGCGCAATCTGATACTGACTAGATGGCTCAGTCTGGCATTGACTAGAAGGCTCAGTCTGACACTGACTAGAAGGCTCAGTCTGACACTGACTAGAAGGCTCAGTCTGACACTGACTAGAAGGCTCAGTCTGACGTTGACTAGGGGACTCATTCTGATACTGACTAGAAGGCTCAGTCTGGCATTGAGTAGAAGGCTCAGTCTGACACTGACTAGAAGGCTCAGTCTGACGTTGACTAGTGAACTCATTCTGATACTGACTAGAAGGCTCAGTCTGGCATTGACTAGATATCTCAATCTGACACTGACTGAAAGAGCACAGTCTGACACAGAGTATATGGCTCCATCTGATACTGACTAGATGGTTCAGTCTGACACTGACTAAAGAGCTCAGTTCGACACTGAATAAATAGCTCGGTCTGACACTGACTGAAGGCTCAGTCTGACACTGACTAAATAGCTTAGTCTGACACTGACTAGAGGGCTCAGTATGACACCGACTAGACGGCTCTGCCCGACACTGACTAGAGGGCTCAGTCTGACACTGACTAGATGGCTCAGTCTGACACTGACTAGACGGCTCTGCCTGACACTGACTAGATGGCTCAGTATGACAATGACTAGACGGCTCAGTCTGACACTAATTAGAGATCTCAGTCTGACATTGACTGGAGGGCTCAGTATGACAATGACTAGAAGGCTCAGTCTGACACTGACTAGATGGCTCAGTCTGACACTGACTAGAAGGTTCAGTATGACAATGACTAGAAGGCTCAGTCTGACAATGACTAGATGGCTCAGTCTGACACTGACTAGATGGCTCAGTCTGACACTGACTAAAAGGTTCAGTATGACAATGACTAGATGGCTCAGTATGACAATGACTAGATGGCTCAGTCTGACACTGACTAGATGGCTCAGTCTGACACTAATTAGAGAGCTCTGTCTGACATTGACTGGAGGGCTCAGTCTGACACTGACTAGAAAGCTTACAGCTTTACAGTCGAATATATCAGTGCACAATCATACGTTTAGTCTCTATTTAATATATATGAGATTGGTTAAAACCCATCAATGACTAGATTATGGTGTATACTGATATTTACAAAATCAGTCAAATATTTGTATCTATAGTTTTGAAAATGTTCACATTAATGTATATATAGAGAGAGAAAATATTTATTGACATAGGTATACATAGTGGATACCCTCAGCCCCCTTGGGCTTACATGTCACAAGTAATTATATTGTATAATTTAAACAAATAAACAAAAAAATTTAAAGTCAGCTGGTCATTACATAATGATAATATTAATAATATCCGTGTAAATGAATGAGTGAATGAATGAAAGAAAAATGGTATATTTACTATGGCTATCTAACTTATAATGACTATAATGGCTTATAATTATACATCTGGAAATTAACGTCCACATACTTGTTTTTCTCACAACATCGTCAATTACTGTGTAGATAATATGAAAGCCCGTTTTCTGAACCGTAGTATCTGATGTAAATGTGATAATCACCCTGGTTCCATAAACAGTTAGATTAGTTGGGTGGTTCCCACTGCAAAACGGACCAAATACCTCTGATGTACAGTTGGTTTTCTAAAACAAATCGAGGTTTTAATAATAAAACATGTAGAAAAATTATAAAGTGATTTTAACAGTAAGTAAAACATAAGCATTGCTTTAATACATGTAGGGGAGGACGAAGAACTGGGACACTTTTTCACTGTCGTCATTCGACCATACTTTATGTTTTACTGTATGTACTGTTAATATCATTAGTTACTGCTTTATTGAGATGTAATTGCAAGTATATTTTAACATTAGCCGATAAATGTTTTAAGGGTGGAGAGCTGTTTTAAGGGTGGAGAGCTAGGACATTTCAAGAATAAATGTGGCAGCTGATGTAGTAAAGTGGGACAGGTTCATATCTCTCTTTATATCCATCGATACTATAAAAATACATTAGCTGTTGATTAGGGGTTAAACCTTAATACCTACATAAAGTCCCAGTTATACCATGCCTAGCTGATTTATAACACGTCCATATTGAGTCATCACTACAGTAAATAGCCATTTATTTATACATATGTACGAGGAAGGCAGCAGGATATGTGAGATAATGTACATACTCAACTCTCTTTACACATTATCATAGAGACAGGAAAACAATTTGTAATGGTAACATTTGGTAGTAGTAGTAGTAAATCATTGCTTTACGTCACTTTTCGGCACAAAAGGTCTTTTAAGTGACATTATAATGCGATAAAAACGTTGTAGTCAATTGATGAGATAAATGATGTACAGATGATGGTAACATTTGGTAAAGATTTTGTCACTGTACTTACAGAGCTGTGAGGAATGTGGTAATTATCGACATAGGGACTTTTCAATAGCGAATTAACTTAGTCCATGATCTTATTGACGACATGATGGTATTTGAATGCTGATTCAAAGGCTTATGCAAATGGTCAATTCTTTATGCTCAGTCCTACATCTTTGAATGCCACGTCATTTGATATTACAAATCCTGTGCTCAAACTTCTAATATTAATAATAATGTCTACGTGAACATGTGCAGAACCCACACAATTATGTTGTCAAATACTGCGGATCGAGAATATTCTCTGTCTAAGTGATTACTGATACAAGTGCTTATTGGATCGAACAACATGTAGGCAGCCAGGGGCCAGATATGTTTCTTAGAAACTGATCGGCTGAAAACAGCAGACATCAGAAGTGTCCCAATTATCTCCCGTCTCAGTTCTCCCCGTCCTCCCCTACAACTTTATATCCACATAACTTACCGTGGCACAGTTTTTCGCCTCCACATTAACAGCATCATAGCTGCATGGTGGCAGCTTAGGAACACTAATGGACGCTTCCACGTTAACATCGTCAAATACAAGTAACACGTTGGCAGCTTTAAGTGAAATAATTGTGTATCTAAAGTTGGACTCCTCTGGATAATTCAAAGGGTAATTCGGAGACTTTATACTTCCATGACGATTCATGTAATATGATTTAGTTTGATTTTTATTCCATTCTTTTGTTTCTCTTTCGTCATCAATGACATATTGTATATATTCTTCGTTGTCAAGTATACTCCATGAAAATTTCTTATTATCCATCCATTGATGTAGGTTACATATTCTCTGCTGGTTGAGCCCTGTACACGGTATACTCAATACATGAGCAGAACTCGGCAGAGCAGATCCTGAAAGAAAACTGTAAAATGTGATACTGAAATGAGTAAAAATATATATATTTGATGATACTGCGTACTGCGTACTGCCATTTATTTGGCCATGAGGGCCGTTTCGGGACGTTTCCGTCGCCATTGTTATCATACGAGGTGGGGCCTCATGGGGGATTTTAGAGATGCTAAGTCAGCTGACTTTCTCTATGAGGTCGGGAATGTTTTTGTTCCATGGCAACTCAGATTATGTGGTATTAACTAGGTTGTGAGTGAAGGTTGTATAAATTAATCACTAATTAAAAGCAAGTTATAATATTGTTGTTTTCGTGTCATGTCCTTCGTGAATAGCTAATTATAATGATTATCTTTATCACAAATGATTATTTTATCCGCAATTATTGTCGTTATTACGTACATTTTTATCTGAAATGACCACACATATAATTATAGCTATTGATTGCTGTCTATATTATTAATATACTAAGATATCATTATAATGCTTCAATACATACTTATTAATACATATTGTGTTTTTGCATAAGAAATATACTCTAGTTATATAAACTTTTACGTGTACTATTGGTTTCTACTTTTTTTTCAAAATGGCTTTTATGCTACTTTTTATAGTAATAGCAGTTATTTTATCTATGATTTTGGTGCGAGAGACATCTATCATTTATATAATATCAAAATGTATATATTTTGTAATTATCAAAAAGTATCAATAAGTATTTATCTTATCTATCTTATTTTCTTGTATTGTGAAAGTTATTCTTGCTGAGCTAGTTGATGCACGACAATGCATGCATGTGTCACATAGTATTGATCTCACTGACGAGTCAGGGTGTGTGAAAACACACTCAGAAACAAAAGTGAAAATATGGTGGTTAACATGGTTAACCCTACAACGCTGAAATATTTTCGTATATACAATGGTAAACCAAAGGGTTTTTTTAAATTTACATCAGAATTTGACGTATAAAGACGGTTCCCACACTGAGAGGTTATTATGCTGGACCACCGTCTGCGATGTTGATCTAGCATTCACACACCACATGAGTGACGTATCGTGTAGCCAAGGCAGGATTTCGGCTGGATTGTAATACGCAAAATATTGTTTGGAATGGAGACTGAAAGTATGACGTGCGTGACCAAACCGTGCATCAAGTACAGCTTTTATTATACCAAAAATTTGTTTTATATGGAAAGAACGGTATTTAAAAAAAATTGTTGTAGGCCCTATCTTGTTTTTTTGGGGGCATGTTTGCATTTCAGAAAAAAAGGCAGTATACTTATGGGTCACAAATACACTTGCATATCACATCAATACATTGTTAATCTGTGAAGAATAAAAGTTTACTATGTGCTGCATCATCAATATCCAAAATGACAATTATCTGTAATTATTAAAGGGACCTTATTTGTGTAAGCCTATCACACTAACACAAGAGGTATGATGTGCCACATAAATTATAGACACACTGGACGGTACTCTAATCTACACATACTATAGACTCTCTATAAGTTAAAGAATTATTGTGTATGTCATACCATAATAATGACATGGACGTGAAAACAAGTACTTAGCAATAATCAAAGTATGACTGGTAAAATGACAGAGCGATCATTATTGCTATAGATAATAATAACGTGGGAACGAAAAACGTATTTACCGTTGGTACATTGAAACGATTGGTGAAGTCTGGTAGGTTTGGTGGGATCATCAGTGTTGTTTTGTTTTTTGTCAGCATTGAGTATATGTTCACGCATTTCTTTAAAAGGATTTCCCACATAATCCCATCTGTTTTCGCTTTGTTCCTCAGGTTCATCAATTGAATAATCAGGATTCTGATCTGAGCTGGCATAAATATCTTCTGGTGGAAGTTGAGAGTCATAAACAATCCCAATATCCCCTAGACTAACTCTTGGATTTACAGTGGCACCCAGACTAATTTCAAACACAACATGGTATACTCCCTCAGGTATACACACAACATATTTGACCCAATTGTGCATCAGCCCATTACGGATTGTCAAAACAATTTGTTCGTCTTCGTCTGTTATCAGTACAATTTTGAGAGTAGTACGAATGTCATCCTCGTAAAGACTCATTCGAAAATAGAAGAATAATATGCTTGGCTGTGATATGTTAAGTAATGGAGACATCAGCACTGCTTGGTCGTCTTCTTTCACATTCTGAAGTTCAAAGATGTAGCCTGAAGAGTAAAACACCTAAATATCAAGTCAATCACATATAATATTGTTGTATTTCACATGTTTATGTAATTGAGTTTACTCATACATTGATACGTCTATTTTTACAAGAGATATATTATTGGAACGACACTAGCAAGTACTTTATTATGCCCTGATAGACTTTTGTCATCTTTTGTTCTAGAAAATGTTAGGTCCGTAATCGCATTATCCCCTGAAACACATTCTCGCTTTGTGATCATACAAAAAAATAAATCATTTTAACACTGAGGTGCACTAAAGTAGTCATTCCGGGGGGGGGGGGGGGGTGACTTATGCCTACTACAGTATCGTAATCCTGTTTTAACATCTAGATCACTGATGTGGACTAAGGTAGCCAGTCTGTGATTTAATCCCTGGAGCACTGATGTAGACTGAAGTACCCATTATGATTATGTGCTTTAACCCCAATAGCACTGATGTGAACTACAGTTACTGTAGCCATTCTGTATTTTACCCACTAATTTAAGCCTTGATGTTGACTACAGTAGCCATATTGTGTCTTAAGCCTAAAAAAACTAAATCAGTCTACATCATACCTTTGTTATTTATAATTCCTCTGATCTGTGATCGCCATGTGTCAGACCAGACTCGAACCCATTTATCATCGCCACCGGAAGGGTCCTTCAAGCCACATCTCAAAGACATCTGGTCACATTGCATATTTCGTCTGTAATCTGAGTAAAAAATAGGCTAATTGCTCACATAAGTTATAGCTCGTTGTTTATAATCTTTGATCATACTAAATTATTTGTCGTGTTGAGATTATCTTATTTTATTTGTTCAATACGTTTTTCCCACCAAAGATTATTCATAACAAATAAAAGATTTTTAAATGTCATATTTAAAATAAAGAGTTTATTTATATATATATATTTCTATACCACATTCGTTCTCGTCGCTGCCATCTAAGCATTGCGGCACACCATCACATTTTAGACGAGGTGGTAGACAAACTCCATCACTGATACAGCGAAACCAATCCTCGTTAACACAGTCTGCGTGAATAAAACAATGGAAACACAAAATAAGTTTACATGTTTAAAATCGACACAGGACGACCTACTAAATATACAAGCATCATTATTCACCACAGCAAAATTTATGTCAACAAATATATTAACACCCCGCTAAAACGTCCTTTTACCAGATGTAATTTTGAGGGATATAATTATCTTCCGAAAGTCAACGCTATTCGGAATGTCAGGTTCTAGCTGTCATCTGACATTGTTTGTATGTTCAGGTCTTGTATGTTTAGGTCTACGAACATGATGAACATTAATATAAATATGTAATTGACGGATAAACAACGACCGTCTTAATCATAGTTATCATATCTAGAACTCGAAGTTGACCACTGATTTATTGATTTTTAAAACACACCACTACATTATTTTCTTTGTCCGACCACTACATTCTAAGCGGGAATGGAGAGTTATTTCTTATCAAGTAAAAACCAATTATATCGGTGGGCCTATTATATATAGTGCTATAATGAGGGATCCTCATTATGGTCGGATGTGATTTAAGTCAGTTAAAATCCTCGGAGCTCTACATTCTTAGCTGTGGAAATGAAATGAAATGAATCGGGCTTTAGGCCACCTTTGTGCACATATAGACTAAACTGGGCCAGGAGAACCTCCTGAGGATGGTGAGATGATTGAGATGACACTGTCCTCCAGACACAGGATTCGAAATTCGAGCCCTGGCGGTGTGAGGCCGAGCACGCTACCTCTCGGTCACGGAGGCTCCCCACAATACTGACTTTCACACGTGGATGGGGAAGAAACATTTTTGTTTCTTTCAAACCGCCGAGACCGGGAACCGAACCCCGAACTCTGGCGTGAAAGGCAGCGGTGCTAACCACTACCCTAGGACCCCCGCCCTCTCTTAGCTGTGGAAAAAGTGTCGGGGCTTCGGCCTCGGCCTTTTCCACAGCTAAGAATGTAGAGCTCCTCGGGCTGTATCCTATACGGAAGTTAACCTTTTCACTACCATACATGACGGAAATTTCCGTCGTCATTCGTCAATGAACGTAACCATAAAATGACACAAATTTTCGTCAAATATATACTACATTTATGTATTTTTCGTCATTTGAAGCTGGGAATTGCGTTAGCAATTCCAGCTTCAAATGACGAAAAATAGAACTCGTACACCAGTATATCTGGATCCTGGCATGCACCCCGGCCTGGAAGTCAAAGGGTTAATATTGCTATATAATGGTGGTTGAACATATCCCTAGTCAGCCACAGCATTATCGTGCATCACTTGCCCTCTATTGTTACACCAGTTTATAGGACAAGTAGTATAATTTGATGATTATGATACAAGCGATCCAACAAGCACAAATGTTAAATTTAATTACCAATACTAGACCATATACATTTGATATCATGTCTTCAAGGCCAGTCGATCATTATTGGCATGGCTGTTGTTATGCTCTGTTTTTTTTAAGTCGGTCATCAATGAATTTCAGTGTACAGTTATATCTCAGTTATGATAGCTTTGTTCCAATTATTGTACAAAATAAATGACTGAAAGTAAAAACAAGTTGCATTATCAGAACATAACTATTTATTTAGTGGTCAACCAGTTGTTTCGCTAATTTGTAAAATATCAGTTTGCACTCACCACAATGAGGTATATGACACGATACATGACGCTGGGTATCTGCGCTCACACACCATGGTCCAGTTTGTCTGTTGTCGGGATTTCTACAGTAGAATCCTGCTTCTTCTACAGATTTGTCAGGAAACCATGGGCCGTACACGTCGGCCATATATGGTACACTTTTCCAAGGGACACATTTGTCTCCCATAAGCGTTCTGTTTCCTATATATTCACTTCCAGTTGCACTACTAACACAATCCTCTTTGTATTCTAAAATAAAAGATAAAAACATAGATACAATAATTCGTCGGTTGTCCACGGAATTTGATCATCACAGCTCTGACAATACATTTAAATTTACAGTCACCTGAAGACCTGTCTCGCTACCGCGATCCACATCTTCAAGTGATTGAAAATTACTTAGGTTTGTAAAATTTAGGTGAAAACGTTTCTCAATGTTACAGAATTATGACCTGCTTTAAGACCTTACTTCTAGAATACAGCCACACAAGTGTAAACCCTTATCATGCTAAGTTAATTTATTTAATTCTTCTACAACTTGAGGTTGTGTCTCGCTGCCGCGATCCACAACCTCAAGTGGTTAAAGTTATTCGCCGCCAGTTGCACTAGTAACACAACTCTCTTCGTATTCTGAAATTACCAAAATGAATCAAGATCAAATTCATCGGCTGTAATGTTACACGGACCTAAAACATGATCGACTTTGTAAGTAAAGCAGTTGGTCGCTGTGAGGTGCAGTGACAAAACTATACCAAATAACTAATCCCACTGACATAATCGAATTTGGGATGTAGGACATCGTATAGGACATCGTTAGGACTGTAGCTTACCATACCACTGTAAACTGTTATCCATAATACAACAAATTCAACTCCAGTTAAAATACATGTATAGATGTGCTGTAATATTTTCAGCATCAAAATGATCTTTAAATGGTAATAGACGTCACCCACAACCTTTAAAATTGGCCTACACAACCCCAAAAAGCATGAAGCCGCCAATAAATATTATAATAAAATACGTAAGCTGCATACTTATTTGACTGCATGGCATGATTTTAATGTCATCTATGGCTGCTCCCGATGACCCTGTTGAGCTCGTTCCCACCAAACTAACTCGATGAAATCCAGAAGGTAATCGCGTAGAGTATGATCGCCAAAACGCGCTCATCCAGCGTCCCGAGAGCGTTGTAAGAACGTGGATTGTCAGATTTTCTGGAATGATTTCGATCTTCAATTCACTGAAAAAAAAATCAGAGCATCATCATGCCCGGCATAATAACAACAAACTGTTAATTGCCAATTGTTTGTTTCTATTTTTCATTCATTCGAAGCTGGAAATGCTAACGCAATTTCCAGCTGTAAATGGCAGAAGATATTTTCATTTACGGGAAGTGGACACCTTTCAAATTAAGTTATATAATTCACTGAGCGTTTCCAGCAAAATATTGGTTAAACTGGCATTGAATTCCAAGAAAAACTTGCTTAAAACTTATATACACCCAACAAAAAGAAGCCATTGAACGACCGCAATGATGATTTTTTTTTGGGGGGGGGGCAGGCCTACGGTCCCAGCAGCACAATGTTCATCGTCTAACTGATGTGGTTATTAGAATAAAGGACAACTTTTTACCTTCCGCTGTTCCCAAGAAACATGTAGGAGAATTGCAGGCATGCGTTTGTAGTGTTATACAGTGTAGTGGAGACACGGGAGGTGAACCCGGGGCGATCAGCCCTGTTCACCAGGTACCAGAAATGACCGTCAACTGTGAAAAACAAATCGATTCAGGCATGTGATGTTAAAAACACTATATTTGGTATGTCCCAAGATTACTCTTAAAAATGCGTTCAGACACGCCTGTCAACACTTATCCCAATAAGTTAATTGATTTAAATTTACAACCACTTGAGGTTGTGTCTCCCTACCGCAATCCACAACCTCAAGTGTTTGAAAAATAGTCATAAAAAAGATAAAAATCAAACCAAAGTTCTTAAAAAACACATCTAACAGTGATTCAATCAGTTTAAAAAAAACTGCGTTCTCGGATATTATGAGGTTGCATAGCTTATAGTGCTGTGAAAAACCGAAAAGCAGTAACTGTTTACTGTACAAATAAGCATTTACTATCAACCAATTTATCAAATTAAGTGAAATGACTGGTGATGCGGTGATTATCTGCGTTCGAGTTGACACGCCGTCCCGTGGAGAAATGGAAGGTACGAATACCCCCTTAATAATCAGATGTGTGAGGCTAACGACAACGTAGGTGTGTGGACCGATTGTGCCGTGAAAAGCCAAAAGGCATTATCTGCTCACCTTAAAAGTAATAGATACCGCCCTTTGGCTTTGCAGAGCAGTATTGGAATAGCGGTACTTAATCATGCATGGAATTTTAAAAGGTATTATAAAATAATAATTGTTCTAATCTAGCAGTGTGATGCTTTCTTCAAGATAAGTAGATGTACGAGTTGTCACAAACATAACGTGTAAGATTTGATTAACCCTTTAAACCCTCGCGATGCATCGACCACCTTTTTTTATTCCTGAGAGGTGACATCATTTTCTACACCAGATATACGTTTTAAGAACGATTTGTTCCTGAAACTGTTTTAACAACATCAGGCAAATTTCTTTGATTTGTTAACAACTTAAAGTTATCGTCTTCCATAACAAATCGATAATTGCGACAACGGTAGCAAGATATCCATAGTAAATTCAGGTTTAAACAGTTAAAAATGTCAAACTAAGTTTTACCGTGATTAATAGTGTGGTCTTTAATGGGAGAAGAGAGAGAGCCGCCATTTATCTTCACCCAATTTTCCCGCAGTTTTCTGTCATGAGCCAAACCACAATCTTCACCAGTCTCCAAATGACAGAATATACCCGGTGTATCTTCAATAAAACAGGTAAACCATGCGACATAATTTTTTTTTTTTAAGAGAAAAATGTTAAACACATGGAAGAGTAGTGAAAACAATATTCACATGGTGTAATGCACATCTCAATACAATTTCCAATTATACATAGGTCTATGTTTGCGGTTCAGTGTCTCACTTGCATTATATTATAACTTTTCGAATTACATAACGGCGTCATGTAATTCATGACGACGTCATGTCCATCACACCATAATATGAAATGTGATAACATTTTTGTAAGTCCATTTTTTAACGAATTCATGAGAGTCGATTTCCAAACACCGAAAACATTTTCTCATACGTATTTATCTAAAAACAATGCATGTAATAGTGTGAATGCCAGTACTTCAGTCGAAGTAAGTGTTGGAAAATCATCAGCAAAATCTCAGCAAACACGACATGGTCAGCCAATGTTGTTTTGATGTAGGCCCACCGTTCCGAAGTCGGGCCAACATCAAAAACACATTGGGTCAATGTATCAAGTGTGCTGGGAGCAGGGGACAGACCACCTTCAGTTATCAAGTGTTATGCTACAGGCAGACCTCTGGTCTGTCTGTCTGACTTGACTTGACAAGATGGGGACACACTAACCTGCGCACCTACGCCGTCTGACAAAGATTGACTCTCCTTTACATTTGGTTTTGTTCTCTACTTTCCCAGTAAACGATGTCAGGATGCAGCTCTGTTTTCTCAAGTTATACAGAAACCCTGAGCATCTCTCATCTTCCACAGTGGAGCAGATCTCTTGACAAACTTCTATGGACACGGTCTTGATTTGTGACGTGAACACGGCTGAGCTGGGTATATGACACACCTGGTCAGTGGCAGTGTATCTGTCTCTACAGACAGTATCTGAAAAATAAAATTGACAGTCTCAGTTAGCGATCACTTCTTAATTATTACTCACAGGCAGAATAATTACTTGTATGCTTGTGTCTCACATTTTATAAAACAGGCACATCACATCACATTTGAGCAAGATGTGATACAACAATAACAAGAATGATTTTTTAACCCTTTAACTGCCAAATTATTTTATTTGTGAACATTATTCAGAATCGCAAAATGGAGATCAACTGTTTTTAAATCTTGCTAATTGATATCACGTTTTATCTTTATCATGTTTAAAAGCTTATTTGTAATGTGCTAATAAAAATATATGAAAACGAATATAATCGGAAGCGGCAGTTAAAGGGACAATATATGTTGAAATGACAATTTTGAAAATTTAATTCATATGAAGTCATATGATCTTAACTAACATCAGTCAATAAGAAAGTGTAAATGTACTGCTAGATTTGCTGTGAGCTCCGTGAATTGTTATATTATGCATACTAAATCCAGTAAGTTGACAGCTCTGTTCAAGTCGACTATGTCATGAGCATATATTGTTTGAGTGTCCAGCAATTGCCAATGAGCGCGTTAAGCGCTGGACACGTGTCAAGCAATCTACAAGTATGCCTCAAGCTTTGATATCGTGAGTGGAACATAAATTTCACTGTAGATATGATTTATATTGTATAATACCTGATGTTAATTTACAAAATTTCCCATTCTGAGTGTGTTGAATGTTAAATTTTCAAATTTTGTACCTGTAATTTTGCATGCATGCGCTCCAAATAGTAGGTTAAATAAATACTTACATACTTGAAGTTGTGGGTCGCGGTAGGCTTAAAACTACTCAAATTTGTTTAATTTGAGAAAAATTTGCAAATCCTGATTTTTAGACACACACTTTATTCCCGATAACAGTGGGTCATCTAGTAAAACAGATTAAAAACGTCAATAATCGTGACGTACCGGTGCCGCATATATTCGTGTTTTCATTTTTTATTAGCACATTAAGTACCACATTTTAAATATATTAAAGATAAAATGTGACATCAACCAGCAAGATTTGAAAAGAGTTGACCCCCATTTTGTCAAATCTGAATAATTTTCACTTACTTGAAGTTGTGGATCGCGTCAGCGAGACACAACTTCAAGTGGGTGAAAATTCCAATTGAATAATTTGGCGGTTAAAGGGTTCAAATGTTGAACAACTCAAAGTGACTGTATGTGTAAGTACACTTAGTGGTTGGGAATTAAATAAACACCAAGATTTGCTGATGTTTAGTCTCAAACCTAACAAAGATGAGTAATTTTTCACTCACTTGAAATTGTAGGTCGCAGTAGCGAGATACAATTTCAAGTGGCTGAAAATTTAAATCTGATAATTTTAAATCAGAAAAAAGAATAAAAATAAACTAAGGCTCGTCAAATTGTTCCCCTTGTCGCGTTAAAAAAATAATTACCATTTTTGTCTTGTTTTTTGGTGTAGGCCGCCTTTACAATGTCGTACATTCCCGAACGGTGTAATGCAGTCATTCTGAAACAAACATCGACTTTCATAAGGACCACGACTACGTAGCCGACGTAATATGTCTTGTCGTTTGCACAGTTAAATCAATCTAAAGCTGAAGATATTGTATTCCAATCAAAACATAACCTAGTTTCTTAACATCGTTCCCAAGTATTTATGTATTAACGTGTGTTAGTCAATCGTGAATCCTAGTATATCAGTGATACTCATCTGATGGACATACAAAGCACCAAAAAGGTCAACTGTTTGCAAGAAGTATACCTTAGTATACCTTCACCTTAGATACCACGTGATCTGATTCAGGGCACAGCTACATGTATAACAGTTTGTGTTGTCCAACCCCAGTTATGCAGGATAATTAAGCTCTGATTTCTTTCTAAATGTCTCGCAATTAATGTTAAATATACCGCAGTAGCAGGCTATACATGGCATACTGACTTCGTTCTTTGTGCTGTAGATATAAGAGCGGGCGGGTGACGTATTTAATGTATAAAACGGCTAAGTAGGGTATCCAGGCAT
The DNA here is from genome assembly GCA_964017125.1 of Flabesymbios commensalis. Lineage (NCBI taxonomy): Eukaryota > Metazoa > Annelida > Polychaeta > Terebellida > Flabelligeridae > Flabesymbios > Flabesymbios commensalis. The sequence continues at coordinate 91,102,633 of OZ024905.1, read as the reverse complement.
AATATGTACCGATAAATATTTTTTTCAGAAACAGGTGAAGCATGAAATAGTTAACAAAACATGCACACGATGTCGGGAATATTCATCGGTGTGAAAGGCGGGCTTAATTAGCCCTAACCTTTACCGCTTACAACAGTAATCAGATTACAAATGGAATTATCAACCACCTGAAGTTGTGGATCGCGAAAGCGAGTCACAACTTCAACCCTTACAACGCTGAATTAGGGTCTCACCACGCACATATAATTAAAAAGTTTAATGAGAGAGTTACAATCTTTTTTTATAAAATGTGGTGATTTATAGCAGGCTTGGGGTTAAATATTACATTCACATCATTTTGATACCAATTCATCTAGATTGGGTGACCATTTCTTCCTTCAAAAACATTGAAATCGGGAAATATATGTATAAAATGTAGTCCCTACACTGGGAGTAACAAGGCATATGCTGCATTCGGAAGTTCCCGTGTTTTGGCAACGCTCAGGGAAGGTACTAGGACCTTACATTAGCATGTGAAAATAGAAAAAAAGCCCCATGTTTAAGCACCCTTTTTTATTTTTTATATTGATAGAGTATGTCATGATGATTAAAAAAATATACAGGTTTATATAGATATTTTCATTTAAAGAATGCTGGTAGGCCCAAGCGTATGGGCCATAATACATGCAAGTCTATGGGAGCCGTATTATCTGTGGTGAGACGTTAAGCGTCATAAAAGCCTGAGCGCTTACATAATTATTATTTAAAAACAGTAAATACTGATGTCGCCTTTTGGGTGGTCGCCTTTTGGCGCCACCCGCGGTGAAAGGGTTAATTAATATGACAGAACTTATACCTTGAAGCGCTGAATTTTTTATGAAAACATTTGAGGCTAAAAGGTTTTTTTTAATTTGAAATCATCATAAATGCCTTCGTTAGCTCTTTCTGATTCATTTGAATACCTATGTTATGGGTCTTCGACCGTTAGAAATATTTTTATTCTTACAGCGCGGGGATCGACTTTAGACGTCAGAATCTGACGTCTACAGACGTCAGATTCTGACGACTAAAGTCGATCCCCGCGCTGTAGGGGTTAACGAATAAAGTGTAAATCATGCTATTAAGCCAATACATTTCAAACTTAATGAGCGAAATTGTTCTTCATTAATGGCACAGTTATCCGTCTTTTTACGGTCTCTCACACTACATGTTAGTATATGACGTTCAGTCAAAATGATATATGGCCATGTGATAATTTAGCACCAGAACACACCGAAACCGTATGAAGTATCCGGTTTGATGTTGCTGCTATCCGAGATAGCCATTAGGCCAACTTGTGATAATTAATAATCTTCTCTTAATATCTCACTAGGATTTTAAAAGATAACGATGATGCATTCGTGTTCTCCAAAATAATAATAAAATACTTTGTAAATTGTTGTGAATACTCGCCTATAAGGATTTTGGTTACAGATGGTGACTGCCGGGAAAGTGACTTTGTCTTTGTATTGCACTGAGATGTCTATGACGGTCGGGTATGAGTAGTACTCCAACAGTTTAGATGTTATTAAAAATCCGAAAACAGCACAACTTGCCAGAACCACCACCAACCAAGTTATTCTATAAACATGAACCATGATTATGAAAAAATCAGAGAAATATTAGAGTATATACATAGGTCTATAATAATCGATTTTAACCGAGGATTATAATGTCATGCCAGTATCTGTGTGTGTAACAAAAAATTGACCTTATATGCTTACAAGCTCCTAGACTAATACAACAATTTACTGCAAACGAAAGCAACGCCAATTTGTAGATTTAAACAGTGTTTCATGTATCATCTATTGTAACTAAAGTACAATAACTTTAATACTATGACGTCTCCACGATCGAATGTCAGGTGATATTATTTGAGAATAAACTAAGGTTTAGTTTTCATAATTTTGATACATATCTGACTTTCTCTGCAGTGTGGTGCCTCTATCTCCTATGTACTTGATGCCATGTAAAGTTGACTCTTGGCTGTACTCTCGCCAAATCTTAGTTGACTCTTCCAATGGTTTATTCCCCATTTCGGGTGGCTGGGGTGTCCCCATCTGCAGAAAAATTGATACGGTGGGTGATTAGTTAAGTTACATTGACAAAATGTGCTGCTCTACGGACGCAGCACGAATGACCCCGGAGGTGACAAGAACCAACAGCATTATGGGACACATTCAACGCTATCGTAATTTATTCGATAACAGTTAGCCCTGAGATTGGTGACAATGCTCCTGTTTGAATTTATCCTACATGTCCCTACACATCTAGGTAATGATTGAATAATGGCAATCACTACATGTCCCTACACATCTAGGTAATGATTGAATAATGGCAATAACTAATTATGTGGAAGTTATTGATTCTCTACCTCCATCCCACGTGATACTGTTGCACAAAACCAACATGCAGTAACTGCGTAATTTAGAAGGAACAAGTTACTGCAATTTGCAATGCAGAGCGGGCTACATCAGTCAGGTTCCGGGGTGAAATATTAATCTCTGCATGGTCATAAACTAGAGGCCAGATCACGTTGATCATTTGCGGCCTTCATATGGGTGAAAGCTCCCCGTTCAGGGAGAAACATAATGACCATTATGTATATCTCATTTGCATGCTTTTAACTCGTTGAGAGCTGGCTCGTCCTTTCAAATTGTTCTTACATCCACACCAAAGCACCGGTAGCACACATATCCGCGATTTACAAGTTAGTAGGAGTGATAATTCAAACAAGATTATCAATAAGTAGTACATGTTAGGTGCATTACTTATTGATAATCTCATTGTAAAACATATATGTTTATTTGACACGTTACATACCTGATATAGACATGTTGCGCAGGTTCAAAGTGCGGCGTTGTTTCGTGATCTTTATTAATAATGAAGTGTTTTATGACTATGAATATATCATAACACTAACAACAATGGACCAAGGCGGCATAAACGATAATCACTTCATCTACACTGACTCATACTCGATATATCTCTCAGTTTGGTATTGCTGCTAATTCCTAATAGTCTTGTTTTATAAATAATATCGATGATGGAAGCGCAAAAACACATATCAAACAGATAATATTACGATGGTGGAGGCGCAAAACCACCTATCTAAAAAAATGAAGTTTTGAGTAAAGCGATAATAACTGGATAATTCTAACTATTCATGGAGATTGTTTTCCAAAATCGCTATGTAGATTATTAATTATAATCTACACCTTTTGAAGAAATCTAGAGACAAAAAATGAATAAATGATTTATTAATAGCATGACTTTTAATTTTTCCAAATTTATTTGACAGTTAGGAGGTTTTCGCATTCCACGTAAAACAATTTTTAGATATGTTTTTCTATGTTGTCTCAACAATATATGCTGAATTTGTCAGCTTGCTACGAATTTGTTCCAGTTCAGTAGTAGTAATAATATGACTAATATTATTTGTATTATTAATATGAATATTTTTTAATGAATGAATGAATGAATGAATGAATGAATGAATGAATGAATGAATGAATGAATGAATGAATGAATGAATGAATGAATGAATAAATAAAAGAATAAATAATTAAATAAATAAATGAATGAATGAATGAATGAATGAATAAATAAATAAATGAATGAATGAATGAATGAATGAATGAATGAATGAATGAATGAATGAATGAATGAATGAATGAATGAATGAATGAATGAATGAATGAATGAATACATAAATAAATAAAGAATGAATAAATAAATGAATGAATGAAAGAATGAATGAACGAACGAACGAACAAACAAACGAACGAACGAATGAATGAATGAATGAATGAATGAATGAATGAATGAATGAATGAATGAATGAATGAATGAATGAATGAATGAATGAATGAATGAATGAATGAATGAATGAATGAATGAATGAATCAATCAATCAATCAATTAATCAACCAATCAATCAATCAATCAAATTAATATTAAAAATACACTTTAACTAATTTAATAAATTCGACCTATTGTATAACTATTTGTATAACTTAAAAAATAAATTTTGTCCGGCCGTCATGGAATCGCCTATGTTATTGTGAAATAGCTGTATCAAAGGTGATCTTCATAGCGATCTGGTGGCATATACAACCGCTTTAATACCTAATATGTCACTAGACGTGCAGTCGTAACATATAGTACTAAGTAGGTAAATAAGTAAGTAAGTAATCTTTATTCAAGTTCTCATGTCTCATTGATAATTATTGCTGATATGGCAATATAAGGTATAGAGGCCCATTATACACAGCATATCAAAAACATGTTATATGTGTGTGTAGCACATTTCATACGATGACAATTTCATTAAAAAAACATTTAATACAACAATATGTGTGTTTTTGAGCTTGAAACTATAGCATACATAATATGCGAGGTCTTGTATTACGTCTACATTTCTAACAGTCATAATCTCTATAAAAGTTGAGTAGCTGGTAATATTATATAGCACCAGATGTTTTTTTCAACTGAGATTATAACGCGGACAATGAAATAAAAAATGATACTCCTCCTCAATAACTACAATTCCAATATTTTCACAGAAGGCACATAGCCTTTTAATATCTATCTTCTAATAAGATACCATTTCGTCTGCCCATTTTATTATTTGTTATATGACTTGAACATCGAAATCGTGTGAAAACTGCCCGAACTTCACTCATTTTAATAATACCGGTATTTAAATATACTTCCCATTCCAATGAATTTTTAAATGTTGAATAAACAGAAAGTTTACTCGAGTTTTCAATCCCATTCCTCCATTTATTATAATACAATTCCTTTACCCTTGGCTGAAAATTTCTATAAATAATTGATCATTCTCTACTCCCTGTTGTTACCACTCCATCTAATGTTTTTAACATTATATACACTTGCTTACTATCCTGTTCTCAAACATCTTCACAGTTTTTGTCCAATAAGAAATTTATTTGTCTGAACAATACACAATGAGGATAACGTCCTACTTCGCCTAAAACAGCTTCATCAGATGTTGTAATAGAAACCTTCAAAATTATTTTAAGAAACCTAATATGAACTCTTTTCTTGGAGATATATATTGAAACAAATGCATATCATATGCAGTTGTTTCAATATATATCTCTAAGAAAAAAGGACGAATGTATGTATGTTTTGTTGATTTTAGAAAAGCCTTCGATGCTTCAAGCCAGCGACATTTCAAACCAAATCATTACGCGATAATAATCGTTATTTAAAGTAAATGTAAAACTAACTTGTGTACTTACACTACTTCGTTCGCTTGTCGTTAATTTGCTTGCTATTCCCAGTTTAGTAGAAACAAGCAGCATATACAATAAGATGGATGAATAGGTTGTAACAGTGTCGTTTAATGTGTGTACCCGTATGTCTTTAAAATGATCTTATTATAAATTAATGTATCTGGGTCATTACATTATCAAATTGTGGAACATGTTGTGTTTGTGCAGACAAGAAAACTCGAAGTGTACTAAATCCAATGTATTCGTTTCCCGTTGGTATTAGATATAAATAATTATCATTTCCTAGATTTTGCGAGCTTAATGCCATTTAGTTACTCATTTCTGATGAGATTAGGGCGAATGTTATGAGAAGAGTGGCACTGCTGTTACCAGCATGTTTTACTAATAACCTCTGGTAAATATGATTATTTTCGAAAAGGACCAATATAAGCATGAAGAAATGAAACATTTTTCTGAGACTGCTTTGAAATCGGGGTGAACTTAATTTATAGCGGATTATGTTTCACGGAGGTTGTATAACTTTGTGTTGCACCATGTTATTAAGATGAATTACATACTGTTTCGCATACATAGCGAAAGTCTTTTAACATCGTTGCAACGCTCAAATAACAACACACTGACATTCAACAAAGTGCCTTTTCTGCAAGAGCTCATTAATAGTGAAAATGTTGTGGTATCAGCATGAATATCCGGTATTTTTGGCGAAACAGGATGGACCACTAAGTAACAGTATTCACAACAAACCAGTAAAAATATATATTAATGCATAAAATGTTTAGTGAAATTAAGTCAATCTCTAAATTTATTAACAATGAACATATATAAGATGTAACATTTATTTTGTAACATAAAAAATATTACAAATGTAGCATTAAAGAAACAATGGCAACATGAATGACCAACCGGTAACAGCTGTGATAAAGAAAGAGAAAAAAGACAAGAAGCCAAATATAGCTAATTTATAGTAACAGTATTCACACAATTAAAACAGGGATGACTAATGTGCAATGCTTTTTTACACAAATATAGAATAATAGTTTATTAGTTAAGCTAGTGCTGTGTATACACGCTCAGTAGTTTGCTATTGTTGATACATTGGCAAAGTTTCGGTGTTAAAACCACAACCTGTCAATTGTATCAGGTTGTAGTCGTGAGATACCATGAAACCTCAGAATATGTGAGTTTTGTACAGAATACATTGGTGACAAATTTCACTATATGTTTAATTGTCTTCACTTTAGAAATTTACGGAATAAATTTAAAAAGTAGTCACATATATTCACTTTCATCAGTAAAATTTGAAACGTTACTGAATGTAACTAATATAAATAAATTTAAAAATGATGATAGTTTATCGAAAAAATGTTATATTTTGTAAAGTGAGTGTGACTGTAAAATAAATTATTGTATATGTGTTATATTATTATGATGCGATAATCACACACCTTCAACATGCTCTTCTGGCATGTATTCATACATGTCTGTATTATATATGTATACTTCAATGCAAATCTTATTGTCTATTGTCTACAGTATAGTGTTAGTATATTATTTCGTCCATGGATGACACCTGGTGAATATATTCTAATAATTACCTAAATGTTCACTATGTGTGTCACTGCAAGTATTTTTACCCAAGCAATTTTCTACTTATCATACGGGTTTTGCACTTTTCGACATGCATAGTTTATATTGAACATGAACATATATTTATCTATCACGCCAATCTGAAGTGCAATTGTATCACATTTTAATGCAAACAAGTGAGCAGCAATAGTGTGTTTTAGTCTGATCCGTATCACACGTTATTAAAAAAATGTCTACTTCGTTGCTGTCTCCAAAGTTGCTTTAGCGGGTCACATTTGTCTTAAATGGCAAATATATCTTCGTTGCGGATTTAATTGGTCTGGTATTGAAGCATAATATTATATTTTAGTTTTAAATGTAACGACAGTGATATTTAATGGACTGTGTGACTTTGCTCTGTACAGGACAAATATCATTAGTTGTTATTAAAAACAACTTTTAAAATATATATACTGTTACCTTTAATCTCAATATGATAAAAAATATAGTTAAGCACGTTAAGTAGTCTATTGTCTCAATACACAGGACGCTTATCATCATCTCAACATTTGTTTGTGTATAAAACAATGGGTGACTTATTCAAAATTAAATGAACGATGGAAATAAAATTAAAGTATTTGGCAAACAATAAATAGTTAATATTACCATTTTCCAAAAAAGTGGCTCCTTTGCGGCGCTGCCTTTTTTTCGATGGGAGAGGAGTGGTACGATGTTGAAATGAAAAAATGAATCGGGCTTTAGGCCACCTTTGTGCACATATAGGCTAAACTGGGCCAGGAGAACCTCCTGAGGATGGTGAGATGATTGAGATGACACTGTCCTCCAGACACAGGATTCGAAATTCGAGCCCTGGCGGTCTGAGGCCGAGCTCGCTACCTCTCGGTCACGGAGGCTCCCCGCAATACTGACTTTCACACGTGGATGGGGAAGAAACACTTTTTGTTTCTTTCAACCGCCGAGACCGGGAACCGAACCCCGAGCTCTGGCGTGAAAGGCAGCGGTGCTAACCACTACCCTAGGGCCCCCGCCCGGTACGATGTAGAAGGAAACAGAGAAGAGAGGGATATCACATAACCGTCAATTATATTGCTCCTTGCTATACCCTACAGACGAAGGACGTTGACTCAATGTTGGTTTAACGTTGGTCCAACGTCGTAGACGGTGGACCAACGTTAAACTAACATTGATTTAACGTATTGTGCCTGCTGGGTAATAACCCCCCCCCCCCCCAAACGGCATAGGACAGGACAGGATATATGAAAGCCAAATAACTGTGCACTTTCGGAGGTACATACAATTTATAACCAGAATAGGTAATTACGGGGATGCTAAGAAGTTTACTTGGTGGCCCAGCCAACAAACAAGAAACGCTGACAATGTATTGATGAAACAACACCAATGAAATATTTTCTGTCTAATAAATCGGTTTAACATGTTTGAATATGTTTTCTGTTTTTTTTCCTCAAGCTTGCACAAATATGGAATATTTTTAACATCTACAGTATTTTTCCTATTTGTTTGGTTGGAGGCCATATAGACACGGGTGTTCGTAAAAGTAAGTCCCCCATTTAAAATCATCTTACGTTATCGGATTAGTGGATTGATGTTGATCTCTTCGTGGCAATAACAAGAGGCAGGTCTCCCGAGCTTCCTACTAAATACAGTGGCTCCGTATAAAACCATAAAGTAATCACATTCTTAAGGTGCAAGCACGGTGCGGGTTCAAGGCCAGCTCTTGAAGAACACAATAGCCAAACGGATAAATGCAGATCGAGGCAATGGTGAAGACGTTGTCACTAGAGATGTAAATAAGGCACGACGGTGATAACTGACCCCACCCCCGCCCCCACAAACACATAGAGTGTGGGTCTTATGGGTTTGATCTTCCCAAGCCTACGCCACCAGGTGAATGACTGTCCATAATTTATTGGTGCCGTCATGTGTACAGTGCCGATAGGTATGCACACAAACAATTTCATTGTAAAAATTAAAGGCTGTATATTCGCGGATAATTTGGTCTTTTTTATTTCGACATATCTCACCATTACCATGCCAACCGCACAGACAACTTATCGTCTGGCCATCCACCTATAGCATTGTGACAGCACACAGAGGTGGGGTTTCCGATGCTATATTTTACAAAGATTTTCAGCCACAAAAGATTTTAGGCTTCGTATTGCTCGTCTCGAGCAATACGAAGCCTAAGATCTTTTGTGGCCATCTGGACCAATCGGAAACCTACGATATATCGTAATTTGTACGAGAATACGGTCCCAGGCCTAGTCGGCGGCACTATATTTAAAGGCGTAGTCAACTGTCAAAATTCGCGGGACAAGGGTCCCCCAGAAGGCAATAGTGCCCGTGGGTAAGCCAAGGCCCTATTCCATAATAATACTAAATATGCGTTTCATACCCAAAGCCTCATCAAGAGCAAGTTCTCAAATCTCAGCAAGTTCATATATACTTGAGCGACATCTATGAGGTAATAATTCAAAGCCCTTGTCTTTTGCCCCTACTTGGTCGCCTACTTGCAAACAAACTGACTGTATTACTGCGGGGATTTGGAAACTGCTTGACCCCCAAGTTTGTATTGTCACCCAGTAAACACAAAACATTTGTATGACTTTATGCAATGTTGGACCAACGTCGAGGACGCTGGGCCGACATTGCATAAATGTCAGACAAATGTCTTGCGTTTGCTGGGCAGGAGGACTTTCTCTCAAACATTGTACATTTATCTAATGTTGGTTCAATGTTGGGCCAGCGTCGCAGACGTTGGCCTAACATTAAAACAGCATTGGATCAATGTCTCGTTTGAGTAGTATCTTGTAATCAGTTCAGTGGTTATATTATTTCCGTCAATCTGTACTTAATAGGCTACTGTTGGCCTACACTTGACCGTCCCAGGCATGCGCGTTTTGAAGCTGAATGATTCTTTAACCTAATATATAACAACAGTGGGGCTCTCGATGCTACATTCTACACAGATGTGCAGCTATTTTCGGTATTATACACTACTTCCAGGGCCTCACATGTTCAACAGAGCATCCTGTCTAGTTTATGTTAAATTTAATTTTAACATTTGAAAACCGGCTTACATTTTTCTGCAGAGATTTCGTCGTCTGCCAGTTTAGAATTCAAACAGGTGCATGTCAATTTTTTTATGAATTTACCACAGTACATAATTCCACTACATGACACATGGTATTGTATATTGATTTCAACGTACATCTAGACAACTGAAATGGAATAAAAACAATAAATTCAATGAAATTCTCAGATGTTTCGATCTAAAGCAGTATGGTATTTTTTTACCTCATGGTCATTGCCTAGATCTTTCAATCATCAAACGCATCTCTAATTCTATCAAATCAGTTTTTTCGGTAGCTGATATTCCGTACCTCTTGTCGTCATATCAATAATTGAAGGTTGTAAGACGAAATGTAACAAGGAAAAAATGTCGTTCCGGAAAATAAACATAATTGATTATGAATCGTTTCACTCAGAGTCAGATATTCTTAATTTGGATCAAATAAGGAATCCAGAGAAATAGCTTTCAGCAGACTGTCAACGCTATGATTCTGTCCTTAGCTCCATAGTAAGTAGCTTGAAAAGACTCCGCCCAAAAATCACCTACTCTTAATTGGATGACTCCGGACATAATAAAGGCTGAAACCATAAGCCACAATTTCGAACGAGCATGGCGCACGTCTCTCACATATCTAGATCGTTCTCGTTACAAAACTCAGTGCCACCTGTGTAATAGAATGATGACAAATGCTAAATCGAAATATCTAGCTGATGTTATTTCAGAAAATTCGGACAATCCTCGTCGCCTATGGAACTCCACAAATGACATTCTGCATAGAATTTCACCGTTGGTTTGCCAGAATTCAGATCAGTAAAATTCACTTTGTGACCATTTTTCTAAATATTTTGGGTATACAATAAATTATTGAAACTATCCGTTCCAAATTTCCAGATAAATTACAGAGTATTAAATCAATGAAAAAAACAGAAATTGCATTTAAAATGAACGTTTTTGAACATGTGACAGAAGATGAAATAAAAAAATCTTATTTTGAGCTCATCATCAATATGTGTTCCAAGCAGAGCTGCTATATGAGTTAAGCTTATAATGCAACGTTTAAGAATACGATAGCAAGAATAATCTGAAATATTAGGCCCTATTATTGTTATTCAGCCACGTCGTAGCCAGGTGAATGTTTCTGTTACGACGATGAGATGCACAGAAATATCATTACAATATGAATGAATCAACGTGTGAATCAACGAACAAACAAATAAACGAACGAACGAGCGAGCGTGTGAACGGACGAACGGAGGAACGAAAGGATTAGATAACCAGCCTCCCAATCAACCAACCAGCCAACCAACTAACGAACGAACCAAACAACCAAAAAAAAAAACAGCCAGCCAACCAGCCAACCAGCCAACCAACCAACCAACCAACCAACCAACCAACCAACCAACCAACCAACCAACCAACCAACCAACCAACCAACCAACCAATCAATCAATCAATCAATCAAGTAATTTATCAATCAATCAATTAATCAATCAATCAATCAATCAATCAACCAATATACAATACAATATCAATCCTTCAGGGCAGCTCTTTATCTTAAGTTGAATTTTATTAAAATATCGGTGTTTTGATCATCATCAGTTTCGGATACATCTTTGTATCTTTGTATCTTTGTAAACAAAATAACAGATGATAGAGATAAATTGTTTTGGAGTGTCAATTATTGAAAAGAAGTGTCTTGATTTGTGCGTACATCGTTGTGGCCATATCGCCGGCTTCTTCTATACCAAGGTGGGCAAACTGAGTGACCACGTGGAAGCCTATGTAGAGATGGTCGTGAGTGACCTTGACCCCAGCTTGTTGGAGACGTCTGGCGTAGAGGAAGCCGTCATCACGGAGTACGTCATGCTCAGCAGTGACGATGTAGGCTGATGGTAGGCCAGTCAGATCGTCTGCTATCAGGGGGCTGAACAGCGGATTCATAAATACGGATCCTATTTTGTGCCACAGACGCTCATCAGCGGTGACTTCATCTGGAACCTCGTATGGACTATATCTCATTTTGTCCGGAATCTGACTGTGATTCAGATATTCTTCTCGGACGTGCCTCATCACTTCGGCCGGTACGTGTTGGTTATTCAGGTAGATCTGGATATTGTCAAGGTTTCCCTCCGCGTACATCGCCCATGCTTTCGCCAACATCGCCCTCGACAAAAATGGGTCATGCTCGTTTTGCTGATATGACGGCAGCTGCAGGTCAAACCCCTGCAACGTCGGGTACAGCAATATCTGCAACAAGGGAACACAGGGAACATGTAAATGCATTGATTGTTGGTTGGCTCTGACGTCTGTAGACGGCAGATTCTGAAGTATAAGGACGGTCCCCGCACTGAAAAAATTAAAATATCTCTAATGACAGTAACACCCATAACATAGGTATTCAAATGAGGCAGAAATAGCTGACTGAGACATTTATGATGACTTACAATTGAACTCCCCCCCCCCCTTTGGTTCCCATGGTTTATACAAACAAATTTCAGCACTGTAGAGGTTAAGAATACGGGTCCTGTTACATATCACTACTCACCTGCAGCTTAGGCTGCGTGATGTCGGCGTAGTCTCTGAGCTTCATCACCACAGCTGCTGCCAAGGTTCCTCCACAACTATCACCTTTGAAGCAAAAAATATTCAATTGTGATAGCAGGGTAGTCGTTTTTCTTCGCTGCTCAATAATCATGATTATATTTATCTCGTGGGCACATGCTGCGCATTCCCGTGGGCCTACAACGTGTGATGAACGAATCATGACGACCCAGCTGCTTTCGTGATGACTCGAAGAATAATTTATGTTTTAGCTTATTTATCAATGCATATGCCTGTTTAACGTAAAAAACATCATTGAAAATATTATTGTAACATACTATAGATCGGTGGCGCTGTACTAAACAAGTTTAAATTATGTGTTTAGTAAACTTACAATGAACCAACAACTCTCCTGTAAAAATAGCAATGCTCAGTCTATCAATTCTCCAGACGCCTTCAAGTTAGGCTTAATAGAATCCCACTTCGGACATGATGGGGATTTGTCGGCGACCAGCCCCAACACAGGCTCAATGAGTAGGTCAAGCCACTGACCGAGATTCATCCACTAAATAGGATGCGACATTGGGGGGCGTCTGGGAGCTATGACCTATTTGGGGATGATTAGCTACCAAGTGCCCGCAGGTGCTTGTGATGGCCGGGCCCAGGTAACTCTGGGATATAGGTCCGGTGGTCAGTCGGATTGAGGTCTCACAGCCCTGGAAGTTGGTCTCACAGCCCTGTCAAGTAGTCCAACGACCAATATGGACCAGCTGTGTCAACTCATGTCAACTAACATGTACAGACTGCATATGCACAACACTCGCACTGCATATAATAGAAAATAAGCCCCGTTTGGGCTTGCCAAAAATATTTTATAAAAAAAATGAAAATAAATATCTAGGTTTAATAACATTTTATGCAATTAATGATAAAAATAGCGGGCTTGTAATTTTGGGATTTCACTCCACATGTATTTTTGATTCTTTTTTCCACTCAGTTTATTTTATGTAGGGTTTCTTATTATTTAGTAATGCAAATTGAAATGCATGATTTGAAAATTATGAATTTCTAATATACACAAATAAGAATACGGTTCACATGGTCCACATGCACGCTCTCAATCCTGACCCAATATTAATCCAGCATTAGATCATCTGCTCATGTTGATTGGGGGACTTCTTAGGCTAATTTAGGCTCTGAGTTACGTAATTTCATTTTTCACTCACTTGAAGTTGTGTCTCGCTACCGCGATCCACAACTTCAAGTAGCTGAAAATGACTCATATCCGTTTAATTTGTAACCAAACATTTGCAAAAAGCACACATTTCGTTCCCAGTACCAGATTTAATCAGCTGGTGAAACATATTAAAAACGACTATGGATGGTCTTAGCATTTCCAGGTTTAAGTGAGCTATTTTTCAATATTTGTTCGTGTGTTTATGGACCATTTTATTCAATGTATAGCTGAAAAATATATTCTATACTTTCTTATACTGCAACATGTATCGCTCTACAATATATTCAACTTATTGTTTTCTGAGTGAGCTTACCGGCGATAGCAACTCTGTCAACATCGACATTAAATTCTTTTGCAGCATTCCGGAGGATGTAAAGGGTGGCATTCATACAGTCCGTTACAGGTAGAGGAAAAGGGTGCTCAGGTGTCAGGCGATAGCTAAAATCAAATAATTAATAAATTTGCTAGGGAGACAACATGAAATCACTCGTATTTCTTGTATAATAATAGTTAGACATCAGTTATTTGAGACGAACATATTTATATCAAGTATAATTATTATAAACAATAATATGAAAGTGTTCTCGCATACACATATCGTATGTTAACAGTCATTTTTTTTTTAATTTTCACCCACTTGAAGTTGTGTCTCGATACGCGACGCACAACTTCAAGTGGCCTAAAATTACTCATATTTTTTAATTTTAGCACAAATACTTGTTCAGACACACATTTCGTTCCCAATAGCAGTGATTTAATCGGCTAATAAAACGGACTAAAAACGACTAGTTATGAGCATGATGAGCTTCAAGTTGAGATAGATACTATACTTTGTTATTTTAAAATCAGGTTATTTTCATTCACCTTGAGGTGGGAATTGCGGCAGCAATTCCCACCTCAAGGTGAATGAAAATGAGCAGAAATAGCAGGGTGATGAAAGGATTAACAGTTTGCGACCCTAACTATTATAGGGTCTATAATTATTAGGACAAGTGATATGAAGGTGTTCAAGCAAGAACAAGGTAAGTCGAGTTGGCCTGTATTCGGTTTTGTCGTATGTCGTTGTTCCAGCCTGATGAATGGTCAGTAAAAAATCAATACCTTAGGAGAAGTAGTTTCAATGCTGTCAAACAATGTTTAATTAATCATGTCAATTAGTTAGTATTTATGATTGAAATAGTAGTTAATGCAAGTAATATATATTTAACCTACACTTGCTATCAGAAGTGGAACTAGAATTGTATCACTTGCGGTCAAATCTTTGTCAACTGCAGGGAACGATGTAAGTGCTAACTGAACATACAACATGCCAAGCCAATTATTGCTATGCGAAGATGACATGTAATTTTCTTGAAAAGGGTGGGCCTCATAGATATTTCATCTCAGTTTTTCGACCACTAGCATAAAAAACACAGATAAAGCTATTGTTGATGATATGTGTACTGAACATTCCATTGTGGGGAACGTCAACACTGAATTTAGTTGTCATCATCACTTTAATAGCATTCTCTTTAATCGCTTGGGTGTTGGAGATCGCGCGTTCGAACCCCACTCTGGCCTACAAGTTTTAAAGAAAGAAAATGTTTCTTCCCCTTTTACTCGTAAAGATTCAATGTTCTGTGGAGCTTCTGTGACTGCGAGGTGGCGAGCTCGGCCTCAGACCGCCAGGGCTCTGATTTCGAATCTTGTATCTGGAGGACAGTGTCATCTAATTCATCTCACAGTTCTCAGGAGCTTTTCCTGGCCCAGTTTAACCTATATATTTGCATAAACGTGGCCTAAAACCTTATTCATTTCATTTGAATCTCTTAAACATGTTGAATTATCAGATTGTATCATTTTCGAATGAAAACATGTCGATTTTGGATTTGGATTTTTCAAAAAGAAACCATGGTATATTGAAGTAGAAAGAAACATTTATTTTAGACGAGTAAAAACATTTAAACAGCTTTTCCTCAAAACAGGAATAAAATGGTTAGCATGTTGCAAATTATAGCAAATACAAAAAATGTGAATACTTACTCAACAGAAAAAAACACTGCTCCAACGCCGGCAGTTAAGTCTATCACGGTGGCATCATAGTGTTCTACGGACAAAAAACAACAACTATTTTTATCATTGGAAATCAGCAAATTTATGCTGTTTTAATAATCATGTTAATGTTCGGCGTCACACTCAATTACCCTGATGACATCGCAAGGCTCTGACACAGAGACCTCCATTTTTAAGTGGAATACTTCTAATACAATCACTAGATTTCGCCAGCAGAAAATGGCCTGGCTTTAATAGGCACTGGAAATATTAGGCTCAGTCTTATGGCACCCGAGTTTTTTATACCGTGTCGGTTTTACACGGCTGGCTGTGTTCATCAAATGGTGGTCACTGTCACCGGTTCTGCCGCTAAGTCAGTTATAGGCAGGCTGGTCATGCCGGGTACGTCATATTATGATCAGGGTTTTTATCCCCTGGCTTCCTTCAAGTGCTGTGTTACTCCGTGCCATTTTTCATTTCTGAACTTTTATTAACTATCAGTCAGTATTTGTTGTAAATGCGTTCTGGCTGACCCGCATTCGTTGCGGTCGGGTCTAGGCAGAATCAGTCTGACTCCAACAGAACGATAGATTAAAATGTGACTCCCACAGAATGATAGAATAAAGTCTGACCCACACAGAATGAAAGATTAAAGTTTTCCTCACACAGAATGAAACAATAAAGTCTGACACACACATTAAAATACAAGAAGTGTGACCCCGCCCCATATACTAAATAAAAACTGACTCACGTAGAATGATCGAATAAAGCTTGTCCAACACAGAATGGTAGATTAAAATCTGACACCCACAGAATAATATAATATAGTCTGTTCCACACAGAACAATACATTAAAATCTGACCCCCATGAAATAAAATAATACCGTCTGACCCACACAGAATGATAGAATTAAGTTTGATCCACACAGAATGATAAATTAAAATTTGATCCACACAGAATGATAGAATTAAGTTTGATCCACACAGAATGATAGAATTAAGTTTGATCCACACAGAATGATAAAATTAAGTATGATCCACACAGAACGATAGAATTAACAGATTAAGTTTGATCCACACAGAAAGATAGAATTAAGTTTGATCCACACAGAATGATAGAATTAAGTTTGATCCACACAGAAAGATAGAATTAAGTTTGATCCACACAAAATGATAGAATTAAGTCTGATCCACACAGAAAAATAAATTAAAGTTTGATCCACACATAATGATAGAATTAAGTTTGATCCACACAGAATGATAGAATTAAGTTTGATCAACACAGAAAGATAGAATTAAGTTTGATCCACACAGAAAGATAGAATTAAGTTTGATCCACACAGAATGATTAATTAAAGTTTGATACACACAGAAAGATAGAATTAAGTTTGATCCACACAGAATGATAGAATTAAGTTTGATCCACACAGAAAGATAGAATTAAGTTTGATCCACACAGAATGATAGAATTAAGTCTGATTCACACAGAAAAATAAATTAAAGTTTGATCCACACATAATGATAGAATTAAGTTTGATCCACACAGAATGATAGAATTAAGTTTGATCAACACAGAAAGATAGAATTAAGTTTGATCCACACAGAAAGATAGATTTAAGTTTGATCCACACAGAAAGTTAGTATACAGTCCGACCCAGACAGAATATAATATAATTAAGTCTGACCCACGCTGAGGTATGACCATCCTCCGCCATGGATGTAGATCACGGCAGGTAGACGGTCCTGTACACCGGCCGGTCTGTACACGCGTACACTCACTCCATCAAACACATGATCTGTACTCTGTAAAACAGAAACATCGATTTGATTATTATTAACTCTTTAACCATCAAATAAATTCAGATTTGACAAATAGACGTCACCGTTTTTGAAATATTGTTCTCAAACACATAATCTGTACTCAGTAAAACAGAAACATGATGTTGATTCATGTCACGTTTCATTTTTTAAAGCTAGTATGATATTGAAGTAAACTCGAGTAAACTCGTTTTCGATCCATGTTGTTGGCCGATCAAATTATTGTTACCGGGAACGAAGTGAAATGTTAAATGTCAAGATTTGCAAATGTTTGGTTTCAAATATTTTACCCACCTCAGAGTGGGTAAACATTCAGCACTCGTAGGGGCTGATAACACAATGAAATATGGCGAATTTTCTCACTGCGTCTCTATTTACGACAATTTGTCTATGAATTATGATAGGGAAAATATAGTCACGAATATAAATGGACACACAATGTTTCTTTCGATGAACTTGATGAATTGAATCATCTTAAACATGCATTGGCCACCAGTGGTATATGAAAATGATCATCTGGTTAAAAACAGTGCATGAGTTAAGCAGAAATGCATAATACATAATATGTATTATGCATTTCTGGTTAAAGTTATAGGCTATACTACATGTACTAGATAATAATATAAGGAGGTCAATACAGCATATACATTATATAGCTAACATTTAGAATCTGTATTGCGGATTAGGTATGGATCACAAAGTCAGACATGGCATTAAAACTGTATATGATAGAACTGTGAATATCCAAGGGATTTAGACTAGCTGTTTGCGTAATATTTGCGGAAAATTCCATGCACGAAGCAATCTGAGGCTTGTTATAATAATACTTGATTTATATGAAAAACCAAAATGCAGTAACTTCCTTTTGGCTTTGCACGGCAGTGATATTTGGCTGAATAGACAAATGTCATTCTAGTGACAACCAAGATTCCGGTTTATCATGAGGTGAAATAACCATACATACCTCTACAGATCTGACATTTGTTGTTGGTTTGAATAATGCCATTAATTTTCTCGTGATATTAACATCGGTATCATATCCTAGAGCTCCTCCAACAGAAGTCTGGAAATATAAGAGAAATATAATTTACACGTTACAAAAAAACCAATGTAGATCTATTGTAATTAATCTATTCCTCAATGACGATTTTAAAGCGCTTGATATATTAAAGGTCTACGAGCATTATCAGTGATTACCAGGCAAATGGAATGTCTTTGTTTTAGCTCTGTTATATATTTTTGAGTGTTTGAATGAGTGAAGGCAACATTCCGATAGATTACTTTTAGAAACATCCACTGGCAACGTAATCAGGTTGCGAAAAAGACGAATTATGACAAAATGTCATGCCATGTTTTCCGGCTGCCATGAGAGGAAGCTGACATCAAGTCACCGATTTGATTATTTTCTTCTAAAGATATTGTAAAAAGTTCCAAACTCGTATTAGGAGAAGTAGGTATATAAGGTCTCAGATGTATCACATGGTCAAAGAGGTTGCGAGTTTAATTAAATGTCATCGCAAAATGACCGCTTTCTTAACCATGCTAACGGTCACATATTTCAAAACTGAGAGCCTCTACACAGCTAAACTCGGCCGATTGACATGTTTTATATCTTTGCGGGACATCGTGAACATCGCCAAAATACACAGGTTATATTCATGGGATGTTCGTGGCTGGTGTAGTGACGAAAAGGAAGGGATTTTCCACAGTGTTGATCCTTTCAAAGAAAAAACAAATCAACATCGGACCCTTCATACAGACCCCCAGCGGCTTGGTCAAAGCCATTATAATAAAGAGATGGCTGTTATTAGTAATATGAGCATTCCGAAATAGACACTTATCGGGTACATATCTCTTTCAAATGGAGGGTGGAGAAAGATAGTATGGATTTACGATGATATAAGCCTAGATAACACAAATTTAAACTTGTCAACTTTTTAAGTTCGGGGGCAGCTGGGCCTGTCACTTTAAGGCAGTGTTGTTAACCCTTAACATGCTCAAAGCGCTGAAGTATTTTTGTACGAACCATAGAGACCAGGGTGTTTTTCTATTTGAAATCATCATAAATGTTTTAAATGGGTCTGCGAGCATTACAGTGAATATTATTATTATGTTACTACTATTTTTGTGGGAATCGAGTTTAGACATCAGAATCTGACGTCTATAGACGTCAGATTTAGATGTCTAAAGTCGATCCCCGCGCTGAAATGGTAACATAATCATCTAAATTATATATCTCATTTAACAAATATAGGTTTACATCATTTGAGCCGAACTAGATCTAAAGCCACACTCTCAAGTGCGACTGTCGGGATATAATCCTAAAATATAAATCATTGAATGTGTGCAGCCGAATGGTATGAAGCTAAACTAGTCCAATAGCTTAATATGCAGATCAGTGTTTTTATCTCACCACGTCTATTATTATGTGCCTAGGTGTACCTACCATATATCTGGATATCTTCACACCAGTCAGAAATGCCCTCACGTTGAATCTACTCTTACTATATCCATCGTAGACAGGGACATAGAGCGCGTACGCCAGAAGACAGATCAGCAGTGACGGGCCAAGCAGAAGCTTTTTACTACAGCCCATAATTCTGTAACGACGAGAAAAAGAAGCAATACAAAAAGGTTTGATTGCGAAAAAAATGTCAATACACTGAATAAATGCAGCGGTAATTTTCATAAATTCACAAATCGCAAGCCTGATGTACTATTTTTCATAATACAGATGGGGGTATATT
Organism: Flabesymbios commensalis; assembly: GCA_964017125.1. Classification (NCBI taxonomy): domain Eukaryota; kingdom Metazoa; phylum Annelida; class Polychaeta; order Terebellida; family Flabelligeridae; genus Flabesymbios; species Flabesymbios commensalis. The sequence continues at coordinate 91,082,302 of OZ024905.1, read as the reverse complement.
TATTATTATGTATGCATATATAATGTATACAGGAAACACTACCCTTTCTATATTAAAAACAGATAAACAAGATAATATGTTATGATATCATTGTAAAAACGTTTTTTGAGCACGTGGGACTACCATTTCCTAAAAAAACGCGAGGTGTTGACCAAATGTTTTTTTATTAAGGGCCTATCAGCACCGATGCTGGCCAAACATTAAAACAACATGGGGTCAATGTCTCATTATACAGTTATATGATTAGAAGAATTATTTGGAAAGTCGAACCTCTTCGTGGTCACCACACCTCACGTCAAAATCAGGGTGGTGGACTTCATCTTACCTTGCTCCAGCAAACACATCAGGACTGCTTTAGCCATTTCACCGCCAATTACGATTAGATGCGTTTTTAATATATTTTATGAACAGGTTAAGTCACAGTTATTGGTAATAAATGAGTGTTTAAACATCAAGACTTGTGAATATTTGGTCTCAAATTAAACAATTAATATGGGTAATTTCACCCACTTCAGGTTGTGGGTTGCGGTAGCGAGACACAACTTAAAGTCAGGTGTCTGTCATTGAAGCACATTTCTCATTCATACGATGTATATATCTGTATATATATCTTATCAAATATTATTTTCTGAATGTATATCTCTACTGTGTTATTATTGAAATGGAATGAAGACGACAGGCTAACCAAGTGAACACTTAGGTATGTCTTCATAAATTGTCCATGCATAATTCAGATCCTCCATTAGCATACCAAGTGAATAAAATACGCTTTCCATTCTTAGGAAATGAAGCGAGATGAATCATAACATGCTGAAACTTAATCCTAGTAAGACAGAGTTCAAGATCATTGGTAATCTAACTCAACGTAAAAAAGCTGCTCATATTTGCCCAGTTGAACTTCTGAACCAAAATTTTGCCGAAATAAACTCCATACGAAACCTTGGTGTGGCTTTTGATCCAGCTTTTTCATTCAAAAAACATGTCTCGAGTATTTGTAGATCAGCTTTCTACCATATTCATGATATTCGAGATCTTAGACGCATTCGAATTCTTTTGAATAAAGCTATTGCAATTTCTCTAGCCAGTGCTCTAGTGAGCAGTCGCCTTGACTACTGTAATTCGTTGCTGTTCGGTTGGTCCGAAAAATATAAAACAAGCTTGCAGCGTGTACAGAATTGCCTTGCTCGAGTAGTGACCAGGTCAAGTAGGCTTTCAGAGTCTATAGGTCCCTGCTCAAATCACTGCATTGGTTACCTATTAAATCACGTATCAAATTTAAACTGAACCCTCTAACATATAGAGCACTATTCATGGGTACTCCCTCATATCTCAATGATTTATTACATTTCGAGAAACACCAGCAAACACTGAGATCCGAAAGTACGAAGTTATCACATCCTGGACCGCGGTCAAAAAGAAATTACGGCCATTCATCGTTCGTGGTTGCCGCACCGAGCTTGTGGAATAAATTTCCTCTTGAAATACGTGAAGCAAAATCAGTCACTATCTTTCGGAAAAAAATAAAAACACACCTATTCACATTAGACCTACCACCTTAATCTGAGCATCCACCGACCGTCACATGATGAATTCCTTTTCCGACTATGGACCTCCCCAATGAATACTGATTTTAGTCCACAGCGCCATTGAGTCTCAATATTGTTGAGAGATACTGACGCTATAGAAGTCATTATATTATTATTATATATAGGATGCATAGGCCTATATCTAATATTATTTTCTGAATATTCTGTGTGAATAAAATCGGATGGAGACGACAAGCTAAACTAGTTTTGATCATTATTGTTTGAATGTGGGACACCATTAAAACAACAGTGTCATGAGTGTCGCAGCCCGTTATGTTTTTTAGCTAACTCAAAGTTTTTCAAATAATTACTTTATTGATTACTGGATTGAACTAGCTGGTACAGCGCTCCCACAAACCCCGTAAGAACAACTTACCATCGTAGGTATAGTCAGGGTGCTCCTAGGCGACCGTACGTCCACCCTAGTACGCTGAGGGGGGGGGGGGTATATGTATTGGGCGCACATAGCGCTCTTGGACATGTTGCTAGACATTGTTGGTGCGGCGTTAGTACGAGTCATTGTGACATAAGGTGGTCATGAGGCTACAGTGATAGGCCTATATATTTAATTCATACGAGTTAAATGGTAGCTTTGCCAATTTCATAAGAAGATTTTGCAAATGTTAAGGCATATGTGACGCCGTAATGAACGTTAAGCAAATAGGGCAATACAGATTCGTACGAGTCGTACGAACATTTGTGACCGAGGCTTTATGTAACAAATAGGGTTGTACGTTGCGTTCTGCACCAATAATTTATGCGATAAAAGCATGTAGGCCCATCAGGACTATACGATATAGACAAGCATACATGATATAAACATAAGCGTGATATAAATATAAGCGTGATAGGCCTACCCGAATGGGGTTTTTGCTGTGTAATATATACAGATATAAATACAGATACAGAAACAGTAATGTGGCGCCAGCATCAGGGCATATTAATCATTTTTTAGCAGTCACCCGAACAGCCACAAGCCAAGTGCATAAAATACGTTTAAACGTTGGTTTACCGTTGGTCCAGCGTCGTAGACGGTCAACCAAAGTTATATCAACGTTGATTCAATGTCTCGTGTCTGCTAAGGATGGGTACTCTGATAACATGCTAATATTAGTCCTTAAGTCGACTCCAGGTATAAATAATAAATAACTAGACAAAGGTTCTGCATAATTGAGAAGCCCATTTATGTGGCCTAATATGCGAATTTGTATTTGATTTATTTTAACAAGCTCTGCTTTGAGCACAATTTTCAACAACCGTGATCACACTGACCAAGGAGGTTGAAAAGACTTTTTCAACCTCCTTGCACTGACCAGGGAATCTAGTGTTAGATTCCTTGCACCTTGCACCGACATTTCTGACAAACTGTTAGCAGTGGTTAGCATGGTTTAAGTTACACAGACTTAGGAAATCCTGAGCCAGTGTCGATCTAATGTGGGTGTTTAGACGAGAAAGAACGAGACGATGACTGGTATCTGATTATATACCATGATTTTTCGTGGGCTTGAGTAACAAAACTATTATGTAGGGTACCTATATAATGTATAGGCCCAGATACATCATACCTGTTCACTTCACTGTCCTGTGACGAATATATTCCCAACAAGCGTATGTGTTGTAACCTTATGTAGGCCCTACACGGAATTGTATTCCAGATGTGCCAGATGTGGTCCGGGTCATGCCAGTAGGGCCTTCGTTAGGAGCATGACAATAGTAACTTTACCATCCCAACGTAGGAGCAATGACCTTGTTTAAGTCCCGGTATACACTGAGCACGGTGTGTATTGTGGGTCTGCTGTTGGGAGTTGTAGCCCCAAAAATCTATGGACGATCGGTCTACAATAGGCCATACAAAATATAGACATGGTGTGACAGTCAATAAATATTAACGCCATGCTGATGATACTGTAGCCTTGTCTGTGTACATGGTGTATGGCGGACTGGAGGGATTAGGCCTACCACTCTGGCCAAGGACTCAACTCTTTGGCTGCTTAATTCGTAGATGCCAGGGTCGGTGGTCCGAACTCCAGGCTCGGAAGTTTCAACACTGCGTCCAATAACGGTTCTCCTTACCGGTAAATGATGCAGTACCTATAAGTTAGGTCTGACATCAGTACAGAAAATTATTGCAACCAAAATCCTTTAAGCTCTCAACCACGAATATAATCGTGAATATATTTTTTTCTGGCGATTCATTAAACACGAAAATACTTAGCCTATATTATGCTCTGCACCTGTCTCCTATTCTTAGATGGTGCTACTATATGTTAGGCCTAAGTGTATTGGGCCTAGTGATCGTCATAACGTTTTGATTTCAAAATTACTACTAAAAGTAATATTTCAGGATCTGCTCCTTTAATACTTCTAGTATTGTAAGTAGATGTGTTACTATGCAACGACATGCAAGTCTTATTGTCATTATCTTATTTTTCGTGAATTACATAAAAAACGTTACCAAACACATAAAAATGAAATTTCTCATTCCGCCATTGAAATGCTTTCTCTGCCAAGTAATCATATTGAAGCTTGTGTACCGGGAAATAAATTATCAACCGTCTATTATTTTGACAGAAAAAATCGACCTCATTCAGATCTATAGAATTTGAAAAAGTGCGCCTTTTTGCTTGCAGTCGAATTCGCTGAGGTGCCTTATTTTAATTCAACCTCAATAATTTGATTGATAAATAAAACTATGTTAGATGTTTTATGTCGTAGCCGTGAATGTTTAGATCATCCTGAATCCTACAATATGTAGTTCTTAACTTATGTTCTACAAAATATCTAGAAGTAACACAAATGACCCTGTGCGATCACGTAGCGAAAACTTAAACTTTTGAATGTAATTTTTTATGTGTTGCTTTTAACTATGTGAAAGCACTGAAGTGCTCTAAAATATGAATGTTGTGGTTACCTTTATCACATTTATTTTGTACTAGGTCGCTTGTGAACAGTGTAAATTTCGTTACGTAATCACAAAATTCACCGCTACGTAGGGCGGGGGCCCTAGGGTAGTGGTTAGCACCGCTGCCTTTCACGCCAGAGTCCGGGGTTCGGTTTGAAAGAAACAAAATTGTTTCTTCCCCATCCACGTGTGAAAGTTAGTATTGTGGGGAGCCTCCGTGACCGAGAGGTAGCGTGCTCGGCCCGAATTTCGAATCCTGTGTCTGGAGGACAGTGTCATCTCAATCATCTCACCATCCTCAGGAGGTTCTCCTGGCCCAGTTTAGCCTATATGTGCACAAAGGTGGCCTAAAGCCCGATTCATTTCATTTCATTTCACCGCTACGTAATCACAAAAATGACAAATATTATTCAATTATCATGTAATTTTTCATATTATTCGTTCTGTGTTGCCATAGTATCCACAAGAAGCTGCATGAAGTGACATATGAGTGTTGTGCATATAGTTATATCAATATTACCTTGTGTAAGTTATTTCGAATAAGAGAAAGTAGTGGTCATTACAAAATCACAACAATCACCGTTATGTAATCACATACATGACAAATAGGTCACAATATGTCAAGCAGAGATTGTGTTAATTTCGATCAAAAAATAAATTATTGTGTAATAAAATGCGCTTACTTACAGTGGTCGGATATGAACTTTGTTTTTTTATCACTTTTGAGACGAGTAAAATCTTTTAATCGATTTAATGATTGAAAATTAGGTCAAAGCGGCCATCTTGAATTGTCGTTTTTTTTTAATTCCTTGAAATATACTAAATAAGTCCAAAATATTGAATTAAATATTAGTATTAACTTTTTCCAATCAAAATAAAAAAATACATCTACAGTGTAGTGGCGGCCATATTGGATTTGTCCAGTTTGTAAATTGTTAAAATTATTCTATTTTCTACAGAATTCTATTTTACCGGAAAATTTGCATTAAAAACACATATTAACCTATGTTATTCAGTATGCATAGGCCTACTGTAAGGTTTTTACATCAGACGGAGAGAACAAAATGCATAATTGAGCTCAATTAGTTATTAAGTTATTAGCATATCAATATTATATAGTAAGCTACTAAATACCACTATTGACTACGTAACGCACAGAAATGTGATTACGTAACGATGTTATTTCTTCATAGGAAACATTTTAGTGAACAATTTTGTTAAAATTTTTTGCTTATTCTACAATAGATCAGTTACAATATAGGAATACAAAAGTTCTTAATTTCTTTTATATTGCAGCTGTATTTTTAATCTGAAAAATTACCAATTTTTACGCGTCCATTTCCATGTGATTACGTAACGGCAATCTCAGAGGTTATTACTCCTTTATGGGCAATGAAACTGGTTAATGCATGCTCTTGTACTGTTCAGAAATGTCATATCATGTCATACGTGTATATGAACAAAATACATCTAGTAATACCTTCAGGCAGTGCGAGTTGAAATCGCAAAAAATGTGTTAAACTCGTGATTACGTAACGCTGGAATTCACGTTTTAGGTTTACAAAAATAAAGTAAACTAGAAATAATGATAGCGGCTTAAATATGTTTAATCTGTTCCATGAAGGAGAAAATATATATACCTTGACTCTTACAGCGCGGGGATCGACTTTAGATGTCGGAATCTGACATCTGTAGACGTAAGATTCTGACTCCAAAGTCGATCCCCGCACTGCAAGGTTAAAAATATTTCTATTGTACGCAGACCCATAACATAGGTATTCAAATAAATCGGAAAGTGCTAACTAAGACATTTATGATGATCTTAAATTGAAAAAACCCTTAAATATTCATGACTTATACAAAACTTCTCAGCGTTTTAAGGGTTAATGGTGCCAATATGTGTGGCATAGGCTACCACTGGGAATGGATGCTTCTCAGTGTTTTCGCCCCTACACTAAATACAGGAAAGTTACCTTATACCAACCACTAGTTGCAAGTATAGGGTAGCTTTTCTGCATTTATTACATGGTGATGTTTCAAGGTACTTTTTCACTGAACAAAACTATCTATACATCTATGTGAATAGCTCATGGAGGCGTTATTATCAGATTATGCCCTTACATGTTATAGAGTAGGTATAACTGTATACCTGGCACACTGGAGGTAAGTGATACCTCGACCAATCCGATGGCCATTGTAAATGTGATATCGGTGATTAGAAAAAATGCCCGTTAACAAACTGTTTAGAATCTTCAAACCAATCAGATATAGGTCGGGCTCTGATTATGTTTCAATCGCAACGTTGAAAAGGGGTAGGGGGAGTCTAATACAGTAGATTTTCGCCTTCCGGCCAGATAACCAATGCGGTCAGATAGTCATTACGGTCGATTTTTTTCGACCCGAATTCGTTCTCAGTCAATGCCATATCAAAGGCGATCAATAATGCGGTCAGACCGCCATTCCGGACTTTATATTGGGGAAAAACGGTCACCTATCTTTTCCACACATGTACAATGCGTACAATACAAACATGGTAAAATAACTCCTTTATCATGTGGTGACGATAACATCAGATCACATATTGCTATAATGATTTTCAAATGTTCTACATTAAAATATACGATTGGTCCTTAAGCCCGGTACACACGGTGAGATTATCTTATGAGATTTGTCTCAAAAGATAAGTTGGATGGTGAATCTCACCGTGTGTACCGTGCTTAAGACACAATTTTATGACCCAAAAGATGTCGTTCAGAAATTTTGTATGTTCAATTTCCCTGAGACAAGATCAGAGGCGCCGCTATCTTAGTCGAATTAAGATGTCACATTTAGCACCCCAACACCTACTTTATACCTATATTGTACATGATGAGTACTGTATATGTCCATAGTGTCCATCCCAGCAAACACATGACAATAAAAAAATATTGTTTTAATGTCGATCTGACGTCAAAGATGACAGGCCAACATTAAAACAACGTTGGCATGATGCATCGTGTTTGCCGGGATGTGACCTAGATTTATCCACGTGCTTTAAAGCTTCATCCATTCGCAAATAAATCCTGAATGACTCTTGGTCTTCAAGCTCTTTTTGTAACGCGTGGAAGGGACCGAGTTTACTTCTATTTTTAATCCATTCTCGCACCCAAATAGTTCGTGTTTTTGCGGCTCGTCTTGCACGTCGTTTCTTTACAATCGTAGACAAGATAATGGATGTGCATGCCTTTGACAGTACGACCTTGCTGTGCGCCACCATTTTTTTAATTTTGAAAGTGTATATAGACAGTTTGGTCCAGAGTCTTGAAAAAAACAGAATTCACATGTCCCAGCGAGTGTCGTAAAAGATAATCTCACCGTGTGTACAGAAAATCTCATCATAGATAATTTATAAGATTAATCTCATAAGACATATCTTATGAGATAATCTCACCGTGTGTACCGGGCTTTAGTTATATAGACGTTTAATTGATTGTCGATAAAACATCCCGCTAATTCTGGCCATACACTGTCTGCGTGCTGCAGTAACTATTTCATTTCATGCGTTAATTATCTTGTATCGTCAAAAGGCATAATTAAATATGGTATATAATCATGATAATGCAAGCACAATACAATTTCAAAAAGAAAATATGACAAGGTTTTATTAACCGACAAATAATGCCATAGTGATTATTTTTTAAATTATTTGTTATTTTAAGAAATTGTCTGCGTTAGTTATTTAGAAGTTTAAGGGCTAATTGTTTGAGGATTAATGTTATTTTAAGAAGCTGACTGCGTGAAGACAATGGTAGGCTGTTAGTTTCTTATAGGAACACTTTTTTGAAATTGCATTACCATTTACCGTTCATGATTAGCTCCATAACCTGGAGTAAATTTTCAACTCCACGAACATGACATCTCAACTCGGGGAAGCTGAGCCTACTCCATATAAGACTGTGATGTGCGATGAGTAAGGATATGCCCTCAGATGTCTGATGATGATGACGATACAAGTGACAGTCTGCCAGTGATTAAAAAATACTCATTTCATGAGGGGCAGCGGTTTCTGTCCCCAAAACTTTACAGCAGACCGTGGCCTAGATGACATTCTGCATTCTATGTTCAATATTGAGGATAAATTACAAGATTCTCATGTGAAAAAAAATCCGCCGGTCAACAATCCTCCATCAATTCATTATTCAAACTGCAGTAAGCTGTTTTGTAACATTCATTGAAAGAATATGTTTTTATTATTTTTTTTATTTTTTTTAATTGTGCATAATTGTATAATCAATTTTAACTTTGCACTAATTAAAAATACTGCTTTTCTAAAGAGCTGCAATAAACTTTGAACACATTTTACTACCGGGGTATTGTTATTATTCATTTTATCATTTGGAGCATATACGCATACTTGATTTGATATCATATAGCAGGACACCACGTGGTATTTATTGCCCGATCACTAATGCGGTCGGACCGCCATTACAGTAAAAAAAATTCCGGCCCGTACTTGACCGCATTGGCGGGAGTCTACTGTAGAGCATGAGAGTGACGTGGCGCTTTGGTAGAGCCCCTGGCTGCCTCGTCCAAACTCACTGATCCTGCGTGGTTTTCTCGGAGAAATATTTTTGTTTCTCCCCTCTCAATGTCACTAGGCGATCACTTTAATGGTGGTCTCGTCGAAATAAGGTTGAAACCAGTGTATCGACGTTAACTTCATGCTGGGCGACGCGCTGCGCGCTCCTTCACAAAACCACCGGTCACCCTCGCGCAATCATGTGTCTGTGCTTGTTAGCATAGGTTACACCTCTGATTAATTGGCTAATATTTTAGCCGTAAACGTATGTGTTCTTTGCAGTCGGGCAAAAAGGGAAGTTATGTAATACAGTGGCAGATCCAGGATCTGAAGAAATGGGGGTCGCAGGCGCGCCTTAGATATCACCCCACCACGACCAGCATTGAAATGTCGTTTATTGAAATGCTGCTACCTGATGAAAATGTATTTACAAAGTTGTTTGCCACTTGTCTCCATGATTAGATAATAAATGTGTTTAGTAATCATAAAAAAATGTCGTTTTTAAATTATTATCACTTTGACTTTGAAATGCCCCTGATATCACTTTGGTGTGACATTGTCACGCTACCCGGGGTTGTGCTTCACACCCTTCATACTAATACACGATAACATTATATATAGCCAAGGATAAATAACTTACATACTTGTCGCCGAGATTAACTTTTTTCTAACATGACCTTGCAAAGCTCACATGAAGCTACGACCCCCTCCCTTTGACCTTGAAATACAGTGTACATAAAAGTATGTACGGTTGCCATGGGAACCGTTTCTAGGGAGCAAGAGTACATTTTGGAGGGGAATGATAAAAGACTTGTATTGATCCTCCAAGTGTTGTCCATATGCAGAGGAAATTACATGTGCATTGGAATAACAGTTTAAAAGATATCATAATATTACGTTATCATTTTTATTTAAATTTGATTAAAAATCTCCGACTGGAAAAAGTTAAGACAATTCAAAATTGAAAAACACGTTGTATTTACTTGGCATGCTCCTAAATAAATAAATGAATGAATGAATGAATGAATGAATGAATGAATGAATGAATGGATGAATGAATGAATGCATGAATGAAATCTTGTATAGCGCATGTATCCAGCTGGAAGCTGTTCAGAGCGCTTCACATTCGAAAGACAGTGAAAAGAAAGTCAATTACTGCGTGAGGTCACCAAACGCTTGTCGAAACAGGTGAGTTTTTAACGACCTTCTAAAAGAGGTCAGGGTTTTCTGCAGACGGATCTGGCTCTCCAAACTGTTCCAGAGTGCAGGAGCCGCAGTTTCAAAACTCCTGACACCGAAGTTTTTAAGTCTGTACTTTTGGACTACCAAAAGCTGCTCTGTGCTCGAACGCAGTGTTCGAGGTGGTGTATAAGGCACTAGCAGCTCTGTGATGTAAGTTGGGGCGAGGCCATGTAGAGCACGATATGTCAATAGCAGAATCTTGTACTTTATGCGGAATTCGTCCGGTAGTTTGAAGAGAATAGGTGAGATATGGTCCCTTCTGCCGGCTTTAGCTATCACTCTAGCTGCTGCATTTTGCACCCTCTGCAATCTCTTTATGAGTATAGTTGGGAGTCCACATAGCAGAGAGTTGCAGTAGGCCTAGTCAAGTCGGGAAATGACTAGGGCCTATGACTAGGGCAATGATGACAGTTGTCTTCATATCCAACACTCTTCGAATGCTACTGATGTTGTGCAGGTGGAAAAAAAAGATCGGCAAACACTGTTGACATGCGCCTCCATAGTCAAATGTTCATCAAAAATGGCACCAAGGTTGCGAGCTGAGGGAAATGGAGTGATGTTGTTGTCACCAATAATAATATCGCTGATGTTAGAGAGATGTCCCACTGTAGGTGTCCGTAACAGCAACGAGAGAGTCTTTTCATCATTCAGTTTTAGCCAATTCATTGCCATCCATTCCTTTATCTCCATAACACAGGCTTCGACCCGCTTGATGGTATCTACGGCATCATCCTGGTCAAACACGATGTACAACTGAGTGTCGTCCGCGTACAAGTGAGCGATCAGTCCATGCCGCTGCACTATACTTGACCATCTTATTGTTCAGACGCCAGCTTGTGGGGTCACCAGAGGGGCATGACCTTCAGGCGACCTCTAGACTGACAGATTGTCATAAAGCGCTGTATAAGGATTTATCCATTTAAAGTTGCACCCCTCGCAGCCAGACCTTCTCTATCTAAAATTTGTTAGGCCACAGCAAATTAATTTTATGGATGACGGATTCGCCGCTCCGATTTTACTTTATGTTTTTGTTTTTTTAATTATTTCGCCGCTCCATTTTTTGGAAGCACCTATTTTTTTTTATGTCGCCGCTCCATTTTTGTTTGGACACACCAATTTTTTATTTCCATCCTAAAAATCACGGCAGTGTTAACTTTTTTCTTTGAAAAAAAATTTGCTTCTTCTCTCGCTCCATTTTTGCGGGAAAATCAGTTTTTTTTTAAATTGTCGTTTCTTCGCTCGCTCTATTTTTGGGAGAAATCAATTAAAAAAAATAAAAATAAATCGCTTGTTCGCTCCAGTTGAACTCGTTACAACGCAAATTATACTAGTTCCGCCACATTCACCAGGTGGTGCTGACAACAACGTGTCAATCGCTCATTGCACACACCAATTAAGTTGTCATTGAGGAGTGATTGAAAATTATTCCTATTTGTTTAATTCGAGACCACAAATTCACAAATATTGCTGTTGTATTCCAGGATCTGATGGACGTGAGTGTTCAAATCGCGTGGACTCGTTTTTTTCCAAAATATGTTTATATTACCATAGTGGATCATGAAAAAGGTGTTTATTCTGGAAGTGGTTTTTATTTTCTGCAGGACCCTATTTTGATTTTGAAAATAACCGAGCTAGGCCTATATAGCGGTCATAAATAACTTTACCAATTTGATGGACATTAGTAGATTCTTGGGATCATCACCTATCTTTTGAGTACCAGATAGACATTGTATGATTAAAATCAGGTACACAACCAGGCACGCATTATCAATAATGAGCGCTTTCTTGCATATATATATATCGCGGTCGTGAATAACTATAACCATTTTGGTCGAATGAGTCATTTGAGGACAATAACGGGTTCCTGGGATCATCAGCTATCCATAGAGTACAAGATGGACATAGTGTGATGAAAATCAGGCATACAATCAGGCACAATATCAATATCAATAATGACTGTTTTCTCCCATATTTTACTTTTGCTATAAAAACAGTCTATACTAAATTTGATAACCAGCGGCATCCGGTATACGATTAACCTATATAGGTAAAGTGTGAAAATAATGTGATTCTATACAATAATTATTTTTCTTAACAATATTGCACCTTGTGCCATACTATTTGTTGTTGCATAACTTAAATTACAATCATGCGTTTATTTTTATCAACTAATATTAGGCCCCTATAGGCCCTATTGTTATGTGTGGATTGATTATTTATCACAGAAGCGGTGGACTTTCGTTATACAAATAGTCCAAATAAATAACTCAACCAGCGTCATCCGGTGTCAAAGTGACCACTATAGTCAAGGTGTAAAAATAATCTGATTCTACATAGTAGGCCTACTGCAGGTCTCACCCTCGCCAACAATCAAAACCTGAGATGCGGCACTTCCATATGAAGATGGCTCGAGGTGCTAAAGGTAACCATTAAAACGGAGAAGAGGTTCTGGTATAATCAAGAGAGAAAATTGCCAAGACCATGTCGAGTCATTCTTGTACAATCCTTCATTAGGATCTACTGACTTGACGGTATTAAGCCTAGCAAGAGATGGGGCTGCAGACTTGCTGTAGAATTAAGAATATTTACGTCTGCTGCCCGAAATGATTCACCAAGTACACACGAATATCACGGTTTGAGAAATTGACAAGAATAAAGATTATTATCCAGTTTGTTCAAAGAGTTTCTGATTGTCAAATGCTCATTCTTCACTGAATCATCTCTCTAACTCAGGCACAACTGTATTCCAAATTTATTGCCAATTTGTTTCTTGATTTATGTTCATATATTTTAATTTTGAGCGCTCTTAATTTAGAAAATAGTTGATGAGGTATTGTTTGTGAAAATAGAGATTGACTGCAAATATTGCCATTAGTATGTTATCTTAGCAGATCAGCAATTCTTTTGAATGCAGAATCTGTATAGAACGTTGTAGTTTCAATTAAAACCGTAGCGCAGCCCACTTCACATATTTTAAACTTTGTGGCCTTCTTTTTGTGTGTATATTGGTCGAATAATTATTATACGCTTTAATCAAGTAGCTGCAAACGTTTAACATGTTTAAATAGTGCATCCTTCCTAGACCCACTTGCTCCCCTGATCCGTTCACGACCCTAGTATTGTTGTGATGTGCTGCTGTGACTAATTGTTCCTTAGGACAAATGATACCCTGTCGTATCGGTTGTTGGAGAAAATATATTAATACCCTATCAATCTATCGCCACAATTCATTTATCAACATAAACAAACTTGCGTTGTTAATTATAATAGTTTGTTGTCAATCTTAGATGAGGTACTAAATAAATCATATCAATAATTGATGTTACTGCAGGAATTGAATATACTATTAAATTGAAGGGAGAAATCACATCGTTTTTGATGCAGGACAACAGAAATATGGTATATTAGCACGATCACGGTAAACCATTGTTATTAATAATTCACTATGTAGAATCAAATTATCTTCACACCTTAACTATTACAATTTTATACCGGATGACGCTGGTTAACCTCTTTATTTTGGACAATTTGCATAATGAAAGTCTGTCGCTTCTGTGAAAATAATCAATCCACACATAGCAATGTACTATAAATTGAAGGAGGAAAAACACGCAGCATTCTTATTGTAGTGATGCAACCACGAATAGTATGGCATTAGGTGTAATATTTTTAAAAATAATTCGACATGTTTATTTACTGTATAGAAGCACATTATTTTTTATACCGGATGCCGACGGCTACCAAATTTATTGAATTACATTATTTTTTATACTGGATGCCGCCAGCTATCAAATTTAATGTAGACTGTTTATACAGCAAAAGACTGCACATTGTTATTTCTGTGATGGGTTTTGTCACTGTCTTGTGTAACCAGTTTCAAGAAATGATAAATCTCTTAAATCTGTGAAACGATTTGAAGTCATTTTCAGTCACTTGAAGCTGTGGATCGCGGAAGCGAGACGCAGCTTCAAGTGACTAAAAAATGAATTAAATTGAATAGTTCAGAGGTGTAAGGAGTTTGCGATGTCATTTTTGGCTGTTCTCAACTTGGGCGCTACGGTAATTAAGTAGGGCTACATGCAACCGTTATATGATTTTTAACGCAAGCAGAATCTCACAAAAATACCAGACTTTCAGCAGATGGGACACAGACTAGAAAATTAATTTAACCCCAATTTGTATATCCTTCCGATCGGTAGCAAAATAAACAAACACGGCAGAGTGATTGCTTCTGTTATAGGGTGAGGTTTCTACTTGAAAGCAACGTATGTTGAACGTAAACATAGCTGATATATCATTGTTTTCATTAAAGGGATGTAATAATGTGACTTGTCACATAGATCTACAGACGGAAAAAAGCTTAAATTAATAAGGGCCCGTAGACGGCTGAATTTATGTGTTCATTAGATAATCGTCGCCGCCACTCGCTGTACTGTATTCATTATATTTCATAACCGTGTGCCATTATTCAGCTTTCAATTACTCTGTGTGTTTACCCCCACCCGTTTAATTGCTTATAGTATATTGGTCTTTATTTTGATTGTTTTCCACACATGAAAATAATCATTTTTAGTCATGTAAAGTGATTGGACAAATAATTTGTCATGATTGAAATTATAAAATATAGTTATCTTATATTTGCAGACTTGTGTTGGATAAAGTCCAGGGTATGAAACCCAAGTTAATGTCACACGAAAACTAATGAGACTCTTCAAACCGACAACAAATGTCACATCTGTGGAGGTGTATATTATTACTTGCCGTGGTTAATGATCAGACAATCTATTTTAAGGATAAACTGAAATTGTTACTCGCAGGTAATTTGTCTATTGAGACGTGCAAATGCAAAATACATGTCGTAACTGCTCACCTTTTAACTAAGCAGTTATTGCCTTTTTGCTTTGCAGAACAGATCAGGTAGAAATATGACTAAGATTATATGTAGCATGTTATCTTCTCCCTACCGCAAATAATGACCATGTCGATCAAGCACAATCTAGTACAGCGACATAGCAAAATAATTGTGAAGAAAGCACCAAATTTGGCAGACTTATAAATTATTTCATCAAGAAAATTTTATGATTTGGAGCCACTCACAATTCACACCGGGTGGCCGCCATATTGGATTTCAAAATGGCGGCTTTAAAAAAACTATAAAAAAATCAATATTTTCGGCTTTATTTCTGCTGGAGACCTCATTTTAGTGTCTTGAAGCACAAACTTGAGACCGAGGAGGTGAGTCATTCCCCTAAAATTTCTCATCGGCGCCTCCATTTTGAATTTTAAGATGGTGTCTTCTGAAAATCTACTAGATGATGTTTTATTTTCGACCCAAAAATATGCTTGATTATAATGTCTATATGTACAAATAATTTGATTTAAGATCATTCAGGAAGTGAATCGTTTTACTTAGACATTTCTTAACAAAATCTGATATATATATAAGTAGTATATTAGGTGTATATCTATACGTACATGTACATTTGGAGAGAGAGAGAAGTAGTCAGCGAGATATATTATGTTATGTCAACCTATACTGTTCTGTGATTGGTCACCATCACAGTAAAAAAATAACGTTACTGCGCATTTGGGATTTGCATATATCATTACGAACTTGTTGTACCCACAAGAGATAATTTTATATCAGGAGTTGGTAGCTTCAAGATGTTGTCATCATTCTCCAAACACCACCAGTGTCCACATTGTCCCCAACAATGTACTCTCTCGTAAGTAGCTCAATCCAATTACTGTTCTGGGGCTTAAAGTTTTCCTTCGGAGTATCGGGCATTTTTGACAGATTTATCTCAGAATATGAACAGGTGTGGTCATACCAGGAGTACCACAAATCTCTCGAGGGTTGTGAAAGAGTCATCAGCGGTGCAGATGCCAGGTGCAGGAATGCATTAGTCACTTTTAAAGAAGTGTCCCACACTGCTTTTTCCCCTCGCTCCGCTAAGGTTGATGCCGTGTCGTGTGATCGCATGAACAATTAACAGTTCTTCTGAGCTCATTTACTACCTCATACATTTTCTGGGTGAGAATGACAGCGAAAACCACTACATCGGTGTCCACGGTGCCTAATGTCAACAACAGTATTTTTTTCAGTATTCCTCCGGGAATAAACTACTAAAAATGATTTAAACATTTATAATATTACGTACATCTCTTGTTAGCATCACTAGCATCACAAATCATATTCGCATGCCTCAAATTAGCCAGATCTCTGCCAGTGTAGAGTGGTGTACAAGCTGGATGTTTTTTTCCTTTCTTGTACTGCTGTAAGAGAGTGCGTCAACATACACTCGGGTTGTGTAGACTCAAGTACAACTCCTAGCTGTTCCAATCTTGACATGTACAGCTTATTGATGTATTCAATCTTGAATAGAGGAGCAGTATCTGCCTCTTCAACTGTTTCGCCTATCAAGAATAGTAGGTGTAAATTTCACTGAGTTGTTTCTTGAGGATACCACATATTTTTTTTTATCTCAACTGAATACTGAGCAATAAATACCAAGTACTACAAAAACTTTGTCACATCCCTATGCAATAGTGTGATGACAACACAAAAGGCTGTTTGTGAAAATCAGTGCACAGTGGATTCTAATTATTCAGATTCTTGATGAATAGGTAAGTATTATTGTTGACAGCAGAAGCACACATTTCCAAAGAGTTGTCTAAATGAGGTGGCATAGATATAGTTCTCATCTGATTGTGTTCTGGGGAAAGAGCTCTTATCCTAATGATTTTTTATCTGTGTTCTTTTCAGCTTAGTGGTTATATTTTCAACCTACATGATATTTGTCACTTGGCTTGGTGGGCTGTCAAAGTGGTAATAATTCCTTGGTCTTCGTCCATTGGGTGTTATTCAACGTCCAGTGGCAGCTTGTCCTTTATAAAGTAAGCTGACAGGTTTCAAAAATGTTCAGGTTAATCACAAATGAATGAATGAATGAATGAATGAATGAATGAATGAATGAATGAATGAATGAATGAATGAATGAATGAATGAATGAATGAATGAATGAATGAATGAATGAATGAATGAATGAATGAATGAATGAATGAATGGGGTTTTAGGTCACCTTTTGTGCACATCTAGGCAAAACTGGGACAGGAGCATCTCCTGAGGATGATGAGATTACACTGCCCTCCGGACACAGGACTCGAGATTCGTGTCATGGCGGTATGAGGCCAAGCACACTACCTCTGGGTCACGGAGGCTCCCACTATATTGAATCTTTACGAGTGAGCGGGGAAGAAACACTTTGAAATTGAAATTTGAAGACCAGAGTTGGGTTCATACCCACGATCTCCGACTTTCCAAGCAGTCAGCTTTAACCACTGCACAAGGGCCCCAGCCCAGGGTAATCAGAATAACATGTGATAAAGCACAATTGAGCGAAATATACATCTAAGTTTTACCGGTACTTATCACAAGAATGTTAATATTATTATACTAGCAATACTGCACTAATTTTTATATGGGGGTTTGAACATCACCAATTGACGTCACAAAGATGTGCCCTGTACTTGTTGATGTCAACAACATTCACCAGCCCATAACACTGTAGGCCTAGACAAGTGTCCATAACAGTTATGTTTATTGTAGAACACTGCTAATGTTTTCTGCTGATCCAGTATAGTCTATGTGTGCTAAAAATATGCAGAAAGCTTAATCCATTCGTTCGCTCATTTATTCATCTTTCACCACTACAGTTGAATATAGGAAATCAAAAATAGTACTCCTCCTATAAAAATAAATTGGTAAGAGTGCACTGATCATGCTAATTATAGCAAAAAATATTAACAAATGATTGTGTGAATCAATAATCAGCAGTGTCAATCGCTTCCCCGATCTAAAATATGTACATCTCGAGGTCACAATCAAATATATAGCTGATAAAAAACTAAAACGATTAATAATTGAAAAAAATTCGGGCCCCCATTTTGAAATCCAAACTGGCGGCCACCTGGTGTGAATTTTAAGTGGCTCCTAATCTCAAGAGGTGGTCAATGTAATAATATATCATTGTAACAAGTTTGGTACAAGTAGAGGTCGCACTCAATTATCTAGCTGGTGTAAAACTGAAACGATTGAAAATTTTCATTTTTAGGATATCAATTTTGAAATCCAATATGGCGGCCATCTGATGGGAATTTCATGTGGCTCCAAATCAAAAAAGATGGTCAATGGAATAATATATCATTGTGCCAAATTTGGTGCTTTCTTCACGAAACGCACAATTCCTCACAAAAGCTTGCTATGCCGCTGCACTAATCATGATAATGTCAATCAAACATATTTCTATATTTTCGTGTCATCCTATCGCAAGTGTTTTTTTCAATTTTATTTAAATACTTTGTGTTCTGAGACTAATGCATAATACCAATTATGTACGCTTATATTCACTATTATTCAGCAAAAATAGCCACCGTTATCACTGGTTATGTTCATACTTTTATTTACAATTCATTTTTATGGGATTATTTTATTCACAAAAGCAAACAAAAGTATTTAATTTTGTTTCATATAATTCAGGAGCTTTTACAATATATCAGCCATACCAAACGCGGTGACTGAGAAAGTACACAATATTTCCATATGAGTGCTGAATTTGACTTGGTCAATATGGTCATCTCAATTAATTTAACATTCTTGTGTAGCATGTTTAATTTTACGACCATGCATTTCTTCCCATTTGCCTTAACCTCAAGCTGTGAATTGCTATCACAATTCCCACATCTAAGTTGACATGTTGACCAGATATAATGATTGTCTCTGGTAGTTTTTGGCCCAAAACATAATTTAAAATTGGGTAGGCCTATCTCTTCATTTTATGTAATCTTAATGCGACATACAATTAATTAATAAATTAATTAATTAATCAAGAGGCGTTGTTAAAAGTTAAATTAAGGCTCCCACACACCGCAATGACAGTCCGTGATTGCATAAGACGCGGCGATGATCTTAAACAATCGGTGCAGTGTGGCCACTCCCATGACTACGATTTCGTCGGTTTACGTCGTGTCAGAAGCTGTCGTCAAGATTGAAAATGTTCAATCTTAGTTGTGGCCCCTCTCAGCCGTCGTAGAAGGTCGTTGCGGTGTGGCATGTCCTGCGACGTGATCGTAATGTCTCAATATTGCTTCCAGAACACCCACTAGGGAGCCTACACGGTCACCACTAGGCTCATACTATAGCCCACAACACCAAGTCTTCTGTGACATGCTGCCGTCGTAGAACCAGCTTGTCTGCGATATTCTAAGACCTGCCACGACGCTCACGTTTTAAGAAATCAAGGGGGAGTCTTTGCGACCAATCCGAGTTTTTCTCGGATTTTTTGAATTTTTTTCAACTTGACAAAACCCCTAAGGGTCAGGTGTACCTGAAAATCTGATGACAATGCCATTCAGACAAGAATAAAGCCGGTATTGGTTGAAAGTGTCCTTTTTCCAGGGTTGATAATTATTTTAGAGATTTTTTCTTATGACATGTTAACATATTGTGAGAATTTAAAATGCTTTGATGATCATGTGATTTAAATCCTCGGACTCAGGCATCAAATTTAACACATGCAATAATGCATTCAATAGTATAACTCAGCCTTCAAATGTTAAAATCTGATGCCAATGCCATTCAGACAGGAATCAAGCCGGTATTGGTTGAAAGTGTCCTTTTTCCAGGGTTGATAATTATTTTAGAGATTTTTTCTTATGACATGTTAGCATACTGTGAGAATTTGAAATGCTTTGATGATCATGTGATTTAAATCCTCGGACTCAGGCATCAAATTTAATACATGCAATAATACATTCAATAGTATAACTCAGCCTTCAAATGGTAAAATCGAACTTAACCTAAATTATCATCGTCGTTCCCAGTAGCTATCATATCCGTTACTCTCTAGTGTCAGCGTTTCCACTGTTTCCTCTGCATCTATCCGTTTTGGCTATCGTGTTCTTTTACAGCGGGACCTCGCGTGAAAATCGCACTCAGCACCATTCTTGAACCTACCTGTTAATTTGATTGTTTTATGGGATCATACTGAGCCATCGTATTTAGTAGGAAGCTCGGGAGATTTGCATTTTACAACTATTGCCCTGAGGAGGTATCAAGACTCTGCTAGAATCTGCTAATGGTATATGACTTTCACTAGGGGGATTACGAACACCCTTATCTTTATTGCCTACAGCAAAATAAATAATGCTAATACTGTGGATGTAAAACATATTACATTTGCTATGTTCGAAGGAGCAGACTAAAAAATATTGTATTCACATTGCTGTACCGGCCATTATGCCTTGTCATCGTTTATATTTTGTTGGCCGGGAAAAGACTGATAAATATTTTATTAGACAGAAAATATTCCATTGATGTTGTTTTACCGACCAATGCCTTTTCTGCATTTCTTCTGTGTTGACTGGGTCATCAAGTAAACTTCTCAGCATCCCCCAATCACCTATTCTCAGCATCCCCCAATCACCTATTCTCGGTATTGTCTGTACCTCCGGAAGTGCAAAGATATAATTAGGCCTATTTATATTTCCTGTTCTTCACTTTAGAGAGAGACTATGACATTTGGGCGCCGTTATTATAGGAAGCAATCTACCTGGCCAGGATGGACATCCCTCTCTTCTCACACAAATGTTTTGACATGTTGCCTTCCACATCTCAGCATCTCTCAACGAAAAAGCGAACACAGTTGTGAACGATCTATTTTGTTGGAATGTCATTACTCGAAATGTATTGTTTGGTAGATATGGTAATATTAATATATTTTCATAATTCTTTTCAGTTTGAATAGAACATTATCGTCTTATACACAAAAATCGGCGAAAATATTGTAATCAAGATATATTTACCTCAATATCGAGTTATAGAATAATTTTGTTTAGCGCATCTCCTATTCTGAGATAGTTTGGACAAGTTCAAAGATAGGAACATTTTTATGAAAACAATTGGGTTTGTATGGTCTTTTTCAACTCACGTACGATACACTTCTCAACATTCAACTGATTTTTTTCGAATCAGTCCAACTCACAGATAGCTCAGATAAGATGGAAGATGTCAGGGCTGTTTCAAAAAAAAATATCACAATGGATGCTTTCAATTGATCAGTTTATTGTAAGCTCGACAGTTTATTGTAAGAAATAACATTAAATATAAAATAGACTCCAAGTTGTCAAACTCACATTAGTTGCAGGCCATGATTTCCACTTCTCTCAGTCAATTATCGACCTATTTTCACTACAATGTACTAGAACTAGTCCTTAGTAACTAATGAATATTCAATGCAAAATTATGTCAGCATCGTTACTCAGTGCGAGTGTGACTCATACTGGGAATGGACAAACCTTCGTAATTTGTATTTTGTATCAGCAATTCAGATAAAAAATCTGGCAGGACCCATAACTTACAGAATGCGTATAGATCTGACATCAGTCGGTACGCTCCTGTCGGTGAGCTACATATAATACCATATTAACAAGTATCCATTTTAAAGTTATTATCAGAATAATATAGGCTATTGTTATGCATTATCGCACACTACAACACACTGCATTATTTTCTCAGTTTAAATATTAATAATTTGAACCTGTGAAGCGGGCTGATTTTTCCCTTTAGAGCTATCTTCAAGTGTTGTTATTTACATGGCAATATACGACCTGGAAATAAAACTAGTTCATTTAATTTGTAAATTTTTGGTCGATTTGAACAAAGTTGGAGTCGATAGTGGGGTTTTAGAGACAAATTAATCGATTGGATGCGGTTTAAAACGCAATTATCATATGTCACGCGACATCGTTTCCTCTGTTGAATGATGTACATATTTGCTCGAGGAGGTTTTCTAATCTGTTATTTGCCATATTTTGTCATTGTTTTTCGTTTATTAGATCTATTATCGATTTGGTGGTT
Source organism: Flabesymbios commensalis (assembly GCA_964017125.1). Classification (NCBI taxonomy): domain Eukaryota; kingdom Metazoa; phylum Annelida; class Polychaeta; order Terebellida; family Flabelligeridae; genus Flabesymbios; species Flabesymbios commensalis. The sequence goes on along the minus strand of OZ024905.1, from coordinate 91,060,097 downwards.
CAAACATCAGGAAATCGATTGTGCTTGGTTTAGAATTTAAATAGTCCACATGTTATATCGCTTCTGTTAGTTTACTTTTGACAGCAGAAAATTCTCGGCTTTAAATTTGTATATTGTATATTGAAGTTATGTGTTTGTATGCTAATAAAACGATTGAGCAGGGATATATAAGGACATGATGATATACCGTATTATAAACATATATTAACAGACCACTAACAATAGATCATATCAAACAGATGAACAGTCTAGAACAGTCTAGCTGCAAAGAAATGATGACGAAGGCGTTTTGTTGAATGGACTGACGTAACAATGTGATATAGACAGGCTGGACAAGCATGGATCTTTACAGGCTTCGAGATTCCTCAACTTAAGAGGCCGGCCTCGAGATTCCACCAACCAGAGGCAGAGTTAAAGAACCAATCATGAGCCACTGGGGCTAAGCTAAACGAAATTTATGACTTTTTTAGATAAAATTGCATGTCACCTCAAAAATTGGCATTTGAACTTTAAGTGGGCATGGCCAAAATGGAAAATTTTGGCAGATAATTTCGTTTTCAGGAATATTTTCTATTGGCTTATAAGGCTCATTAGTATGCTTTACTTTTAACCAATTAGATCAAGTGGAGTTTTAAGTTGGAAACCATTTATGTCGTTACCATTTTGGCACAGCTTTTATTAAACCATCAATTTTAATACGCTTCCCGTCAAAATTGATATATTTGACGTCTTTACAATAATGAGAGAATGATAACTTATCAATGTTTTATTTAACTTGTTCTAACATGTCCAATCTGTGTTGTTTCTAATTCATTCTAATAATTTATTTTCTTGCAATTTAATTAAATTCGCGTCAGCCACATGGTTCATAATTAATATGACGTTCGTGATTAAAGGGCTGGAACTGATGGATGCCGTCTCTGTGGTACTTGACAATTTAATTAAACCCAGATCTTGATCGATAATAAACAAGTTCCACTGCCTTCACCCCCTAGACTATCAGCCATCTGTAAGTCGTTTTGCTTTATTGAGCCACAAAGTCGTCAAAATGAAAAAAATAAAAGAATATGCATGAATCATTTTATGCATACAGGGTGTTTCTCTGCGAAGCTTAAAAGGCAGTAGCTGCTTAATTTTCAAGTAAGTAGTTACTGTCTTTTTGATATTGCATGAAAACAAATACCGATAAAATCATTTATATTGAATAATTTGTCCGTTCAAAGCCAATATCTGTTCACTCTACAAGTAAACATATACTGTCCTTTGGCTTTGCAGAGCAGAATCATACGTCTACTTCATTGCAGAGTGGCGAGTGCACGTCCACTGTGGAGTCTTGCAAAGCCAAAAGGCAGTGTCTGCTTACTTTACAAGTAAGCAGACCCTGCCTTTTGGCTTCGCAGAGCATATTTATATGTCTCATTTTTTGCTTTGCAGTCAACACAGTGACGAATCGTCTATATTTGCAGGATCATTGCCGAGTGGCAAGTGCACGTCCACTGTGGAGTCTGAGGACACCTGGTGGTCAGGTATTCGCGCGCGGCTGGGGTGCCTCAAGGGCCTGGACTGCTGCTGGTCCAGAGGCAGGACACTGTGCGTGGTGGACTGTCCAAGAGAAGTCTGCCTGTTCAGGGGCATGCGCAGCTTCATATCGTCGCTACCGTCCCCGCCACACTTCCTGAAGCAGTTGCACAGGATGGCCTTAATAGCGTTGCGAAAGTGCACGTTCAGCGCTAAGTACAGGACAAAGTTAAAGGCAAAGTTTAACGTCTGCAAGACGTTGGTTATCTCCACCGCCATGACCAGCGCGGGGCCCGCGCCGTAGTCGGCGCTACGGTTGCGGATGAAAGAGAGTACCTCAGCGGGGGATACTAGCAGTATGTACATGACCACGATGGTGACAAGGATGCTGGTGATCCGGTAGTTACTATCCACGTGCGCTGCTGGCACACGGTAACGACGCCGAAGGCGGCTGCTCTCCCGCAATGTCTTAACAAGACAGATATTGCAGAAAGCCAGCAGAGCAAGCGGTAAGAAAATTCCAAATATAAAGTAAAGCCAGATGTATATGGTGTAATGCCGAGTACCAGAAGAAAGAACACCAGAGTTTATGTAGTAAATCACACTTTGTGACTGCGGATTTGTTCCGTATTCTTCGCGTGACAAAGTCTTGTTGGAATTTATTTTATCTGGAGGCATACACGCGAGCTGCTCGATTTGATTCTCAAACAGACGAGGTATATTGAAGAGAATGCAGAGCAGCACCACCAGCGCTATGCAGCTCTTGGTGCCTGTCTTCCCGATGATGTGTCTCGCCTTGAACGGATGACATATGGCTAAGTATCGGCTAGTTGCCATGGTCACGGTGATCCAGGTACTGGTCAAGATGAATGTGTTGATGAGGGCGCCGCTATAAGCGCGGTAAATCAGCTTAAAAGATCTCGTCTTGTACATGAACTGTGGGTGGCGAAATATGCCGTGCGGGAGAAGCACCGAACAGAAGAGAAGATCTGACAGGGCAAGGGCGGCCAGCCCGATCTGCACAGTCCTCTCACTCCCGTCAACCGTGGATTTAATTCTCTCTTTGGCCAATATCACCAGAATGAGTATGTTGCCTATCATGCCGAACACACAGATGATTGGCACCATTACTCCCTTCAAAAAGTCGTAAACGTGGGCCGCGGTGGTTGTGTAGCCGAGGCCTGCGTCCGCCGCCGCCGCTCCTGCATTGTCGGCCATTGTTTTGTTGTAAATAGTGTCGTTCAGGGCAGGTGTAGTGAGGTTGTTTACGTCGGACCCCGCGTAACCGAGTCCTAAACCCGCCACCAGGCACTCCATCCTCCCCGATCTAAAACAGAAACAATGAAAACACATTAAGCCTGGGATCGCAACAGGATGAACATGTTGATTTAATGTTTGCCCAGAGTCGCAGACGTTGGGCCAACATTAATCTAAAACAGAAGCAGCGCAGAATATCATGCCGCAATCTTAGCAAACAAGCTAAAACAATGTTGATTTAATGTTGGCCCAGAGTCGGAGATGATGATCCGCCATTGAGTCAACTTTGTTTCAGGGATGTCACCATGGCTCTACGGTATTGAATAGCAGGTTGTTCAGTCAATTTTTTATACATGTTTTATTTTATACGTAAGCAAATACATTTTAGAGATTAGACCAGCTGTCTTGCATTAGCGTAGTTATTATGACAGTAATCCGTATCCTGCTGAGTTCATGTTTTTGATTTTTCAACTAGCTGATGTTGTGTCTAGCCACAGCGATCCACAACCTCAGGTGGTTGATATTACTGATATTTGTAAAATTTCACACTAAACAATTACAAATTTTAATGTTTAAACAGTAGTTTAATTCCTAATAACAGTGATGTATTCGGATAATTGAACGGATTAAAAACGTGATTAACAGGCAAAGGGTTAACAAGTTTTCAAAATGTTGCATAATCATTTGGAACACCTCACGGTAGAGAATGATGGTTCCCGTCGAATAATACCATAGCATAGACCAGTCAAACGCTTACTGATCCACGCAGGTCTCGAGTGGAGTTCTCTTTACCAGCCAGTAATACTTAACTTATTGACCAATTCACCATTAATAATAAGAACCACCAATCCGTTATAACACAGATTGGTGAATCTGTAACAGCACACATATACTGTATGTAAATCCGTTATAATAGAATCATTTTTCAGAATATGTTGCATGGCAAATTGCTGGCTAATGAACACACACTTTCAAACTTGCCCTTGCCGGGCTCCGTACTAAATCAAATCCTCCCATGACCCTCGTGCCAGGTGTCACAATCATGTTCCAACTATGTTCTGGGGAATTATGTTTACGACCTTGGAGTCCAGACAAGTGGGCTTTATACCTAAGTGACATGCATGGCCGATATGTCATTAGAAATTCTCTTTCACGGAATAAACAGCCACAGCTGAGTACCAGGGGAGATCTAGGCGGCTGTGGTGAAGTCAAAAGGCAGTAACTGCTTACTTGAAAAGTAAGCAGTTACTGCCCTTTAGCTTTGCATTGCATTGTAACATTTGGAGCAGTAAGCCGTAGAAAAGCCAACGGTGCCGTATAACACTGTCGCGGAGTAGTAAAGAACTTTTACTACAATCTAATGCTATTGAATTTGAAATGGATGTGAAAATAGCTGTTATTTTTACACGTGTTTCAAGTGACACAGATTCGGAGAGCACTCAGCTATATTAAGTCACTCTCATTTTGTTTTAATTCACTCTCATTTTTCTTTAATTCACTCACACTTTCTTTAATTCACTCTCATTTGCATTCACCTTGAAATGTGAATTCCCGCCGCAGTTCTTCCATAAAGGTGGATACTGCTCTGCAAGCGAATATGCCGTATCTGTTCACTTGTAAAATAAGCAGATACTGCCCTTTGGCTTTCCACTACAAAATAAATCTCATGTTTTTTGTGAAATATAATATCTCATCGTTGTGATGGATTATGCCGTTGTCATTCACTGAATTTTATTTAACCCTTTAACCGCTGGTGCCGCATATATTCGGGTTTTCATTTTTTATTAGCACATCAAGTACCACCTTTTAAACATGTGGTGACATCAATCAGCAATATTTGACAACAGTTGACCTCAATTTTGTCAAATCTGAATAATTTTCTCTCATTTGAAGTTGTGGATCGCGTCAGCGAGACACAACTTTAAGTGGGTGAAAATTCAGATTGAATAATTTGGCGGTTAAAGGGTTAACCCTTAGAGTTCTAAGCTGTGGAATTTCAATTTTCACCCACTTGAAGTTGTGTCTCGCTACCGCGACCCACAACTTCAAGTGGGCGAATATTACTCATATTTGTTTAATTTGGACCAAACATTTTCACATCGTAATATTTCAACACCAATTGTATTCTCCCACTGAAAGAGGGAGGGGGCACTGGTGCAGTGGTTAAAACTGCCTGCTTTGACAATCGGAGATTGCGGGCTCACACCCCACTATGGCCGTCAGCAGTGTTCAAGTTTCAAAGAAACAAAAAAAATCTTCCCTGATCAATCGTAAATATTCACTATTCCGTGACCGAGAGGTAGCGTGCTCGACCTCAGATCGCCGCGTTTGCTTTTCGAATCCTGTGTCTGGAGGACACGCACTGTCATCTCATTCATCTCACCATCCTCAAAACGTTCTCCAAGCTCTGCTCAGCCTACATGTGCACAAAGATGGCCTACAACCTTATTCATTTTATTTGATTCCCCCCACTGACAGTGAAACGATCAGCTAATAAAACGGACTACAAGTAGTAGTCAGCGCTCAAAGGGTTACAGACACGCCACGTGGTTATAATATGAGATGATGGAGCTTAAGGGTGAGGGGCTTTAGTTTGCAACTGCGAATCCAGATGTCAAAGTGCTTGAAAAATCCAATTTCTGAATTGAAATAGACTCAGCAGCCGCTCTTAAAATGAATAATTATTTTTGACAACAGCCTTAATAATACATGACGATGAGATGGATTACAACAGATTGTTATTGACTGAACAGTCAATTAAAGTGAATCTGAAAAAAGAAAACCGATAAATAGAAAGGGTGTGCATTACACGTGTTTAGCCCTTTAGGCGCTGAATTAATTTGTAAAAGAAACATCGCAACCAAAGGTTTTTTTTAATTTGAAAGTATCATAAATGTTTGAATTAGCTCTTTCTGATTCATTTGAATACTTATATTATAAGTTTTCGGCCATTAGAAATATGCGCGATGATCAACTTTAGTCGACAGGATTTGACGTCTACAGACGTCAGATCCTGTCGACTAAAGTTGATCCCCGCGCTTTAAAGATTAAAATTAGAGAGCTAAGAATATATTTTTTGAGTGCTGCGTGGCTGAGGTAATTGTAAGCTTCAAATAAACTAATTGACATAGCACACTGAACATGGTTAATAGACGACCCAGTAAACAGAAAACATTTGTATTACATTTTTACAATGTTGGACCAGCGTCAAAGACGTTGGGCCGACGTTTTACAAATGTCGTTCAAAGTTTGACGAAGACTCTCCAGGGAAAGCTGAATGTAATATAATGGGAAAATGCGATTACCACATTTTTACAATGTTGGACCAACGTGCGATTACCACAATATGGTTTCTAATGCAGATTGATTGCAATGAGCAAACATGACTAAATGAATAACTTATATCATTCACAGTCGTACGTACCACTGGAAGGGATAGTGGTGTGGTTTGATTAAATAATGGAATAAATAATTTATCAAATAATAAATACACGTTTCCTAGCTTACATGTCAAAAATATCATGCTCATGTACAGACCGATAATTGTCATATCAAATCAAGTTTATTCTCTTAATCTTTTTGTTTTTTATCCGTTCACATTATTAATAATAATTTGTATGAGCTTAGATAGTTTCAGTAATTTAGTTCCACTAACATTCATAACATTATCAAAAGTAAAGCTTGAGGGATGTGTGAAAATGCGTTTACCTGGCAGCAATAAAAGTACATAATGGAATTAGTCTCCCACTTCGTTTATGTAACATAAAGTGCAGGGTCCTAAATTTAGGCCCTCTGAAATTTACCACGTGTGCTAGTGTAAGCTTGCAAACGTGTAATAATTAAATAATTAATCAATTAATTAATTAAGTAAATAATCAATCAATCAAACAGAACCACTTTCCCAAGGTTCAGTGACACCATAATTATTTGCATTTACCGTTAGTTCAATGACACCAGAATTAGCATTTAATATCATTCGCATGCAGAGTGGCGCCGGATCAATGGGTTAAAAAATACCACTCGCAAACACACTGAATTACAAGCAGCTGTTTATTCCAGTTTATTTCCACTTGTCTTGATGTGTCGCAGTTAATCATGTACTCGCTAAGCTTATTTACACTTTCACCCACCAGAAGTTGTGGGTCACTACCGCTACCCACAACTTTAAGTTGGTGACAATTACTCATTATTTGCTTAATTTGAGATAAAAAATGAGCAAATGTTGATGTTAAAACACATTCGATTCCCCACAACGGTGATTTAAAAAGGAACAAATACGATAATTTCATCTCACCCTGGTAGTGATTAATTGCAGGGCCTACTATCGATCACGCTTGCGTACTCAAAATACTCATCGATTTATAACTTAATAAAAGGAAGCATATATTGTTGATTTATATATTATTTGTGGTGTAACTCGATTTAATAGTCTTTGTTATCTTTGGATATAAATGGTCAAATACTGAATATAATGAAGCTGTTATACTCAAATACCAAATACTATGTAAGCTTGACGCCGTTGTTAATCACTATATATTTATCTGGTCGGGAAAATTTTCTTGGTAAAAACGGCGATTTATTATACAATTCCGAACTAACAGAGAAAGATAATGATTTGTACGAGTATTTTAAAATGTAAATACTACAGTTATTCTTGCAGAATCAGTAGCTGAGCTTCAAATGTCTTTAGGGGCGGGGGCCCTAGGGTAGTGGTTAGCACCGCTGCCTTTCACGCCAGAGATCGGGGTTCGGTTCCCGGTCTCGGCGGTTCGAAAGAAACAAAAAATGTTTCTTCCCCATCCACGTGTGAAAGTCAGTATTGTGGGGAGCCTTCGTGACCGAGCGGTAGCGTGCTCGGCCTCAGACCGCCAGGGCTCGAATTTCGAATCCTGTGTCTGGAGGGCAGTGTCATCTCGATCATCTCACCATCCTCAGGAGGTTCTCCTGGCCCAGTTTAGCCTATATGTGCACAAAGGTGGCCTAAAGCCCGATTCATTTCATTTCAAATGTATTTAGATGCAATGCAGTCGTAATGCAACACATGGAAATTTATTATCAATACCAGTAAACAAAAATAGTAATATTCTTATGAGGGAAAGTTAAAAAAAATCAATTTTGTGGTCAACTGTAATGTGTGACAAACGTTGAGGGAGACATCGTTTTACATCATTTTACAAATTTATTAGCCATAGTAACATTCTGGTCATCAGTGGCTGCGCTAAGTGGTGTGATATTCCCTATAAACACGATACAATGACCCGATTTTGGTCTAATGCTGGTACACCGTCTACGACGATGGTCCAACATCAGACCAGCACTGATTCATGGTTTCGCGATCACGTGGTCAGCAGGCTTACAGAGATAGACACACGTCAGTAATGTGGTTCATCTATTTAGAGGTCAAGGCAGATTGGAATGTCATTTTATTAGATCGTCACAATGAGCGATAATGATTCCGTAGTGATGAAGTGTAACGCAGCGATACATCCCCAGGCTTCTAATATTCCACTGGGCACACGGCGTTGTTGCAACGTTGAATCAACGTCAGTGACGTTGATTCAGCGTTGCAACAACGTCGTGTGGCATGTGGGATGTCACATTCCTTCATGGTGACTGAAATGTAGCCCTAAGGCATGTGGCACTTATTAGACAGGTATGACGATCCAGATGCCATCGTTCTGCCTTGCAAAGCTGAAAGGCAGTAACTGCTTACTTTATAGGCAAGCAGTTACTGCCTTTTTGGCTTTGCACGGCAGAGTAGTTGAGAAAAGTTGCTTTAAAGCTATTTTCGCAGCATGTTTCAGGGTGTTTTTGTTTACAAGACGTTTTGTACAATACAGCCTCGCTCCCACCTTGTGACATATACGCCATTTGTACACCAAGCCTCCAACACCTATACATGTAGTTATATGCTTCAGTAATATTGCTTTCATTTCTAATAGGAGCAGTCAAAAAACACATGATGCATTGGCAAAACGTGGTGCTTTGCTATGGCTTCCCCCTGTCGCGCGATTTCGATTTCCAAGTTTAAGTTCAGAGTTCAAGTGTTTATTCTATAATATAAGCCTCCCATCCCTGCACATGGAAGAATACAAGAAAATAACAATGAATGTATTACACAGAACATACAATATAACACATATTATCGTATACATTATTACACAATCAAATACAGTTGTTTCATTTCACACTTTCTAAAATAATCCTAATAAAACACGCCAAATTACGTAATGTTGTTTTATCATTCCTTATGCTTTTCAATTTGGGTGCCGAAGGGTGTATATGACAATACTTCGGTACCCGCTTGGTGCAGGTAGATTTTCACGGAACTATCGATTGTCTCTCCCTTCAGCGCTTAGACATCACATAACACTTACCTTCGGCACTTCACTTCATTTGGGGTATCTGGTAGGACAGCTCACGGGCGCCTAAGTTGTTATTTGAAGTTAAAGTGTTGTTTTGTCACAATTAAAAAAACTACTCGTCGATCATTTAACCCTTAGAGTGCGGGGATCGACTTTAGACGTCAGAATCTGACGCCTGTAGACGTCAGATTCTTACGTATAAAGTCGATCCCCGCACTGGAAGGGTAAAAATAAATATAATGGCCGTAGACGTATTCAAATGAAGCGGAACGAGCTGACTAAAACATTTATGGTGATTTCAAATTGAAAAAACCCCACCATTTTATCGCAAAAAAAATCAGTGAGGGTCCACTCATTGCATCAGCTACAGAATGCTCAAATTATTTCTATGTCTTTTTATTTAAGAGACAGAAATAATGAAATGTAAGAATTGTCAAGTTATAGCGCTTCTCCTAATTTTCTCGGCCAAACAAATTATTTACATTTCGAGATCTGTAGAAACAATACCTTTATTTCATGAGTTTAAGATGTACATTGAGAATGTAAAAAAATTAGAATATATTATTACTAAGAAAAACGAAAAATGAACTAGGTGGAATTTAATTTGGAACTCAAATTCCAATTAGATATACACAGCTTGGAGGGGGGGGGGGGCTGCTCCGAAACTCCGCCATATTCGAAATTCCGTCATATTTCCTGGGAACAGATGATGACGGAACATCGAGGTCTCTCTGTAGTTGTTAAATGTTTGTTACTAGGCTATTTTTATAATTATGTGTAGTTACGGGTTTGCCAGCAGGCGCGCTGTTCTTGTCTGGTGTTGATTTTGTGTTGGTGGCCCAGAGTCGGAAACGATGCGCCAACACTGGTCAGCACTGGTTCGGGGTATCGTGTTTGCTGGGAAATGAAATGAATCGGGCTTTAGGCCACCTTTGTGCACATATAGGCTAAAATGGGCCAGGAGAATCTCCTGAGGATGGTGAGATGAATGAGATGACACTGTCCTCCAGACACATGATTCGAAATTCGAGCCCTGGCGGTCTGAGGCCGAGCACGCCACCTCTCGATCACGGAGGCTCCCCACAATACTGAGTTTCACACGTGGATGGGGAAGAAACATTTTTTGTTTCTTTCAAACCGCTGAGACCGGGAACCGAACCCCAAACTCTGGCGTGAAAGGCAGCGGTGCTAACCACTGACCTGGGGCCCGTGTTTGCTGGGAACCAAGGACGATAACGGTTTGTTTTTGTTTTAGATCACCAGTTATTATTTATATTGTTTATAATAATGAATAATTTGTATACATGTATGAATGTTTTGATATGTGGTTTGTAAATAAAAATATTTGTAAAAAAAAGTTATAACGCTTTAAGGGTTAATTGCAAATGATAACAGGGCCAGCAACTCCCATCTTGTCAAGTTATTGTCAATGCTAGACCTCCGCAGGCAATATTAGAAATTTAGAATGGCAATATCGGGCAACCTGGGGAAAGGAATGAAATGAAATGAATGAGGTTTAACCCTTTCAAGCCTGACTTTACCATTGTCATCTTCATCCACTACACGCCGCGAATCGCTGCCGCAATTCTCGACTTGTAGTGGATGAAGATGATTTGATGAGGCTTAAAAATGAAAGAAATTTGCCATGTGTTGGTAAACCAGTTTCATGGAAATGTTCATTCTAAAAACCCATGATTGTAGAAAAATCAAGTCTGTTTTCAGGGATGTAAAATGATGCTTTAATGCATCGTGAGGACTTAAAGGGTTAAGGCCACCTTTGTGCACATATGGGATACCTGGGGACTGGCTTAACCTTCAAGATGTTGTCAGCGTTATGTCGTGAGGCCATCAGCGTTAACGGTCATGTAGCCGCTGATGACAGAACGTCAGCGGATTGGAATCGCCAAACAGCGCCGGCGTTGAAAACCTGTTGTTAGTTTTTACCAGAGCCGATCCCTAATTTATCAAACTGGAGCACGTTTATTGATTGTTTGGTTGTATAATAATGTAATATTGTAAAAAAAAAACATAAAGAATAAACAAAACTTGGATCTAAAATAACGATTTAGACACGCATGGACAGACATAGATGTCAATTAGTGAGATAAGTTGCCACCGACGAAATGATTGAATGACTGTATACTCCTTGGAGAGTTAAATTGGCACACGTTTGGACAGGTCAGTTGACCAGGGGTAATAATGCAAGTACTCCAGGCGCGCTACATACCCAGTAAACGCCGGACCAACGTCGAAGACGTTGGTCCAACAATGTATAAATGTTATTCAAATGTTTTGTGTTTACTGGGGAGAAACTTGCCAATAATATTATTATATTATGCGACAATGGGTGTGGTCAGTCATGCAGTGGTTAGAGCTGCCAGTGTGGAAAGTTGGAGATCGCGGGTTCGACCCCCACTCTGGCCTTCAAGTTTCACTGAAACAAAATGTTTCTACCCCGCGCACTCGCAATGATTCAATATTGCGGGGAACCTATATGAAATTCGAGTACTGGCGGTCTAAGGCCGAGCACGCTACCTCTCGGTCACTGAGGCCCTCCACAATATTAAATCTTTACGAGTGAGTGGGGAAAAACATTTCGTTTCTTTGAAACATAAAGGCCAGAGTGGGGTTCGAACCCTCAATCTTCGACTCTCCAAGCAGGCAGCTTTAACCACTGCACCAGTGCCCCCGCCGAAATGACCGCGGGCTTTATCGTGGGATCAAGGTCACGCATAGATCACCTGACCAAATTCCTTGACCTCACATATCGGGTGAGAATGGGGTTCCACGTATGCTGTCGTGCAAAGTCAAAAAGGCAATATCTGCTTACTTTACCATGTTTACAAGTGAGCAGATACTGTCCAGGGCTTGATCCCGTATCCGATGGCTGTCCACCCTCGTAACTCAGCAAACGCCAAGAGTCGACCCGATGTTGTTTTTATGTTGGGCCAACGTCGGAGACGCTGGTCCAACAATACAGCAACATTGGGACTATTTCAGAAGCATGCATAAAGCGTAGGTCAGTGCGTGTTTTGTTTGTCAATATCCCGATTATTATACGTTATCGCACGTGCGGCCAGTTATCATAATTGCGGTGGAAAAAGAAGTGGTGTGGAAGGAAATGCTGATTACAAGTTATGGAAAATATCCACCACAAAACAGAAATCGTTTCTCTTGGAAATGAAAGAAACGAAATTACAAGCATTTGAGTTGGCAATAGTAACCATGAAATTACTAATTAAATTTTCACCCACTAAAAGTTGTGTCCGCTACCTCGACCCACAACTTCAAGTGGGTGACAACTACTTGTTCCTGAAAAAGGTATATTTCAAAAAGTAGCAAATCTTGATGTTTAACCCTTTCAAGCCTGAGTTTACCATTGTCATCTTCATCCACTACAAGCCGCGAATTGCTGCCGCAATTCTCGACTTGTAGTAAATGAAGATGATTTGATGTGGGTAGAAAATTAAACAAAATTGCCATGTATTGGTAAACCAGTTTCATGGAAATTTTCATTCTAAAACCACTAGTTGTAGGAAAATTAAGTCTGTTTTTAGGGATGTAAAATGATGCTTTAATGCATCGTGAGGGCTTAAAGGGTTAAACACACATTTCGTTTCTAATTACTGGGATTTAAACGGCTAATAAAGCAGATTATAAAGCGATTATAGTTTAACCCTTTCAGCGCGGGGACCATTTTTATGCGTCAAAATATTCTGACGTATAAAGACGATTCCCACACTGAAAGAATTAAAATATTTATAGGATGACCGTTGGACCCATAATATAGGTATTCAAAAGCAGAAAGAGCTAACTAGGATATTTATGATGATTCGAAATTGAAATAAACCTTTGGTCTTCATGCTTTGTAAGGGTTAACCCTTTAACCGCCAAATTATTCAATCTGAATTTTCACCCACTTCAAATTGTGTCTCGCTGACGCGATCCACAACTTCAAGTGAGTGAAAATTATTCAGATTTGACAAAATGGAGGTCAACTTTTTTCAAATATTGCTGATTGATGTCACATTTTATCTTTAACGTGTTTAAAAGGTGGTACTTAATGTGCTAATAAAAAAGAGAACCCGAATATATGCGACACCGGCGGTTAAAAGGTTAAGGCTTATAATAAATATTCCTGTCGACATGAAATGTCTCAAGAAATGTAAGACCATCCGCAGGCTCTTCAAATTCCAGTTGTCATCTTCAAATTACGAAGTGATTTCCAAGTGATACCAGAGCAGTACCGCGAAAGGAAATGTCTGCTGATATTTTGCTTTGCGTTACAGGCAGTCATTTTATAGATGCGCTGGCTCAGCAAAATCTGCAGTGTGTGTAAACCGGCCTCAGAAAATAATGAATGTCGCACCGACGCGAACCAAATCCTGAGGGATGGCGCGGGGTCACCCACCGGGAAGGGCACCTGCGTTTTTTATGTCAGCCTGATACTCTGCCCACATCATGTGTCATCGTTTATTGCAAATATTGGCACGGAAACTAATTCGAGATCAAAGTGGAAGGGCGCGTAAAATAAAGCAAATGTTCACACGATGGTGTATAGTGCGGTACAAAACCAAAAGGCAGTATCTGCTCACTTTACAAGTTAGCATATACTGAATTTTGGCTTTGCAGAAGAGTATGCTTCCTGCGGGTGTTGTCGAATGATTTCTCGGATCAATTATTGACCCCACCCTGGTACTCCTACGGACAATGTACGTCGGCCTCATGCTGGGTAGATGTTGGGCCACCGTCGTAGACGGTGGGCCAACATCTGGCCAGCGTTGGCTGGCCGTCCCGTGTTTGCTGGGATATGATGGGTGGCTATTTTGTGTCTGACATGACAGGAGTGACCGCTGGCGAGCGCAAACGAGGGCAACTGTCGATTTTCTAGTTAATGATGGGCCTCGAGGGCGTGCGTGACGGGAAGTTATTTATAATGCCGCTCTGCGATGCCAAAAAACAGTAACTGCTCACGCGTGAATTGAGCAGTTACTTCCTTTTGGCTTTGCACGGGAGAACCATGTGAATCACCACTTATAATATTGTTGAGACACCACTCATAATATTGTTGAGAAACCACTCATAATATTGTTGGGTATTTCTTCAGATATCGGGCCTGCTGAATTACGTAAAACTTCCCACCGTCTTGAACTTTTTAAACAAAATGTAACTGTGTTTAATACTACTTTTTATTAAACAAAAATACGGGTGATCTCTGTACTTGTATACTAGTTTATGTCATGTTTTACACCATAGACTATTACTACTACTTAAATAATTTATTACAATGTGTGTCGCCATTTAAAATTTATTACCATATATGCAATGACGTAATAATAATAATTAAATTAAATTAACGTGCTCCTATATAGCGAAGTCCCAGTCCGTGTGTCTGCTCATATCAGTGCGTCTGGTAGAATAAAAAGTATGTTAAATGTTCTAAGATGAAGTAAATCCGTACCCCAGTGTGACTGGGCCTTTAAGGCTCAGTAGAAATCATTGTGTGTTTAAAAAGATGGGTTTTCATATTCTGTTTAAAATAGCCCAGTGTGGTATTTAATATGATATGCTTGGGCAGTTTGTTCCATAGCGTGGGACCAGCTTTATAAAAGGCTCGATCTCGATGAATGTACATGTAACAAGGTGTACGTGTCCGTGGCTCTATCAGCCGGTTCTTAATTGTTCTTGTTATTGTTGTATACTTCCTGGAAAGTGGAAATCGCGGGGTGGAACCCCACTCTGGCCTTCAAGCTTCAAAGAAACAAAAAAATTATTTCCCGCTCACGCGTAAAGATTTAGTGGGAAGCCTCCGTGACCAAGAGGTCGCGTGCTCACCCTCAGACCATCAGGGCCCGAATCTCGAATCATGTGTATGGAGGGCAATGTCATCTCCTTCATCTCACCATCCTCAAGAGGTTCTTCTGGCCCAGTTTGGCCTCTATATGCACAAAGGTGGCCTAAAACCCCATTTATTTCATTTCATTTCATTTGTAGACCTCATCATCCTCGGGAGGGTCTCCTGGCCCAGTTTAGCCTATATGTGCACAAAGAGGGCCTAAAACCCTATTCATTACAGTCTGTCCATTTGTATATCTCCTAATGTCAAAGAAATGTCAATCCATCTTAATGTCAATCCATCCATATTAAAAACGGCAAACACAATTGTTTCAAAAATGGACCAGCGTTTCATGTAAGCTGGGAAGCCCCCGTGACAAGAACATGGAGTAAATGTCAAGCCAGATTAACTTTGACTCTGTTTATTCTGCTTATTCCGGTTCTGGCACTGCAGTAATAGATCAAAGGTAAGGCAGTAGTTGTGTCAGCCATGACTCCCCTGTTACGTTTAGTCCTCACTTTAATATCATTATAGCGATTTACGATACTTTAAAAATACACTTGTTGTCTCCTTGGATATAAAAGGAAATATCCAAGGGGGTGTAATTTAACAGCCAATCAAATCCGCAAGACAACTACGTAGCCGTGTCGTCCTCTACGGGGCCGTGGATTGATGTATTTGCTTTACCCGAAAAATTCAACATTGCGGTGACTGAGAGCGATCTCGACCTCAAGGTCCGAAAAATAGACATAATTTTTTAATGACTGTGCGAACTCTGAGCTGAGAATGCGGGCATGGAACTTAAATACTACTGATTCTAAAAAAAACTATTTTTAACCTGATTATTCAACGATATATTCAGATATGACATTCAAAAGAAACGTCCCACGATTTTGTACGCGGTCAATCTGTCGCTGAAACTTGTTTCAGCCACTAGGGCTAGGCAACTACGTACGTATGCATCCAACGGAAAAACAGACAGACATGGCCTAGCAGCATTTACTCGGCAGTAAATCGGATAAAAAGCCAGTTGGACATCGCTATTGTTCACATTAGGGGGCCACCATTCAATCTTTGGGGGGGGGGGGGGTGAGGGAGGCTGGAGTATTTGTCGCGGTTAAATTATTTATTTCAACCCGGCTCGGCGGCGCGCTGAAAATTTCATTTTTTTAACACATGTTTATAAATAATTATGGAACAGTTCTTGAAATGTATTATTTCTCTTATACTGCATAGTCTCTCCGAAATTATTTATTGCAAAATACTGCAGCCCCCCCCCCCCCCTTGAGATTGAATGATGGCCTTTTTTTCTGATCAGATATCCGGTTCTGTAATATCAGACAAAATCCGTTGGTGTAAACCTCGATAATCCGATCAAATTTGTCTGACCATTCTAGTTAGACTGTCTGATACTTCAAGCATGCTGCTATATTTTCTGCAAATAGATCTGAAGCCACGGCCAATTACGGCGAAATCATTTTTCTTGACCTTTTCAACATCACAACACCAACCGGAAATTGCACTGCAACTAAAATCTCTTAATTTGTGACTGGAAGATGAATGTTCGTGGAATATATTGAGTCCACACTACAAGGTCAACGACCACAAAGACCTGAACACGAGGCAACCTGCCGTGCAAGAATATTAATGTACTCACGTCGACATTGATGGTATATTTCGCATGCCTACACACTAACGCGAAATGTGAGGCGTATTCCTTTTTCCAAGGCCAGATTGTGTTCACAAAGGTGACCTAAAGCCCGATTCATTTCATTTCATTTGGTGATGCCACTGCTAGGAATTCCCAAACGAACACCGGGGCGACAAAAATGTTACAGTTTCGAAAATGTTACCCTTCGCCCTTCGCCTTCGCCATCACCTTCGCCGTATGTTTTGGCAATGATTAAATAGCGAGTTTGATTTACACTTTGCACTTACGATGCATTAAAGCATCATATTACCTCACTGAAAACATAGTTAATTTTCTTACAACTAAGGGATTTAGAGTGAAAATGCCCTCGAAACTGGCTTACCAATACATTGCAATTTTCTTTAATTTTTCAACCACTTCAAATCATCTTCATCCACTACAAGTCGAGAATTGCGACAACAATTCGCGGCTTGTAGTGGCTGAAGATGACAATGTTAAATTCAGGCTTGAAAGTGATGCTTCAATGTTCATCCAACGTGTCTGACGATGACCCAACAACAACCCAGCATTCTGGATACATAGGTTACTTTGAGGCAATAGCTATAGGGGTGACAATTTCATCCCCCGTGGTCAGAAAGGCCACTACCCAGACACATTGGCCCAATTGTGAAATAATGTCGGGCAACCGTCTGTGACGCTGGCCCAACATCATTCCAACCAAAACACTTTAAGCTCTTATTTTATAGCCTTAACCACAAATATAATCGTGAATATTATTATTTCTGAACACTTGTTAAAGACAAAAGTACTTAACCTAAGGAACTTGAACGTTATAATAAATTCAACATGTTTATAAGGACTGGTGTACAGCCATGTCAACCGTTTCCCACACACAGAACCCCTTTTTCTCCTAAATAGGACACAAGCTCAGGCAAAATAAACCTAACAGTACCGGCCTCTGACCGGTCCTAATGACGTCATTGTAAAAAAGCCGCGGGGATGTACCCTCTCGCATGGCGAGTCACAAATGATGTCCAATCAGACAGGATCTGATGTCTGATCTGACAAACAGCTGACAGTGTTAACCAAGCTTAACCCTTTAACCACCGCTCTCAATTATATTCGTTTTTTTAATTATTACCACATTGAATGTCAGCTATTGAACATGATACAGATAAAACGTGGCATCAATGAGCAAGATTTCAAAATACTCGACCTTCATTCTGTCAAATCTGAATACTTTTCACTCACTTGAAGTTGTGGATCGCGTCGGCGAGACACAACTTCAAGTGGGTGAAAACTCAGATTGAATAATTTGGCGCTATAAGGGTTTAAGTGTTAATCACGTCTTAGTAACAGCCGTTTTCAACCTTATTTGTCGTCCAAAAAATAACATTATATTTGCTAGATTAGCATATCATTCATATGTTTTGATCATGTTGATTAAAATTGTACATATGTAAATATTTCTATTTTTTTGGTAAATAGCCACTTCTCAATTTAAATTATTTGATCCTAAATTTATCTTACGCATTTGAAGTTGTGTGTCGCGGGTTTTGAGACACAGGTTACAGTGTGTAAAAATACAATTCTATAAACTCAGCGCTTTAAAAGTTAAAATTGATCTATCACCCCTTACATAGTATGAATAAATTTGTGACAAATAAATCAAAGTTGCCACAAGATGGGGCACAAGTGTTTCCTTATATGGGGTGATTGGCTATCATGTGACCCTCTGAGAGGGACACATGATAGCCAATCACCCCATATATAGACATAATTATTTATACCATATAAGGGATGATATATCACCTTTTAGTCTTCCAACATTACGTCCGCTTAAAGGTGAAAGGTGCTAACTGTCAAAATGTGTTTAGAGAAAACAGGACTTTAGTGAACATGTTTAGTTTTCTGAATATTCTCCTCGGTTATATATTTTTTGTCACTGAAACTACAGATCCTGTATTTTAGTTAGGAGAGAAAAAGAATAACATTCTAAAGATAAAGTTATTTTCTGAAAATATCAATTTTAATTGAATTAACTGGTTACACCTGTTGTCTGCACTTAAAACTAAACTCGTTGAATAACAATGCGAAAGGTCAAATTTCGTTATCCCCTATCAACACTAAGATAATATATTATTTTTCTTATATGTTCAGCAATGCAAAAATCCAACTGTATTAGTCATCTTACACTGCGACAAGAAACACCCATTTATACTGAAAAGTTTTACTTACAAAAACATACTACTCCAGTTCACTGCTTACACCATGGCTTATAACATATTAAATTAAAAGCAAGCAGAGTCGTCAAAACAATTTAGCTCTTTTCCACTGCTACTTTTAAAGCATACACCATGGCGTTGAGCAAATAAACCTGCTAACTCTGTTTGTATGGTAATAACCCAGAATTGAAAGAAGCCAACTGGGGTGCATATCATTTCAGCTATCTTTAAATCCAGTTGTAAGTATGTGGTGTAACATAACGAATGATTTCAAAGAAATTATCAAATCTGCCACCATTAAATGCCGTTTTTTTGGTTATAAATGGAGCTAATTATTGTATAATATTTTTAAATGCGGTAGCATATGTTCCATAGAACAGATCTAACAAAAAATAGACTAAATCAAGTTAGCACCTTCCACTTCCAAGCCGACGATTAAGTCAGACTTCAACAGTACTCAGACGGAAAATCAGATTGCTGTAATCCAGTCAATCGTCAGCCAGACAGGCGTCATCCATTGGCTGGCTGTTGAATGAATGCCAATGACTTTCTGGCTGATGAATGAATGCTAATGACTTTCAGGCTGAAGAATGAATGAATGTTATTGACTTTCTGGCTAACGAATGAGCGTTAATGACTTTCCGGCTAATGAATGAATGATAATGTCATTTTCTGGCTGATCAATGAATGTTAAGGACTTTCTGGCTAACGAATACTCTCTGGCTAATGACTGAATGATAAAGACTTTCTGACTAATGAATACAAGATAATGACTTTCTGGCTAATGAGTAATGCTATATTGAATTTTTGGCTAATGAATAAATCAATCATAATGACGTTCTGGCTCCTAATGACTTTCTAGCTCATGAATGAACGCTAACGATCTTCTGGCTGATGAGAGACGCGTTGGTGTATTTTGCTTATGGTTCTATAGCTGATAACTGTACATTATGCACATACTGTGCATTCTGTATAGTTAATGGTAGTATGATTGATGGCTAAATGTCTGTGTTTTTTTTTTCTACTTATGGCTATATGCATGTGTTATAGTTGTCTACATTATGACTGTGTGACAGATGACTTTATAGCTCATATATTAGTCCAGAGCATTATTGTAGGCCCCACGTGACATGAGGGAGGGCAGCCAGTTTTGTTAACCAGTTGCTCTACACTATGAGGTCTCTAGTAACACCAAAAAACAACGCTCATCTCGTCTCGTTGATTTTATTGCATTCCTTGATTACAAAAATATATGAGTTAATGAAAAAAGCAAGTTTCTATCTCAATTTATTGAGAAATATGATTATGATAAATTAATCGTATCGTATCGTATCGCCTCGACAATGTACCGTATTGGATCCAATAATAATAATAATACTATTAATACATTATATAATCGTGAACAAAAAAGGGGAAAAACTGCTAAATTAATATGGGGTCAGCCTGTCAGGTGAATATAGAAAAAAACAGTCTGTACGTACAAACTTTACCATATCTTTTGTTTAATTCGTCATGAGAAAATGCAAAATCGTCACAGTTTTCCAGCATTGTCAATAGATCAATAGCATTTAAAACCTGCAGTTTTTCTGCTTTAATCCTTTACTTTCGACTCAGAAAGCTTAATTTTTTAGTTTGTATAGTTATCCATGAGTCATAATTATTTACTTGAAATTTACTTAAACCACAGATTGACGTAATGGGATTGATACTCTTACATGTAAACGCCTTTCTTCCTGTATTGGAATTGTGATGTCTTTCATTTGATTGCACCCTGTGGTTGTGTACAACTTCCATAGACAACCAGCAGCCTTTTGCGCGTACACAACCAAAACATACACATTTTGTCACTAAATCTCTCACTTCCCCGTTTGCCTCCACTATCAGCACACTTCACTTACTTCTTACCAAGTTTTCATATTTTACCTATAACACATATTACCTTTACCTATTAAACCCCTAACTCTCCCTTTCTTAACAAGTTTTATTAAACTTCGCCGAACAAGGACATTTTGGCAACTGCAGAGCTCAAAGACATCAAAATGTGAGTACTTTCTTTCTTATTATTTTTTATCTTCCTTTCCTGCAACTTTACTTCTCCACGCGGGGTTTATCAAAATCCCAATACCTGACATACATGGTTTTGTGGATAATCGTACAAGTGAGAGTAATTTGGTGCTTTTTAGATTAGACATGACATATTTCATAATTCGTAGGTGTAATTGACCATCTATTGGTTGGCCTTTAGAAATTAGATGCAACAAATCATTGTGCGTTCTATAAGTTAATTGAAACAAATTGATACAATTGGCGCAAACATTTTTTCAAGAAATATAAAACCTATTGATCGCTTTCACTACCATATCCCAGATTAAAACCCCATACACGAAGAACAGAATAATTTGAATTGATTGAGGTGCTAACTTGAATTGTGACATAACTGTATTAGCGCTTCTTATAAATTTATCTGTCATTGCTTTGATCTGTATTTCGTTAATACACTGTTCCACATTATTACCCAGGTGGACATCTATAGATTTTTTTTGTATTTTTTCACCACCAAAGGCTACATATATCTATGGGTCAATCCCTGTGAACACGAGACGTATTGATACAGTGTTGATGTATTGTTACATGTAAGTCACCGTCTGCGCGACGCTGGCCCTGCCTTAACCCTTTAGCCGCCAAATTATTCAATCTGAATTTTCACCCACTTGAAATTGTGTCTCGCTGACGCGATCCACAACTTCAAGTGAGTGAAAATTATTCAGATTTGAAAAAAATAAAAGTCAACTGTTTTCAAATATTGCTGATTCATGTCACATTTTATCTTTAACATGTTTGAAAGGTGGTACTTAATGTGCTAATAAAAATGAAAACCCGAATATATGCGCCACCGGCGGGTAAAGGGTTAAGCTGGGATGGCAATACAGAGGGCGCGAGCAATTGAACAGGCTCCATCTACTAATATGAGGGGGAAAGAGAATCAGTCTTCATCCGGCGCTTGCGTGATACTGAAAGCATACGGGTATTAGGTATCCGTGTGCGATTTGTCAGGTTGGTATCAACCCTTTGCCTGCTGGTCACGTCATTTTTATTCCGTTTTTTTTTAGCCGAATAAATCACTGCTATTAGGAATGAAATGAGTGTTAAAACAGCAATATTTGCAAATGTTTAGAGTGAAATTAAGCAAATATCAGTAATTTTCAGCCACTTAAAGTTGTGGATCGCGGTAGCGAGACACAACTGTACGTGGCTGAAAATTTAAATTATTTAATTTAGCATGATGAGGTTTGAATGGTTATAACTGTGACTTTGTAAATTGGCAAATATTGACGACAAGCAACAACTGTTTTGCCGTGCAGAGCTAAAAGGCAGTATCTGCTTACTTTTCAAGTAAACGGTTACTGCCTTTTTGGTTTAGCAGATCAGGATTTCACGAGAACCATGTAGGGGATTTCTGGGGAGCCACGAATCACTCTTCTTTCCCCGAAAACGGTCTGCAGTGATTGATGTTATCATGTTACTACTTTACATTCCTCCCTTAAAGGCAATGCCGAAACAATCATACAGAAACCAGTGTCAATACCACAGTATCCACCAAGCAACCGTCTGGGTCAACGCCTCGCACTTGGTGAGTAAGACAAAACACACCACCGCGAAATCGCCATCGGCGTCGGACGTGTCGCCCGCTGCCCTGGCGGTACTTAGCGTGGGGCTCAATAGAGATTCTTCACCTCGTTGCTGAACTTCTTATGGTTGCCATAAATTTGATGATGACGAGCGGTGTGTAGCACTGGTCCATTATAATAAACTGCGGCGGTCACACCGTTTAATGTAAAAAAGATGGCTGCACACCACTCAATTATGGCCGCTGTCATTGTTACCGCCGCTGTCCAAAATAGGGGACACAATATTAGTCCCAGGCTCACACCTATTAGGCAAGGCCAGGGCCTTGGTGTAGTGGTTAGCGCTACTGTCTGTCACGCCAGAGCTAGTGGCTCGTCCCCTGTTCTTGTAATCCGACTTCAAAGAGACAAAAATATATATTATCCGTCTACTCGTGGAGATTCAGTATTGTTGGGAGCATCGGTTGTCTGCACCATTTCAGCCTAATGTGCACAAGAGTGGATTAAAAGCCGTGCACTCGTCCATTTCTATGTTTGCACCCATGTTGATTTAGGATCAGTTATTTCAAAGTTCTGGATATATCTGGTAAAAAGTATATGTTATTTTAGATTAAAAAATATAATATTATATGATTATACGTTTTTTTAATACAAAAACATATTATTGTATAATTATCTCCAAATTGAGTATAGCAAAAAAATAAATATTGATTCAGATTTCTCAATACTTATGGTAATCTATAAAATCATGATAATCCAGTCATATTCAGTTATTGATATATCAGTATTTATTTAGCATAAATGGCTTACCCTATTTCAGTAAATTGCAAATTTTGTGAATGACACACGATTAATTTAAAATGCTCATATTTTTTTCAATCTTCGTGGGAGTGGGAGGGAGGTTGGAGTATTTGTCGCGGTTAAATTATTTATTTCAACCCGGCATTGCGGCGCGATGAAAATTTTCTTTTTTTACACATGTTTATTTGGAACAGTTTTTAAAATGTATTTTTTTATTTTATACTGCAGAATCTGCCCGAAATTATTTATTGAAAAATACTTCAGCCCTCCCCCTTGAAATGGAATGGTGGCCTTATTTTTTTCTGCTCAGACATCTGCTTTTGTCATATCAAATCCGTTTGTGTAAACCTCCATAACCGCTAAAATGTGTCTGACCATTCTAGTCAGACTCTCTGATACTTCAAGCATGCTGCTATATTTTCTTCAAATAGATCTGAAGCCCCCGCCAATTACGTTGAAATCATTTTTCTTGACCTTTTCAACATCACAACACCAAGCGGAAATTGCACTGCCGCTAGAATCTGTTAATTTGTGGCTAGAAGATGAATGTTCGTGGAATATATTGAGCCCACACTACACATGCTACAAGGACAACGACCACAGGGACCTGAACACGAGGCAACCTGCCGTGCAAGAATATTTGTTCTGATGTCGACATCGATGGTATATTTTGCATGCCTACACACTAACACGAAATGCGAGGCATATTTCTTTTTCCAAAGCCAGATTGTGCTGGTGACGCTATTGCCTCCGCGACCGAGAGTTAGCGTAATCTGCCTCAAACCCCCAGGGTTCGAATTTCGAATCTTGTGTATGGAGGGCAGTGTCATCTCGCTCATCTGACCATCCCCAGGAGGTTCTCCTGGTCTAATTTAGCCTGTATGTGCAAAAAAGTGGCCTAAAGCCCGATGCATTTCATTTCATTTGGTGATGCCATTTGATAGGAATTCCCAAACGAAAACCGGCGCGACAAAAATGTTTACAGTTTCGTAAATGTTATATCGCCTTCGCCTTCACACTCGCCGTATGTTTTGGCAATGATTAAATAGTGAGTTCAGTAATTTTTGCGCGCGAATTTTTGCTCGCGCTCGCGTTGGTGTGTTTTGCCCTTTCCACTTACGATGATGATTTAACCCTTTGAACCCTCACAATGCATTAAATCATTAATTACGTCCCTGAATACAAACCTAATTTTCCTACAACTGAGGACTTTAGAGTGGAAATTTCCACGAAACTGGCTTACCAATACATTGCAATTTTCTTTAATTTTCCAACCACTTCAAATTATCTTCATCCACTACAAGTCGCGGCTTGTAGTGTATGAAGATGACAATGTTAATTCAGGCTTGAAAGTGTTGCTTTAATGTTTATCCAACGTGTCTGACGATGGGCCAACAACAACCCAGCATTATGTTTACAAAGGTTATTTTCCGGCAATTGTTGTAGGGGTGACAATTTCATCTCCCGTGGTCAGAAAGGCCACTACCCAGATACATTGGCCCAATTGTGAAGTAATGCTGGGCAACCGTCTGCGACGCTGAGCCAACATTATCCCAACCAAACCCCAGGATCTGATGTCTGATCTGACAAAAAGCTCACAGTGTTGACCGAGCTTAACCCGTTAACCACAGGTCCCAAATATATTTGTTTTTTTAATTATTACCACATTGAATGTCAGCTATTCAACATGATACAGATAAAACGTGGCATCAATCAGCAAGATTTAAAAATACTCGACTTTCATTTTGTCAAATCTGAATAATTTTCACTCACTTAAAGAAATTACATATTTTATTATTCATAGGTGTAATTGAACATATATTGGTTGGTCTTTAGAAATGAGATGCAACAAATTATTGTGCGTTCTATAAGGTAATTGATACAAATTGATGCAATTGGCGTGCACAAACATTTTTTCCAAGAAATATAAAACGTATTAATCACCTTTGTTTACTTATTCAAGAGTAAAAACCCATACAAAGAAGAACAGAATGATTTGAATAGTTTATACTTAATTGAGTGAGGTGCTAACTTAAATTGTGACATTACTGTATTACCTCTTCTAATAAAATTATCTATCATTTCTTTGATCCGTATTTCGTTACTACACTGTTCAAAAATATCACCCAGGTGGACATCTTTAGATTTTTTTGTATTTTATTCACCATCAAATGTAACACATAACTATGGGTCAATCTCTGTGAACACGTGACGTGTTGATACAATGTTGATGTAATGTTGGGTCACCGTCTGCGACGCTGGCCCAGCCTTACGTAAGGATGCCAGTAGAGAGGTCTGTGAGCCAGTCAGGAGCAATTGCACAGTCTCCATTTACTAATGTGGAGGGAGAGAGAATCGGGTGCTTGCGTGACACTGAAAGCATATGGATATTAGGTAGCCGCGTGCGATTTGTCAGTTTGGTATTAACCATTTCAACCCTCACGATGCATTAAAGCATCTTTTTACATCCGTGAAAACAGACCTAATTTTCCTACGACTGGGGGTTTTAAACTGAAAAATTCCATGAAACTGGTTTACAATACATGGCAATTTTCTTTACTTTTTCACCCACTTCAAATCATCTTCATCCACTACAAATCGAGAATTGTGACAGCAATTTGCGGCTTGTAGTGGATGAAGATGACAATGGTAAACTCAGGCTTGAAGGGGTTAAACCGCCGGCGCCCATTATATTCGAGTTTATATTTGCACATTAATACCGTCTTTGCCTGCTATGTCGTTTTAATCCGTTTTATTAGTCGATTAAATCACTGTTATTGGGAATGAAATGAGCGTTTGAACAGCAATATTTGCAAATGTTTGGTTTGAAATTAAACAAATATCAGTAATTTTCAGCCACTTTAAGCGGTAGGGAGACACAACTTCGAGTGGTTAAAAAATTAAAATTATTCAACTTAGCAGAATAGGGGTAAAGGGTCGTATCTGCTACGTTGTAAATCGGCAGATACGACCATTTGGTGTCATATTGACGACAAGCAACAACTGTTTTGCCGTGAAGAAACAAAAGGCAGTAACTGCTTACTTTTCAAGTGAACAGTTACTGTCGTTTTGGCTTAGCAGAATAGTATTCCACGAGAACCATATGGGGGATTTCCGGGGAGCCACGAATCACTACACTTTCCATGACAACGGTCTGAAGTGATTGATGTTATCATGTTACTACATTACATTCCTCCCTTTAAGGCAATGCTACTGTGTATTTTGCATGTAAAGGCAGTGAATTAATAAATAAATGAATGAATGAATGAATGAATGAATGAATGAATGAATGAATGAATAAATGAATGAATGAATGAATGAATGAATGAATGAATGAATGAATGAATGAATGAATGAATGAATGAATGAATGAATAAATGAATGAATGAATGAATGAATGAATGAATAACGAAATGAATGAATGAATGAATGAATGAATGAATGAATGAATGAATGAATGAATGAATGAATGAACAAACAAACGAACGAACGAACGAACGAACGAACGAACGAACGAACGAACGAACGAACGAACGAACGAATAAATAAATGATTGAATTATTAAATGAATCAATACTGAATGAATCAATAAATTAATCAATAAATGAATGAATAAACTTTCTTAGGCGTGGCATGGAATAATGAAGTCATAAGACGTGTAGTGTATCTAGCCGTCACTTCGAGTGAACGTCGTCTGAAAATCATGTCAAGGCGAGCTACAGTAAGCATTTACTGTTTGCCTCCATGCGGCATAATTCAGGTGCCACTATATGAGTGTAAGTCGTCTTTGAATTGACAGTCTAGACAATAATGATTTAAGTCAAATGACCTGGCACCGCGCCGCGCATGATGTGAATATGCCTTACTTATATCAGTGTTTCAACTTTTTTCCTACTCAGCACCGACTCCTGTCACCAACAGTGTGAACGAACGAATACTTTGTGAAACAGAAAGTGGCGGTTCGTGTGGTGAGTCACCACTGAGAATTACATTACGTCGCTTTGTGAACTGCAGTGCGGCAGAATTGGAACACAACCACAATGACAAACATTCGACTATGCGGAGATTCGAACTTGGGACCCCCATAATACGAGCCACAGCCAAACCAGTTAACACAAAGCTTGTTGACCCGATGTTGTTTTGAATGTTGGGCCATCGTCTGCGACGGTAGCACAACATTAAAACAACAGTGGGTCAACGCCTCACACTTGGTGAGTAAGGACAAAACACACCATCGCGGAATTGCCATCGGCGTCGGACGTGTCGCCCGCTGCCCTGGCGGTACTTAGTGTGGGGCTAAATAGAGATTCTTCACCTCGTTGCTGAACTTCTTATGGTTGCCATAAATTTGATGATGAGGAGCGGTGTGTAGCCCTGGTCCACTATAATGAACTGCCGCGGTCACACCGTTTAATGTAAAAAAAGATGGCTGCACACCACTGAATTATGGCGAGCGGTGTGTAGCCCTGGTCCATTTTAATAAACTGCCGTGGTCACACCGTTTAATGTAAAAAAAGATGGCTGCACACCACTGAATCATTGTTACCGCCGCTGTCCAAAATAGGAGACAAAATATTAGTCCCAGGCTCACACCTATTAGGCAAGGCCGGGGCCTTGGTGTAGTGGTTAGCGCTACTGTCTGCCACGCCAGAGCTAGTGGTTCGTCCCCCGTTCTGGTAATCCCACTTCAAAGAGACAAGAAATATATATTATCCGTCCACTCGTGGAGATTCCGTATTGTTGGGAGCATCGACTGTCTGCACCATTTCAGCCTAATGTGCACAAGAGTGGATTAAATTTAAGCCGTGCATTCGTCCATTTCTATGTTTGCACCCATGTTGATTTAGGATAGCTTATTTCAAAGTTCTGGATATATCTGGTAAAAAGTATATGTTATCTTAAAAAAAAAAATATAATATTATATGATTATATGTTTTTTTATTGCAAAAACATATTATTGTATAATTATCTCCCAATTGAGTATATCAAAAAAATAAATATTGATTCAGATTTCTCAATACTTATGGTAATCTATATAATCATGATAATCCACTCATATTCAGTTATTGATATATCAGCATTTATTTAGCATAAATGGCTTACCCTATTTCGGTAAATTACAAATTTCGTGAATGACACACGATTAATTTAAAATGCTCATATTTTTTTCAATCTTCGGGGGAGGGGGAGGTTGGAGTATTTGTCGCGGTTAAATTATTCATTTCAACCCGGCATTGCGGCGCGATAAAAATTTCCATTTTTTACACATGTTTATATGGAACAGTTTTTGAAATGTATTTTTTATTTTATACTGCAGAATCTGCCCGAAATTATTTATTGCAAAATACTTCAGCCCTCCCCCTTGAAATGGAATGGTGGCCTTATTTTTTTCTGATCAGACATCCGCTTTTGTCATATCACAATCCGTTGGTGTAAACCTCCATAATCCGATAAAATGTGTCTGACCATTTTAGTCAGACTGTCTGATACTTCAAGCATGCTGCTATATTTTCTTCAAATAGATCTGAAGCCCCTGCCAATTACGTCGAAATCATTTTTCTTGACCTTTTCAACATCACAACACCAAGCGGAAATTGCCCTGCCGCTAGAATCTGTTAATTTGTGGCTGGAAGATGAATGTTTGTGGAATATATTGAGCCCACACTACAAGGTCAACGACCACAAGGACCTGAACACAAGGCAACCTGCCGTGCAAGAATATTTGTTCTGATGTCGACATCGATGGTATATTTCGCATGCCTACACACTAACACGAAATGCGAGGCATATTCATTTTCCAAGGCTAGATTGTGTTGGTGACGCCATTGCCTCCGCGACCGAGAGGTAGCGTACTCTGCCTCAGACCTCCAGGGTTCGAATTTCGAATCCTGTGTCTGGAGGGCAGTGTCATTTCGCTCATCTCACCATCCCCAGGAGGTTCTCCTGGTCTAATTTAGCGTGTATGTGCAAAAAAGTGGCATAAAGCCCGATGCATTTCATTTCATTTGGTGATGCCATTTGATAGGAATTCCCAAACGAAAACCGGCGCGACAAAAATGTTTACAGTTTCGTAAATGTTATATCGCCTTCGCCTTCACATTCGCCGTATGTTTTGGCAATGATTAAATAGTGAGTTTAGTAATTTTTGCGCGCGAATTTTTGCTCGCGCTCGCGTTGGTGTGTTTTGCACTTTCCACTTACGATGATGATTTAACCCTTTGAACCCTCACAATGCATTAAATCATTAATTACGTCCCTGAAAACAAACCTAATTTTCCTACAACTGAGGACTTTAGAGTGGAAATTTCCACGAAACTGGCTTACCAATACATTGCAATTTTCTTTAATTTTCCAACCACTTCAAATTATCTTCATCCACTACAAGTCGCGGCTTGTAGTGTATGAAGATGACAATGTTAATTCAGGCTTGAAAGTGTTGCTTTAATGTTTATCCAACGTGTCTGACGATGGGCCAACAACAACCCAGCAATATGTTTACAAAGGTTACTTTCCGGCAATTGTTGTAGGGGTGACAATTTCATCTCCCGTGTCATAAAGGCCACTACCCAGATACATTGGCCCAATTGTGAAGTAATGCTGGGCAACCGTCTGCGACGCTGAGCCAACATTATCCCAACCAAACCCCAGGATCAGATGTCTGATCTGACAAAAAGCTCACAGTGTTGACCGAGCTTAACCCGTTAACCACAGGTCCCAATTATATTTGTTTTTTTTATTATTACCACATTGAATGTCAGCTATTCAACATGATACAGATAAAACGTGGCATCAATCAGCAAGATTTAAAAATACTTGACCTTCATTTTGTCAAATCTGAATAATTTTCACTCACTTGAAGACATTACATATTTTATTATTCATAGGTGTAATTGAACATATATTGGTTGGTCTTTAGAAATGACATGCAACAAATTATTGTGCGTTCTATAAGGTAATTGATACAAATTGATGCAATTGGCGTGCACAAATATTTTTTCCAAGAAATCTAAAACGTATTAATCACCTTTGTTGACTTATTCAAGAGTAAAAACCCATACAAAGAAGAACAGAATGATTTGAATAGTTTATACTTAATTGAGTGAGGTGCTAACTTAAATTGTGACATTACCTTATTAGCTCTTCTAATAAAATTATCTATCATTTTTTTATCTGTATTTCGTTACTACACTGTTCGACATTATTACCCAGGTGGACATCTTTAGATTTTTTTGTATTTTTTTAACCATCAACTGTAACACATAACCATGGGTCGATCTCTGTGAACACGAGACGTGTTGATACAATGTTGATGTAATGTTGGGTCACCGTCTGCGACGCTGGCCCAGCCTTACGTAAGGATGCCAGTAGAGAGGTATGTGAGCCAGTCAGGAGCAATTGCACAGTCTCAATTTACTAATGTGGAGGGAGAGAGAATTGGGTGCTTGCGTGACACTGAAAGCATATGGATATTAGGTATCCGCGTGCGATTTGTCAGTCTGGTATTAACCATTTCAACCCTCACGATGCATTAAAGCATCATTTTACATCCGTGAAAACAGACTCAATTTTCCTACAACTAGGGGTCTTAGACTGAAAAATTCCATGAAACTGGTTTACAAATTACAATACATGGCAATTTTCTTTACTTTTTCACCCACTTCAAATCATCTTCATCCACTACAAATCGAGAATTGTGACAGCAATTCGCGGCTTGTAGTGGATGAAGATGACAATGGTAAACTCAGGCTTGAAGGGGTTAAACCGCCGGCGCCGATTATATTCGAGTTTATATTTGCACATTAATACCGTCTTTGCCTGCTATGTCGTTTTAATCCGTTTTATTAGTCGATTAAATCACTGTTATTGGGAATGAAATGAGCGTTTGAACAGCAATATTTGCAAATGTTTGGTTTGAAATTAAACAAATATCAGTAATTTTTAGCCACTTTAAGCGGTAGGGAGACACAACTTCGAGTGGTTAAAAAATTAAAATTATTCAACTTAGCAGAATAGGGGTAAAGGGTCGTATCTGCTACGTTGTAAATCGGCAGATACGACCATTTGGTGTCATATTGACGACAAGCAACAACTGTTTTGCCGTGAAGAAACAAAAGGCAGTAACTGCTTACTTTTCAAGTGAACAGTTACTGTCGTTTTGGCTTAGCAGAATAGTATTCCACGAGAACCATATGGGGGATTTCCGGGGAGCCACGAATCACTACACTTTCCATGACAACGGTCTGAAGTGATTGATGTTATCATGTTACTACATTACATTCCTCCCTTTAAGGCAATGCTAGTGTGTATTTTCCATGTAAAGGCTGTTAATTAATAAATAAATAAATGAATGAATGAATAAATGAATGAATGAATGAATGAATGAATGAATGAATGAATGAATGAATGAATGAATGAATAACGAAATGAATGAATAAATGAATAAATGAATGAATGAATGAAGAATGAATGAATGAATGAATGAATGAATGAATGAATGAATGAATGAATAACGAAATGAATGAATGAATGAATGAATGAATGAATGAATGAATGAATGAGTGAATGAATGAATAAATGAAGGAACGAACGAACGAACGAACGAACGAACGAACGAACGAACGAACGAACGAACGAACGAATCATTTAATCAATCAAACAATCAATCAGTCAACCAATCATTGAACCAACGAGCGAATAAATAAATGATTGAATTAATAAATGAATCAATACTGAATGAATCAATAAATTAATCAATAAATGAATGAATAAACTTTCTTAGGCGTGGCATGGAATAATGATGTCATAAGACGTGTAGTGTATTTAGCCGTCACTTCGAGTGAACGTCGTCTGAAAATCATGTCAATGCGAGCTACAGTAAGCATTTACTGTTTGCCTCCATGCGGCATAATTTAGATGCCACTATATGAGTGTAAGTCGTCTTTGAATTGGCCGTCTAAACAATAATTATTTAAGTCAAATGACCTGGCACTGCGCCGCGCATGATGTGAATATGCCTTACTTATATCAGTGTTTCAACTTTTCCCTACGCCGCACCGCCTCCTGCCGCGCACGGTGTGAACGAAACTTTAGCTTTGTAAAAGAGAAAGTGGCGAGTCGTGTGGTGAGTCACCACTGAAAATTACATTACGTCGCTTTGTGAACTGCAGTGCGGCAGAATTGGAACACAACCACGATGACAAGCATTCGACTATGCGGAGATTCGAACTTGGGACCCTCAGAATACGAGACACAGCCAAGCCAGTTAATACAAAGCATGTTGACCCGATGTTGTTTTAATGTTGGGTCACCGTCTGCGACGGTGCCCCAACATTAAAACAACGGTAGGTCAACGCCTCGCGTTGGTGTGTTTTGCACTTTCCACTTACGATGATGATTTAACCCTTTGAACCCTCACAATGCATTAAATCATTAATTACGTCCCTGAAAACAAACCTAATTTTCCTACAACTGAGGACTTTAGAGTGGAAATTTCCACGAAACTGGCTTACCAATACATTGCAATTTTCTTTAATTTTCCAACCACTTCAAATTATCTTCATCCACTACAAGTCGCGGCTGGTAGTGTATGAAGATGACAATGTTAATTCAGGCTTGAAAGTGTTGCTTTAATGTTTATCCAACGTGTCTGACGATGGGCCAACAACAACCCAGCAATATGTTTACAAAGGTTACTTTCCGGCAATTGTTGTAGGAGTGACAATTTCATCTCCCGTGTCATAAAGGCCACTACCCAGATACATTGGCCCAATTGTGAAGTAATGCTGGGCAACCGTCTGCGACGCTGAGCCAACATTATCCCAACCAAACCCCAGGATCAGATGTCTGATCTGACAAAAAGCTCACAGTGTTGACCGAGCTTAACCCGTTAACCACAGGTCCCAATTATATTTGTTTTTTTTATTATTACCACATTGAATGTCAGCTATTCAACATGATACAGATAAAACGTGGCATCAATCAGCAAGATTTAAAAATACTTGACCTTCATTTTGTCAAATCTGAATAATTTTCACTCACTTGAAGACATTACATATTTTATTATTCATAGGTGTAATTGAACATATATTGGTTGGTCTTTAGAAATGACATGCAACAAATTATTGTGCGTTCTATAAGGTAATTGATACAAATTGATGCAATTGGCGTGCACAAATATTTTTTCCAAGAAATCTAAAACGTATTAATCGCCTTTGTTGACTTATTCAAGAGTAAAAACCCATACAAAGAAGAACAGAATGATTTGAATAGTTGATACTTAATTGAGTGAGGTGCTAACTTAGATTGTGACATTACCTTATTAGCTCTTCTAATAAAATTATCTATCATTTTTTTTATCTGTATTTCGTTACTACACTGTTCGACATTATTACCCAGGTGGACATCTTTAGATTTTTTTGTATTTTTTTAACCATCAACTGTAACACATAACCATGGGTCTATCTCTGTGAACACGAGACGTGTTGATACAATGTTGATGTAATGTTGGGTCACCGTCTGCGACGCTGGCCCAGCCTTACCTAAGGATGCCAGTAGAGAGGTATGTGAGCCAGTCAGGAGCAATTGCACAGTCTCAATTTACTAATGTGGAGGGAGAGAGAATCGGGTGCTTGCGTGACACTGAAAGCATATGGATATTAGGTATCCGCGTGCGATTTGTCAGTCTGGTATTAACCATTTCAACCCTCACGATGCATTAAAGCATCATTTTACATCCGTGAAAACAGACTCAATTTTCCTACAACTAGGGGTTTTAGACTGAAAAATTCCATGAAACTGGTTTACAAATTACAATACATGGCAATTTTCTTTACTTTTTCACCCACTTCAAATCATCTTCATCCACTACAAATCGAGAATTGTGACAGCAATTCGCAGCTTGTAGTGGATGAAGATGACAATGATAAACTCAGGCTTGAAAGGATAAACCGCCGGCGCCGATTATATCCGAGTTTATATTTGCACATTAATATCGTCTTTGTCTGATATGTCGTTTTAATCCGTTTTATTAGCCGATTAAATCACTGTTATTGGGAATGAAATTAGCGTTCAAACAGCAATATTTGCAAATGTTTGGTTTGAAATTAAACAAATATCAGTAATTTTCAGCCACTTTAAGCGGTAGCGAGACACAACTTCGAGTGGTTAAAAAATTAAAATTATTTAACTTAGCAGAATAGGGGTGAAGGGTCGTATCTGCCACGTTGTAAATTGGCAGATACGACCATTTGGTGTCATATTGACGACAAGCAACAACTGTTTTGCCGTGAAGAGACAAAAGGCAGTAACTGCTTACTTTTCAAGTGAACAGTTACTGTCGTTTTGGCTTAGCAGAATAGTATTCCACGAGAAACATATGGGGGATTTCCGGGGAGCCACGAATCATTACACTTTCCATGACAACGGTCTGAAGTGATTGATGTTATCATGTTACTACATTACATTCCTCCCTTTAAGGCAATGCTAGTGTGTATTTTGCATGTAAAGGCAGTGAATTAATGAATGAATGAATGAATGAATGAATGAATGAATGAATGAATGAATGAATGAATAAATGAATGAATGAATGAATGAATGAATGAATGAATGAATGAATGAATGAATAAATAACGAAATGAATGAATGAATGAATGAACGAACGAACGAACGAACGAACGAACGAACGAACGAACGAACGAACGAACGAACGAACGAACGAACGAACGAACGAACGAACGAACGAACGAACGAACGAACGAACGAATCAATGAATCAATGGGTGAATGAACAAAGAAAATAATCAATTAATTAATCAATCAAACAATCAATCAGTCAACCAATCATTGAACCAACGAACGAATAAATAAATGATTGAATTATTAAATGAATCAATACTGAATGAATCAATAAATTAATCAATAAATGAATGAATAAACTTTCTTAGGCGTGGCATGGAATAATGATGTCATAAGATGTGTAGTGTATTTAGCCGTCACTTCATGTGAACGTCGTCTGAAAATCATGTCAATGCGAGCTACAGTAAGCATTTACTGTTTGCCTCCATGCGGCGTAATTTAGATGCCACTATATGAGTGTATGTCGTCTGTGAATTGACCGTCTAGACAATAATTATTTAAGTCAAATGACCTGGCACCGCGCCGCGCAGGATGTGAATATGCCTTACTTATATCAGTGTTTCAACTTTTTCCTACGCCGCACCGCCTCCTGCCGCGCACGGTGTGAACGAAACTTTAGCTTTGTGAAAGAGAAAGTGGCGAGTCGTGTGGTGAGTCACCACTGAAAATTACATTACGTCGCTTTGTGAACTGCAGTGCGGCAGAATTGGAACACAACCACGATGACAAACATCGACTATGCGGAGATTCGAGCTTGAGACCCCCATAATACGAGCCACAGCCAGACCAGTTAACACAAAGCATGTTGACCCGATGTTGTTTTGATGTTGGGTCGGTGGCACAACATTAAAACAACAGTGGGTCAACGCCTCGCACTTGGTGAGTAAGGACAAAACACACCACCGCGAAATCGCCATCGGCGTCGGACGTGTCGCCCGCTGCCCTGGCGGTACTTAGTGTGGGGCTTAATAGAGATTCTTCACCTCGTTGCTGAACTTCTTATGGTTGCCATAAATTTGATGATGACGAGCGGTGTGTAGCCCTGGTCCATTATAATAAACTGCCGCGGTCACACCGTTTAATGTGAAAAAAGATGTCTGCACACCACTGAATTATGGCCGCTGTCATTGTTACAAAAAATAGGTCATAAAATATTAGTACCAGGTTCACACCCATTTGGCAGGGCCGGGGCCTTGGTGTAGTTCTTAAACGCTACTGTCTGTCACGCCAGAGCTCTCGGCTCGTGTCAAAGAGACAGATAAAGTGTATTACCCGTCCATTCAGTATTGTGGGGAGAATCGGTTGCCTGCAACAGCTTAGCCTAATGTGCACAAGAGTGGATTAAAAGCCATGCGTCCATTGCTATGTTTGCACCCATGTTGTTTTGGGATAGTTTAGTTCTTAGTTCTGGATATATCTGATCAAATGTATATGTTATTGAGCACTTAATTTTAATACAAAAAAAATATTATTATATAATTATCACACAACTAAGTATATCAGAAATGTGAATAATGATTCAGATTTCTGAATACTCATGATAATCTATATAATCATGATAAGCCATACATATTCACTTATTGACATATCAGCATTTATTTAACATAAATGGCTTACCCTATTTCGGTTAATTGCAAATTTCGTGACACGATTAATTTATAATGCTCATAATTTTTTTCAAATTACCATTAATAATAATCTGAATGAAACATCAACACCACAAAGTTCAATATTTGTTTGGAAAGTTCGTTGTACACAACTGTACTCCATAAATCTTGAAAAAACTATCATCACATTGAATGGTCCAAAATGGCTATACTTTTAGCATGATTAGTGATTCAGTCAGATGGTGTCAGATTGTATCAATAACATGAATATTGGTATTTCACTTTCATATATACAACCACAATAGTCAAATGACAAGGCGTGTACAATATTTCTATGTAATGCCTAAGAAACCAGTAGCCCCGGCCGAGGGGGCTTGTATGAATAAATGAACCACCGTTGCGCACGATCTGGGCGGGGGCCCTAGGGTAGTGGTTAGCACCGCTGCCTTTCACGCCAGAGTCCGGGGTTCGGTTCCCGGTCTCGGCGGTTTGAAAGAAACAAAATTGTTTCTTCCCCATCCACGTGTGAAAGTTAGTATTGTGGGGAGCCTCCGTGACCGAGAGGTAGCGTGCTCGGCCTCAGACCGCCAGGGCTCGAATTTCGAATCCTGTGTCTGGAGGACAGTGTCATCTCAATCATCTCACCATCCTCAGGAGGTTCTCCTGGCCCAGTTTAGCCCATATGTGCACAAAGGTGGCCTAAAGCCCGATTCATTTCATTTGCGCACGATCTGAAGTTCGTAACACACACTCTTTCTAATAACTCTTTTCTCGCTA
This sequence comes from Flabesymbios commensalis, assembly GCA_964017125.1. Lineage (NCBI taxonomy): Eukaryota > Metazoa > Annelida > Polychaeta > Terebellida > Flabelligeridae > Flabesymbios > Flabesymbios commensalis. The sequence continues at coordinate 91,022,801 of OZ024905.1, read as the reverse complement.
AGTTATCCGATTTAAATTTTCACCCACTTGAAGCTATGTCTCGCTACGCGACCCACAACTTCATATGCATGCATATGCAGCGTATCCCCCGCCGTTACTAAAGTGTGCCATTGTGACCATCTGCATTTACCTTCATTTGTATGCGGTGGACGCGGCCCATCTGATGATCAGTTTTGGCGGAAGACGTAACAATAACCTTAAAAACCGTTGAGGCTTGTGTATCTGACATGCAGGCAGTCTAGCACCCACATTAACCAGTTTGTTAACGTCAGATAAACAATCATCTCACTATGTTAACATACAACTTTCTTGCTCGGAAAACATCTGGCCGATGCATCTTTAATACCCTTTGCAATGACCTTCAAAATCAAAATTGACAGTGGCATCGACCGACACATTTCCTCGTCCTATCAGTCAGTGATCTACCTATAATGGATTGTATAATTACCCCTTCAGTTTTATCTGGTCTCAACTTCTCGAAATGGACAGAACGTTAGTTTCGTGCTTTCCAATTTGTTTTATTGTAAACAGCTTGTGGTTTTTCATCCACCATAAAAACCGTTACAGAATTTCAAACTTCACTGATGTCGTATTAATCAATTAAAAATTCATTTAATTAATTGCTTAATTATCGTTAGGGGAGTTGTGTCAAATGAAGGCACGTGAGACTCGCACCATGCCAATGGACCCTCCTTCATAATGGATTATCTGAGCAGGCGTGCTTTTTGCATTTTGTATTCATCAGGTGCATTCACTAGGTGGCGTTTATATGATTGTACTATCCATGTAACGGGTGTGATGCTTTCTGGGTATACACTTATCTCGTTATTGGCTCACAGTGGGCCACTACTTTAATACTTGCGCGCCCGCCACTATTTTCAAGTGAATCTGAAAATCACGGATAATCACAGTCCTGCAGCTGACACGAACTTAGTATTACCCAAGTCTAGCTCAGCAACCACGAGATGTTGAAACAATGTTGTTTTAATGTTGGGCCATCGTCTGCGACGATGGCACAACATTAAACCAGAATTGGTTCAGCGTCTCGTGTTGGCTGTACTCACAGTGAAATAACAACACTATTAGCAGTGGTGAATAATCACGACACTCTCTCCGCCTCAATAACGTGATGTCCATCACTTCTGCGGAGCTTTGCTAAGTAGGCAAAACTACAGTACCTGATTACTTGTAAAGTAAGCAGTTACTGCCTTTTGTCTTCGCCCAGCGTTGCTGCAGAGATAGGACGAGGAGTCCAGTGTGCCATTAGCATGATTATTTATTGTATTACAGTTATCGAACAAAAAAGTCATTTAAGGTAGAATAATATGTAGGTCTGCGTATATGCATCAGGACTCTGCTTTCTGCGCGTTGCGCCTTTCAACCGGGCAGCGGGGCGTCTCTCTTAACGTCTTTTAAGAGTATTGCATAAAAAATCGGTAACGCTAATGTATGTAGCATAAACTATAGCAATCATTTCGATACTCTTATTGTCTTGTCACCGTTAGTATGCGGCTACATTGAGGAGTTTGTGATTGATTTGTCCAGCCTTCAAATATGCCGCATACTAACGGTAACTTACAATGGAGAAAAACAAATGTGAGCAAACAAACCTCAAAGACATCATTTCTATGTTATGTATTTTCGTGATTTCGTGATTCTGTATATTCTCAGTTATAGATCTACACAAAATATAGTGCACAGAAAAGAACACTTTTATATCAAACAACACAAAATGAATTCACACACGACACAAATTCCAAATCATATTAACACTATGTTATGGTTTTGCCATATCACTATATATGTGTCATGCATGATGTGTTCTTGGTATTATCAGATGAAATTATCAAGACCTTTAGTGGCGTTTATATGGAATATATTAATATATTGTTCTGCTTCAGGATTCATGGTAACAATGTTGGCATATCTTGTTTTTCACCCAATCGTTTTGTCTTTTAGTAATCAGGGTCATCAAGTACCCACTTAAAAAAAAACAGGGATCTTTCTCATATAAACTATGAATGTTGTTAAAAAACCTCCTGTGTAAAAATATGTTATGCTGCTGTTGAAATTAATTACCAGAATGTTGATACAAGCTGCCCTGAGAATGGGGATATAGAATATGGATGGAATGGTAATTGGTCCTGTACGTCATCCATAGTTGATATGAGCGTGTCATGCAAAGATCTCCAAGGCAAGGCTGGGAGGTATAATTACGACTTCCATGCTCATTGTTAAATCCTTTGTGAGAAGATTTAGTTTTATTTTCATGATGTTTGGGTGTCTGTTTGACATTCGGGATGAACCCTATGGTGGAACCTTGGTCCCTACCCTAACCATGCTAACAGTAGGGCCTGATATTAGGCTACCCTGAGGTATTTAGCGGCGATTGGCTTTATTGTCAGTTGAGTTCAGGAAACGTGAGCATAGCCCACAGGCAATATTTTGAAATAAAATACTAAATTTGTTAATCACCATTTCTGGGTATCCATGAAAAAATTAAAAGAAGAATGTTTTACATTAAATCTAGTTACACGCATAATTATAATATACTTGTAAATTATATTTTCTATGTATATTGCATACGTTTTGACCACGTCTGAACGTTTAGAAAATACATCTGAGATATCATGTTCATTACCTGATTATTAAACATTCAACGTTATGAAATGTGGGGTATAAATGCCTACGATCCTGTATTTTCACTCTGAATATAGAATTACCAGTTATATCAGTTGGCTATCCATCGAATGTCAATAAAGTGTACGCCTACGCTCAATGGATTTTGAACTATTTTGACGTTTAGCATACAAGTCAACTTACGTGGCAAAGCTAAAAGGCTATAACTTGGGTTTCTTTCCATGTAAGCTTTTACAGCCTTTTGCCTTTGCAGAGCATAACTGTAGTGATTGTTTACATGGAACGACTCTTCAATAACCTGATAAGGTAACTCGTTTCTAAATCTGGCTATAATCATATTGTTTCCTCATAAAACACGACTGAAAGCGGTAGTAGAATTTAATAAAACAGACACACTAGTGCGGTTATTGGAGTCGAGTATAAGTAGGATCATATCAGGTTTCTACGTGACGTGAGCTGGTCGCATGGCGTGATAACCATGCATAACGGATGAAGCTGGAAGATATAAGACATGAACGCAGCGTCCTGCCAGCACGTCGTGGGGTTAGACACACTTTGGCTAACGTGTTGTTTTTTTTTGGTCGTAAGCACATCCTCCTTCTTTCATCGTCTAAGCAAGGAGGTTATATTGGTCTAAGATAGCCAGTATTGAACAAGATGCAAAGTTCTTTCAATGCTGACCCACCGTCGTGTGTGAACGAACCTCTATGCTTTGTGAAACAGAAAGTGGCGAGTCGTGTGTTGAATCACCACTGAAAATTGCATTACGTCGCTTTGTGAACTGCAGTGCAGCAGAATTGCAACACAACCACGATGACAAACATTCGACTATGCAGAGACTCGAATTTGGGACCACCATAATACGAGCCACAGCCAAACCAGTTAACACAAAGCATGTTGACCCGATGTTGTTTTTATGTTGGGCCACCGGCTGCAAAGGTGCCCCAACAAAAAAACATCGGTGGGTCAACGCCTCGCGCTTGGTGAGTAAGGATAAAACACACCATCGCGAAATCGCCATCGGCGTCATACGTGTCGCCCGCTGCCCTGGCGGTACTTAGCGTGGGGCTCAATAGAGACTCCTCACCTCGTTGCTGAACTTCTTAAGGTTGCCATAAATTTGATGATGACGAGCGGTGTGTAGCCCTGGTCACAACTGCCGCGGTCACAACGTTTAATTTAAAAAAAAATGGCTGCACACCACTGAATTATGGCCGCTGTCCTTGTTACCGCCGCTGTCCAAAAAGTAGGGCATAAAATATTAGTACCAGGTTAACACCCATTTGGCAGGGCCGGGGCCTTGGTGTAGTTCTTAAACGCTACTGTCTGTCACGCCAGAGCTCTCGGCTCGTGTCAAAGAGACAGATAAAGTGTATTACCCGTCCATTCAGTATTGTGGGGAGAATCGGTTGCCTGCAACAGCTTAGCCTAATGTGCACAAGAGTGGATTAAAAGCCATGCGGCTATTGCTATGTTTGCACCCATGTTGATTTGGGATAGGTTAGTTCTTAGTTCTGGATATATCTGATCAAATGTATATGTTATTGAGCACTTAATTTTATTACAAAAAAAATATTATTATATAATTATCACACAATTAAGTATATCAGAAATGTAAATAATGATTCAGATTTCTCAAAACTCATGGTAATCTATATAATCATGATAATCCATACATATTCACTTATTGACATATCAGCATTTATTTAACATTTATATAAATGGCTTACCCTATTTCGGTTAATTGCAAATTTCGTGACACGATTAATTTATAATGCTCATAATTTTTTTCAAATTACCATTATTGATAATCTGAATGACACATCAACACCACAAAGTTCAATATTTGTTTGGAAAGCTCGTTGTACACAACTGTATCCCATAAATCATGAAAAAACAAGTGGGTATATTGAAATCTAAATTAACTATCATCACATTGAATGGGCCAAAATGGCTATACTTTTAGCATGTTTAGTGATTCGGTCAGATGGTGTCAGATTGTATCAATAACATGAATATTGGTATTTCACTTTCATATATACAACCACAATAGTCAAATGACAAGGCGTGTACAATATTTCTATGTAATGCCTAAGAAACCAGTAGCCCCGGCCGAGGGGGCTTGTATGAATAAATGAACCACCGTTGCGCACGATCTGAAGTTCGTAACACACACTCTTTCTAATAACTCTTTTCTCGCTAAGTTATCCGCTTTAAATTTTCACCCACTTGAAGTTATGTCTCGCTACGCGACCCACAACTTCATATGCATGCATATGCAGCGTATCCCCCGCCGATACTAAAGTGTGCCAATGTGACCATCTGCATTTACCTTCATTTGTATGCGGTGGACGCGGCCCATCTGATGATCAGTTTTGGCGGAAGACGTAACAATAACCTTAAAAACCGTTGAGGCTTGTGTATCTGACATGCAGGCAGTCTAGCACCCACATTAACCAGTTTGTTAACGTCAAATAAACAATCATCTCACTATGTTAACATACAACTTTCTTGCTCGGGAAAACATCTGGCCGATGTATCTTTACCGTGAGACATCTAAAATTGTAAAAATCCGATGGCTGTATAATTATCTCTTTTTTTTCTTTGTAGTATAATACAGGTCTGCAAAGCCAAAAGGCAGGATTTGCTCACTTGTAAAGTAGGCAGATACTGTTTTTGTCTTTATACGGCAGAATATTGTATCACCCTGTATCACCCAGCCATAGCTTCTATACGAGCTAGTATACCCTTTGCAATGACCTTCAAGATCAAAATTGACAGTGGCATCAACCGACACATTTCCTCGTTCTATCAGTAGATCAGTGATCGACCTATAATGGATTGTATAATTACCCCTTCAGTTTTATCTGGTCTCAACTTCTCGAAATGGACAGAACGTTAGTTTGGTGCTTTTCAATCTGTTTTATTGTAAACAGCTTGTGGTTTTTCATCCACCATAAAAACCGTTACAGAATTTAAAACTTCACTGATGTCGTATTAATCAATTAAAAATTCATTTAATTAATTGCTTAATTATCGTTAGGGGAGTTGTGTCAAATGAAGCCACGTGAAACTCGCACCATGCCAATGGACCCTCCTTCATAATGGATTATCTGAGCAGGCGTGCTTTTTGCATTTTGTATTTATCAGATGCATTCACTAGGTGGCGTTTATATGATTGTGCTATCCATGTAACGGGTGTGATGCTTTCTGGGTATACACTTATCTCGTTATTGGCTCACAGTTGGCCACTACTTTAATACTTGCGCGCTCGCCACTATTTTCAAGTGAATCTGAAAATCACGGATAATCACAGTCTTGCAGCTGGCAGGAACTTAGTATTACCCAAGTCTAGCCCAGCAACCACGAGATGTTGAACCAATTCTGTTTTAATGTTGGGCCATCGTCTGCGACGATGGCACAACATTAAACCAGAACTGGTTCAGCGTCTCGTGTTGGCTGGAATCACAGGGGAATAACAAGACTATTAGCAGTGGTGAATAATCACGACACTCTCTCCGCCTCAATAACGTGATGTCCATCACTTCTGCGGAGCTTTTCTAAGTAGGCAAAACTACAGTACCTGATCACTTGTAAAGTAAGCAGCTACTGCCTTTTGTCTTCGCCAGGCGTTGCTGCAGAGATAGGACGAGGAGTCCAGTGTGCCATTATCATGATTATTTATTGTATTACAGTTATCGAACAAAAAAGTCATTTAAGGTAGAATAATATGTAGGTCTGCGTATATGCATCAAGACTTTGCTTTCTGCGCTACCGGGCAATGGCGCGTCTATCTTAACGTGAAAGGGCATTAAACATTTTCACAATTTGTCGACATTTCTGGTCCATCGGGTGAAAAAAATAAAATCAATGGAAAAACTTTGAAAAAGGATGTGTATATCATAAAGAATATTTTTAAGAGTATTGCATTAAAAATCGGTAACACTAATGTATGTAACATAAAATATAGCAATCATTTCGATACTCTTATTGTCTTGTCACCGTTAGTATGCGGCTACATTGAGGAGTTTGTGATTGATATGTCCAGCCTTCAAATATGCCGCATACTAACGGTAACTTGCAATGGGGAAAAACAACTGTGAGCAAACAAACCTCAAATGCATCATTTCTATGCTATGTATTTTCGTGATTTCGTGATTATGTATATTCTCAGTTATAGATCTACACAAAATATAGTGCACAAAAAAGAACACTTTTATATCAAACAACACAAATTCGCACACGACACAAATTCCAAATTATATTAACACTATGTTATGGTTTTGCCATATCACTATATATGTGTCATGCATGATGTGTTCTTGGTATTATCAGATTAAATTATCAATACCTTTAGTGACGTTTATATGGAATATATTATATTGTTCTGCTTCAGGATTCATGGTAACAATGTTGGCATATCTTGTTTTTCACCCGAGCGTTTTGTCTTTTAGTTATCAGGGTCATCAAAAACACAAAATACAGGGACCTTTCTCATCTAAACTACGTATGCTGTTAGAAAACCTCCTGTGTAAAAATACGTTATGCTGCTCTTGACATTAATTATCAGAATGTTTGGTGAGTTGTTGATACAAGCTGCCCTGGGAATGGGGATATAGAATATGGATGGAATGGTAATTGGTCCGCCAACCATGGTTGATATGAGCGTGTCATGCAAAGATCTCTAAGGCAAGGCTGGGAGGGATAATTACGACTTCCATGCCAGAGGTAGGACAATTTTCAAAGATCTCAATGTCAGGAGTGGGAGATAGCCTTACATTATCCATAACAGGGGCTTTCCAATAAAATTTATTGACACAAAAATCATGAATTGGATTGGCCTTGGGGAAATACATGTATATGTGACCATTTGATTTTCTTCTGTGTAGCTGATAAACAAAGTGAGCGAGTTTATAAGGTTAGTATAGATAAGAGTATTTTATGGATTTCGTACAGGCATGCGAAAATTATTGGCTGATAAATATAATTAATGAATTCATATCAATACAATATGATTGATATCTCCAGCTTGGATTAGTAATGTTCATTGTTAAATCCTTTGTGGGAAGATTTAGTTTTATTTTCATGATGTTTGGGTGTCTGTTTGACATTCGGGATGAACCCTATGGTGGAACCTTAGTCCCTACCCTGAACATGCTAACAGTAAGGCCCAATATTAGGCTACCCTGAGGTATTTAGCGGGGATTGGCTCTATTGTCACTTAAGTCCATGAAACGTGAGCATAGCCCACATGCAAAATTTTAAAATAAAATACCAAATTTGTTATACACCATTTCTGGTTATCCATGAAAAAAATAAAAGAAGAATATTTTACATTAAATCTAGTTACACGCATAATTATAATATACTTGTAAATTATATTTTCCAAGTATACTGCATACGTTTTGACCACGTATCAATTTTAGAAAACGATATGTTGTACACATTTAAGTCTTTCACAAATACATCTGAGATATCATGTTCATTACCTGATTATTAAACATTCAACGTTATGAAATGTGGGGTATAAATGACTACGATCCTGTATTTTCACTCTGAACATAGAATTACCAGTTATATCAGCTGGCTATCCATCGAATGTCAATAAAGTGTACGCCTACGCTCAATGGATTGTTAACTATTTTGGCGTTCAACGTACAAGTCAACTTACGTGGCAAAGTCAAAAGGCTATAACTTGGGTTTTTCCCAGCCTTTTGCCTTTGCAGAGCATAACTGATGTGATTGTTTACATGGAACGACCCTCCAATAACGAAACTCGTTTCTAATGCTGGCTAATTATATTGTTTCCTCATAAAACACGACTGAAAGCGGTAGTAGAATTTAACAAAACATAAGCATTAGGTGGTTTTTGGTGAGGAGTATAAGTAGGGTCATATCAGGTTTCTACGTGGCGTGAGCTGGTCGCATGGCGTGATAACCATGCATAACGGATGAAGCTGGAAGATATAAGACATGAACGCAGCGTCCTGCAACACGTCGTGGGGTCAGACACACTTTGGCTAACATGTTGTTTTTTATGGGTCGTAAGCACATCCTCCCTCTGTCATCGTCTAAGCAAGGAGGTTATATAACCTCCTTGGCCTAAAATAGCCATCGCCCAGTATTAAACAAGATGCAAAGTTCTTTCAATGCTGGACCACCGTCGAAGACGGTGGGCCAGCATTAAAAGAACTTTGTCGAGACGCTGCACCACCATGGTGGATTAATGTTGGGTTATCTGACTGACTGACCACCTGAAAGCTTTTCGCGAGGAGTATATTCATGAGCTGTGACCCACTTTTCCGGCATGACCCATGCAATACAGGCATGACAGGGGTCACGACAGCGGTCACGGTAATTGATTTTACGCGCTCAATTATGACACTGGATTTTACACTAGTGACCACCATGGCACTGAAGACTTTCACCTGCCAGGTCCGAAGTCGCCAGCATAAGATCCTTTATGATCCTTTATGAATCAGGGCCAGCATGGCTTCTTTCTCCCAGTAGTGACTGGAAACTCAGAGGAAGTGGACTCGAATCTCGGTCATATCTGATCGGGATCGTGCATATACATTGCTTTAAACTGTTCAAAGGTCTGGAGTGGGCAAAGCTGTCCATGGTACTCTGCACTATAAAGAACCCTTGAAATCATTCGAAAAGAGTAGGGTATAGTTCCGACAGCGGGCTTCCTTCTGTCACAATATTGTATTTATTGCGGGCGGGCGGGCGGGCGGGAGCGAACGAACGAACGAACGAACGAACGAACGAACGAACGAACGAACGAACGAACGAACGAAACAACGAACGAAACAACGAATGAATGAACTAAGTAAAACACAAATACACGAGAAAAATACGAACAAATTAAAAACGGACATAAAATGAACTAACAAAAAAAAATGACGAACGATTGAAAAAAAAACACGAAAAACAAGAAAGAACGAAGGAACAGAAGAAAAATAATCGACAAAAGAAAAAATAACTTAAGAAAAAAACGGACAGACCAAAAAACGGCATGTTGCACTGTCAAATGGACGGACGGAAGAATAACGAAGAAACGATGACAAAATATGGAAAATGAACAAACTAATTGACTGAATGATGCATGAATGATGAAGAATGATGCATGAGTGAGTTATGGTTTGACAACGTCACAATGACATGATCAACAATCATTATGAGAAAACTTTTTTTGTTTTCAAAAATGCATGATATTTGGCCATCTCAAGAACACTCAATATAATTATAATTATACATGTAAGACCAGTGGTTCTAGTTGATTCGTTATAGTAAACGATAAATCTAATTGACCTTGTAATAACTATACCTGTACCCGTCGTGTATCGCCTGAATGAATAGAAAGCTACTGACACAGGCGTTCACATGGATTTAAAATATTTTGTGACCGATCATTAACAAATGCACAAGAGAGCTTTGAGTTGGTATTTTAACCCTTAATTTTACCTTGTTTTCATACTTTTCCAGTAAGTAGTCAAAATACTTTTCTCTCAGCTTATTTTCGTAAGGTATAGATGTTTAGTTTTGATTGAAAAATGTTCTAGAACTATTGTTTACTTTACATTAACCCATTTGGGATAAAAAAATAATGAGTTATGTGAACATTTACTGGTACATTTTAGCAATTTTGGTAATCATTGGGCAGAAATGTGAAACACGGTCAATTTTCCTACTACTCGGTGGGCGAAAATGTGTAATACGCTCGATTTCACAAAATCGCACATAGGTGATGTCCATTGTTGGCCATATTTCAGTAAAGTAGAGGCAGTTACCTGATCAACAAGTTGATTCTGCTCTCTGAGTAATCCAGCTATGTAAAAATAATAGTGGCCTAAATTCCCCTTCCGAGTGACACCTTACAGACAGTCATAATATAGCCAGTACACATTTTTCCCTCCAATTTCAGTCATTTTGGCCGCCATTTTGTCCGTATTTCAGCAGCCAGTCTGTTATAATAAAAACATTTTGATGCAAGTTTGACGAAGGTATATTATGGCTTCATGTCAATGAATGTTTATGGCCAATATATCATTTTTTCACAAATTTAATAATTTGGCGGCCATTTTGAATATATTAGCCTAAATTAGCCAAACGCAGCCGGAGATGCACCTTACCTAAATTTTTATGTTCGCACACATCAAAAGGATTAAAAAAAAAATTATGTCCATTCCAGGTGGCACCTTGCTCCATCTGCAGCCGGTCTATGTGTGGTGATGTAGACAATTCACAATGCGGTGTGTTTGCTAATGTTACAATGCAGCACAATCTTTTGTTTGTTGCCTTGTGCATTTCGCATCATGCATTGTGCTATGTACGCTGTGTTTTGTTTCTCCTCTATCTGCTATGGAGCCTGCATTGGAGTAGGATTTACGCACTGCAAGATTCAATGATGCAATGCATGATGTCTAATTGCATGATGAGTGCCACAATCCATTATGCAATGCACCCCATGGTGGCATATCACAATAAACAATGCTGTGTAGCCTACCACAACGCAGAATGCAATGTATCACAAAGCACTATGCAATGTAACCACCACAAATCACAATGCAATGAACCACAACTCACAATGAAATGGATCACTGCACCCGATGAAATGTAGCGCAAGGCCAAATGCAATGTGCAACAAAGCACTACACAATGTATCACAAATCACAATGAATTGTACCACACAGCATAAATGTTTTTTCACAATAATCGGACTCCATAGCATGTATCCAAAAAGTTAATTTATTTAAGCCTAACCCACTTGAAGTTGTGTCTCGCTACCGCGACCCACAAGTTTAAGTGGCTGAAAATTATTCATATTTGTTTAACCCTTTCAAGCCTGAGTTTACCATTATCATCTTCATCCACTACAAGCCGCGAATTGCTGTCGCAATTCTCGACTTGTAGTGGATGAAAATGATTTGATGTGAGTGAAAAATTGAAGAAAATTGCCATGTATTTTGTAATCCAGTTTCATGGAAATTTTCAGTTTAAAACCCTTGGTTGTAGGAGAATTAAGTCTATTTTCAGGGATGCAAAATGATGCTTGAATGCATCGTGGGGGCTTAAAGGGTTAAGTTCAGCACAAATATTTGCAAATCTTGATCTTTAAACGTACATTTAATTGCCAATAACAGTGATTTGGTCGACTGATAAAACAGATAAAAAACTACAATAGGTGTGATCATTTACATTTAAACGGGACACAATATTCATTTCTCACCAATAGCAAGGTGAGCATATTTAATAACCATTATCTTGGCAGCCAGCCAACACCATTACTGATACCTAAGTAAGTAATGACAGAGAATGAATGCAGAAATCTTTGTCGTGTTTGATCAAACAGAGATGCGGCTGCTTGATACAATCATCAAGCTATGCTACCTAACACTTCAGAGAGAGAAACAGAATATCTCTGTTTTGTTTTGATACCTAATACAATCAGAGGAAAATATATAGAGAGAGAAAGAGAGAGAGAAACAAGAGTTTCGTGTGCCTCATTACTATCAGCCATTCAGCATGCATTAGCGACATTTGATGCTAAACATTATTAATACAAATACTATATAATAACAGGAATACCTCAATTTCGCCTTCTTAGCGGATAGAGTCTGTACTGTTCCTAGTGAATTTAACTTGTGACATTGTATAAAGCATCCCCGGATTCAAATTAGAGATGGATTCACAGTGATTTGTTAGCACGAGGTCCCGTACTCTGATGACATCCATTTTTAAGTGGAATAGTTCCAATGCATGTGATACGATCAATATATTTCACCAGATGAAAATGGACTAGAATTTTATAAGAACTCGAAGTATTCGTCTAAGTTTCATGCCGACCGAGTTTTTCGTGTCGTTTTTAAACGGCTGGCTGTGCTAAAAAAATGGTGGCCACTATCACCGGATCTGCCGCGAAGTAAGTTGGGCAGCCTGACCATGTTAGACAGGGGTTCCGTGTGTCATGACATATTGTGCAGAAATGACAAAATATCCCAGTATACACAGCACGTTCACCCAATGCCCGTTTAATGTTGGACCACTGTCTGCGACGCTAGCCCAACAATAAAGCGGTTATGGCTAAACAAGGCTTAGTTTACTGGAGTTGTAGCCATGGTAACGAATAAAAGTATCGCAGTTTTGGGTTAACATATTTGTTCCATTCGCACAGGTACCACATTGAGCAGATGAAATCTCAGAATCCATATTCTCGTACAAGTTACGATATATCGAAGAATTCGGATTGGCCGAGATGGCCATCTCGACCAATACAAATTCTACAATGTATCGTAATTTGTACGACAATACGGACCCAGTCGCCTAGACTTATCCAGCTTCTGATCCACTCATGCAGTGCAGAACGAAGTCGTGCTCCAATATGCACGCCGTTACCCGGTCGTGGTTGAGCAGGCCATGCACCTCTCATTTTTTGAAGCGGCTCACAGTGACATTAGCAGTAAATCTGCTTTGGGCTGCTCTGATTTCCCAAAGTCCTTGATTTTTTGTGAAGTGATTCGTTGCTTTTAATATTATTTAATGTATTAGCCCTTATCCTGCTGATCCAGACTTTTATCGTTCTTAATCTGTTTTATTAGTTGATCGAAACACTAATATTGGGAATTAAATGCGTTTTAAACATCAGGATTTGCAAATGTTTGGTCTCAAATTAAACAAATAATTATGAATAATTTTCACCTACTTGAAGTTGTGGGTCGCGGTAGCGAAACATAACTTCGTGTGGGTGAAATTTTAAATATATTAAAGCGGCTCCTTGAGATGACATCTCTTTTCGTTTTTAATTTTGCACTGAAGTAGTATATCCCACAGATCATGATTTATTTTTTTAGAGATTTTAGATTTTTTCAAATATTTTTTAGCAAGATTTATAAGTATACAGGAATAACCCAAACATACAGTGTATTGACCTAAAGGATGGTTGAATGCTAGCACAGCTTTGGGCCGCAAATTGATGTCGTCGACCCAGCGTTGAGCAGACCATTGGTGCTGGGTGGACCCGACCGCCCTATCATCGCGTTCCCTGACCAATTAAAAGCGGCAGCTATCGATGCAACCAGGTGACTGCTTTGCTCATGCCGTCTGAAATAGTGGGTATCTGGGGCAGTATTGTTTACTTTTTTTTTTTTTTGACTTTATTCAGGATCATTAGGCTATATAGCTTCTTATGGAGTAAATTTTCAAAATTGAAAATTATCATCCCAAAGAGTTCCTTTAATTTAGCGTACCAGCAAACGGATTGATGAACATCTGTTAATTTTTTTTGTTAAATTTATATAAGTCGTAAGTAAATCGCTGATTAAACTATTGGAGATATTAACAGATCTTGAATGCACACAACATTACCTTTAACACGGTTTAAACGATTTTATTTCCTGAAAATTGTGGTCTTCTTTGAGTAATACACACTGTCTTTCCAATAATCGAGACTTTCTTTTATAAAATCCACACTTTCATCTACATAATCCACAATAATTAAAATAAGTGTGGATCGTTTAAAATGGTAAATACATTACGTATCTGTTGATTACTGCGAATAATCGACTCGCGTTACGCGCTCGTACATTATTTCCCAGTAATCAAGACACACTCGTGTATTCTCCACGGCTATCACACGACAATCTAGCGCGATTAGCTTCAAAAACATTATGTTTTGTTCAATAAGAAAAACTGATGGGAGATGTGCTGGGAGTGAAGGTGGTGTACACAGAACAACACGACAGCGGTCATTCACCTGTTCCCACGCACACCCACATCAGCAAATAGCTACATAAATGAATAATTATTACGCTGGGATGAATGACAGTTATGGAAATAGCGTAGACAATACTGTCGTGCAAAATCAAACGGCAGTAACTTTTTAAGTAAGCAGTTACTGCCGTCTAGCTTTGCAAAGCAGAATACTAGCGGAGGATAGGGAAAGCATGATTTTTTTAAATATTTGTTGTCATTTCACGACACAAGCCCCAGTCATGATGCAACCTTCCTTGTCATTTTTGATCGCTCATCTTGTGAATTTAATCTGTTGGCACAAGCATCCTAGTAGACACAAAACATTTGTATAGCATTTATACAATGTTGGACCAACGTCGGGCTGACGTTGTATAAATGTCATACAAATGTTGTGTGCATACTGGGATCCTCATAAGTGTGAAGCTTCAGAGCCACGCGTTTGCATCACAGTCTCAAATGTAATGCAGCAGAGTGGTGCTGCCATGTACATGTACAGCAAAAGGCAGTCACTGATTACAAAGAGAGCAGTTGCTGCGGCGTTTTCGTTTTGTAGAGCTGAATGCATTTGTCCATGTCATTATTAACCACAAAGTTACTTATCAGAATGTCATAACAAATATTTTATCCAACATATATTTTAATTTTGAGCAACATTAAATAGCTTTCAGCAGTAGTAAAACCATAGATATAGAGAAATAGAGAAAACACACCACTATGCATTATTTGCTTTGTCCGACCACTACATTCTAAGCCGGGAATGGAGAGTTATCGTTAATCAACTACGGACCAATTTATTATCATGTTAGGCCTATGTATAGGATAAAACCCGAGGAGTTGTACATTCTTAGCTGTGGAAAAGCTGATTGATAAATGCTCCCAATGGGTCATTAAACATATTCCTCTTTGTTGCCCAGATGGCAACATTGGGAAACATTTTTTTGACCGCTTATATAGGGGCACCCCCGAGTCTGTCTAAAATTAGGGGGTAGGGTTACGCAAACGTCTATCATTGTTGTTCTGATAAACCAATATGCGATATACCATAGTAACATATAATTAAATTCTCGTTCTAATGATATAGCACACATTGCAGTAGAATTAGTAGTCGTCTCTCCACAAACGCTTAAGCATGATTTTTTATTATAAAATAACTAAAGAGAACAACAAAACAAACGATTCAACATGGTGAAATGAAATGAATCGGGCTTAAGGCCACCTTTGTGCACATATAGGCTAAACTGGGCCAGGATAACCTCCTGAGGATGGTGAGATGATTGAGACGACACTGTCCTCCAGACACAGGGTTTGAAATTCAAGCCCTGGCGGTCTGAGGCCGAGCACGCTACCTCTCGGTCACGGAGGCTCCCCGCAATACTGACTTTCACACGTGGATGGGGAAGAAACATTTTTTGTTTCTTTCAAACCGCCGAGACCGGGAACCGAACCCCGAACTCTGGCGTGAAAGGCAGCGGTGCTAACCACTACCCTAGGGCCCCCGCCCTCAACATAGTGAAAGGAAACGAGTTAATAAAAAGTAATTATTGGACATATCCATATCAGACATATATTTTCTGAACCCAGATGTGTATATGCTTAAAAATGAGTGTTATTTATATTTATAAATGTAATATATGTTTTTTTATAAAAGAATACTGGAGCCTTTTATTAAAATACGTGTATTTAGCATGGGCTGAAAATTAGCAAATCTGAAAAATGAATTATTTTCGAAATTGTTGTGTATAATTTTTTATCCACTTGTTCTTACATAATTTGTGTTTGAAGAATTCGAATCTGTCGGATAACATCATATATTTGGTGATCTTCACCAACAAATTAGCAAAACACAAAATGGCTTCCAAAATGTAAAGAAACTCCCGTATTTTCTATGGTTTATAGCACATAAAAGCACAATTTATGGTTTCTGCTAAATTTTTATTATATAATTCTTTATAATTATAATAATTGTCTTGAAAAGAAGTATAGACGGGTCAATATACCACCTGACCCCCAAAAGACAAAAAATTTCTCAACGGTTTTCTATCCTACTGGGTATAGTGAATGACCAAAAAGAAAGATCAAAATCTGACTCATAGGAGTCCGAAAATCCAAGATGGCCGCCATTGGCCGTAAAAATCGGTAAAACCATCCTAAGTTGCCTAAACTTTTACATTATTTACAATAACATTCCGGCATTGTAAAAAATCTAAGATGGCGGTGGGAGTAGGGGGCAGAATCCAAGGTCAAGTTAAAGGTAAAATAGGATTTTTCGACGAATAAATGTATTAACAAGTGTAATATTTTTTTCCAGGCTAATTTTACCTAGAAAATAAATTGCTCATATTATTTTCATGATTCAAGGTCATCCTCAATGTTAAAAAGTCTACATCAAGGTCAAGTAATCGAAAAAAATATTTTTACCAAATTAGGCTAAGAACATGAGTAATACCTATTTTTCATAGGATTTTGACTGGTAAATAAATTTATGGTATTATGTTTTTGATTCAAGGTGACCTACGAGATCAAGAGATCAATTTAGAGGTCAAATGCCTAAATATATATATGTACAAATATCAACAAACATCATGTGTAATACCTCTTTTTGATCTGATTTACTCCAAGTATCATAATATTCAAAGGCACAATGTCTTGATATCCGAATTAGGACCGATAACCATATTACAAGCTGCATGTTTTGTATAGTGGTGTAGGTATAACTTGTACAAAGGTATTGGATATATGGGCCTACAGCAGTTATTCCAAACTTTTTTAGCATAATTTGCTCGAATATTTGTGACACATCACAAAAACAGCAGTATTGTTCCATAATATGGATATTAACTAGATGGTATTTTTAAAACGCAATATGTTTGCCTTTCTCAACTATATATATTTTCGACCATACATGCCACAGTTGTTCTGGGTACAAGGTGGAATATCCATTAACAGTGAGTTTTATCATGAAAAAACAGTGAAATTCAAGAAATACAATAACATTTACATCATTTATTTTACTTTAGTTATTTTGTCAAGCTGAAACATGTGTTTACACTTTTGCACCACCCCTCTCCGGACATAAAAAGTCGTCTTAAATGCTAAGCTCTTGGTGTGCCACCCCACCCCTTCAAATTTCCGGGGATGTAAAATTTATGCTCAAGGTGAGAAAATCTATTTAACCTCGTGAAAACGTAATTTTTAACAAGTTTTTTATATGAAAATAACAAGGTATTACAAGTGGAAGGGCAGATACGTTAAATGGCAATGGTAAGACATTGAAGAGGCTTTAAAGGACGATGGAGAGGCGTTTGACAGCGATGTGAAGGCATAACGACGAAGAGGCGTTAAAAAGGGCAGAGGAAAAGCGTTAAAGGTCGATGAATAGGCCTGAAAGGCATTGGAGAGGCGTTAAAAGGCAACGAAGAGGCTGCTAAGGACAATGTGGAGGAGTGAAGGACGACGATGAGGCGTTGAAGGGCGACTGGTGTGTTAAAATATGTGTTAAAAGGCATTGAACGGCGACGAGGAAGCGTTAAATGACGAAGTGAAGGCGTGCTAGGGTGACAAAAAACGTTAAAGGTTGATGCAGATGCGTTAAATGGTGATGAGGAAGCGTCAAAAATTGATGAAGAAACGTTGAAAGGCAATGGAGAGGCGTACGTAGAAGAGCGACTAAGATTCGTTTGGGGTAGCAGCGAGGCATTAAAGGCCAACGAGGAAGCATTGAATGACGATGGAAAGTCATTAAAGGGCATTGGGGTGACGTTATAGAGCGATGAAGAGGCGTTAATGAATAACGGGTAGATGCTAAAGGGCGGAAGGCCTTCAATTGCAACGAAAAGGTGTCAAAGGCCTCCGCTTTCGGCCTCGAGCCTTTTTTCCACTGCTAAGAATGTAGAACTCCTCTGGTTTTATTCTATACAGAGCAGCAGCTGGACTATAGGCATCGGTCGGACTGAACACTTCGGGGCGGGTCGCCGATCGAAGAGTGACACCGAAGATGATTGACCGGCAAGGATGCCGGGACATTCCAATAAACCGTACCGTGTCCGGACAGCAATCCGATGCGCATCGGCCGGAAAGGCACTAGCCCAATTTATCTGTGGTTGTTTTAAACAAATAAAAATACAGCAGATAACATAAGTTTATCTGGATCAAACAAAATAATGTCAATCATGAAATTATTTTGGGACAGTTTCAGATATTGCTCGGTGCAGATCGACCCTGCCGCTATATTATCATGCTTTCGTGTTCAGTATTAGGGTACTAACTACCATATATCAGAATGCCTGTTTTTAATATGAATAAACCATATTAAATACCTATCTGTCTCTCTGGGATCAATTTCTATCTGGTCGCAGATTATTTGAGGATGTCACCCTGGCTGTTCCTGCGATGTAGTACATGTCGCTATGTAACATATCAAAATTTTGTGTCATTTTCATGTTGATTTTGATTGATGATGATTTCTCACAACTTCATATCCCTACTGAAGAAGTAAAAACTGTTTTCATTTTTTCCTTTGCCCATTAATAAAAAATCCAAGATGGCGGCCACTGATAAGATAAAATCACGTTTCCGCTATATTATCACTAATAATGAACATAAAAACACAAAATAAATTTCATTTGTTGTGTCTAATCCATGAGAACGGCAAGAATATCATATTTCGATGAAATAAATATAGATAATACTGAATTATGGTCGAAATTGTATTAAAATACTTATAAACTCGTGCATACATCATAGAGATTACATCCCATCAGGAATAAAAATTCCTACAGGAGTGCCTCCCAGCAATGAAATGAGATGTTAACAGTAAAAAAAATTGGTGCGAACTATATATTTTGACCGCTTATAGGGGGATACTCCCAAACCTGTCTTAAATGAGGGGGTAGGGTTACGCAAACGTCTGTCTTTGCGCGGCATTTGAGTCTATATTTATTTTTCGCTTTCTTTTACATAATTTGTGTGTGCTGAACTCGAATCTGTCTAATAACATTCTATATTTTGTGTCCTTCACCTTTAAATAAGCAAAGCAAAAAATGTCCGCCAAAACCACATCTTTTTTATATTTTTGTTAAACATTATTGTATGATTTCTGGTTTCTGCATGATTTAGAGCTGATAAATTTATGTCGCATGTTTTTTATTTAAATATTTGACCTTTAAATTAAAAATGGTTACCACCAACACACAAATAAAAGCGATTTTTATGCATGTGAACTAAAATATATTAAACAACATTTGTGTAATGGAAATGTAGATATTGACTACGTGATACGGCTGATTAGGTTACAAGTCATTCAAAACTGTGTTACGGCACAGTGTCTGCTAACATGCTTTGATGTGCTTAGTGTTTAGAATGATGTCATTATTTTAATAGTAAATATCTAAATTGACGTCCATCTTGGATTTTACGAGATAAATAAGTCAGACGATGAACAATAAACATCAGAAATGTTTTTTTCGGCCCCCAAATCATACAAAATCAATAAATTGAGTAATTCTGAGCTACAAACAAAAAATAGGTTGAATTTACATTAAGATAGCCATTTTGTTTCTTGTTCATATGGAGATTAATTTCGCGGCCATTTTGTATTTTTTCTTTCAAACTTACCCGGCAGTAACGTTTATTCCTGATCCCTTATATTACCAAAAATACGTCATATTCTCGTCAACATGTTTAGCAGTATGCTTATGGTAACAGCAAATACATAAAAAACGGCGGATATCTTAGATGTGAAGGTTAAATAAAGGTATTTTCTTTCCAAAGACACACGAAAAAAATTATCAATTAAAAATCTTGCAAGAAACCTAAATTGTGCTTTCATGTGCGACAAACTATAGAAAATATAGGGTTTTCTTAGCATTTTGGTGGCCATTTTGTGTTTTGCTAATTTGAAGGTGAAAGTCACCCAATATAGAATGTTTACCGACAGATTAGAATTCAGCACACATACATTATGTAAAAACAAGTGGATTAAAAAGTATATAGGGGCCTACTAAAATCCCGAGCAAAGTTCCATGTTTCAGATTTCAGCCCAGGCTGAATAGAAATATTTTCATGAAAGGCTGGAATATTCTTTCATTAAGAAATATTTATTACATTAAAGAGACATGCCCAGGTCTAAAATCATCAAAAAATCGATTATTTTATTTTAGCTTCTTAATATGACCATATGATGTAAAAGACATGTCCATAGACTGGAACTGCAAACGTTTTTGTTTTTTATTTTTGTGCTGCGCACTTACCAGTTAGGCTAGATATAGAGAAGAAACTCCCATATTTCTTATTTTTGACATTGTTGTCAATAATTAGAAATCAGGAATTTCGTCTCTATCGCCCAAATTATGCACGGAATAATTTTTCATGTCCATGATGTACAAAGAGCATTACTATAATTATGTTACCGCGTGACTTAAGAAATAAATCTAGACCATGTTCTCCCAGCTGATTAATAGAGAAATTTCATTTAAAAACAGTTTTATGAGTGGTCGTGGAGTATCCCTGTCGAAAAGAGGCGTTTGTAAAACTATATTTTAATGAAAGCATAATGTACATTTAGTCTGACAATATCCTTAATTGCAATAACTTCAATAACAACTAGTGTAATTTACTATTTCAGTTTCAAATTCTACTAAAGAGATTTAACATGTCATGCAATTCTATGACTTATAGCAGTGAAACTACATTATATGGTATATTATGGTAGTATGCGACGGCAGTCTCATCAAATTTATCACCGCCACAATCATTATAGCATTTGAGTCCCGATTGTTTGCGTAAAAATGTCATTTTTTCTAACTGCAATCCTAATATAACGTTCTCCTGTCTTTAATGACATCTATTAGTTGATAAAAATCATCATGCAATGAGGATGTAATGATTATATAAATTGCCCAATTATGATTTAATTACCACTGTCTTCACAACCATTTTGGTAGATACGTAATTAGGCATCCGCGTCCTGTGATTGCTTACCTGCCAGGCATACACTTTAATCTGACGGTACTGAGAAACATCACCCCATCAGACACAAGATGTTGAATCAATGTTCGTCAACCCTTACAGCGCGGGGATAGACTTTAGTCGTCAGAATCTGACGTCTGTGGACGTCAGATTCTGACGACTGAAGTCAATCCCCGAACTGTAAGAGTAAAAAATATTTAAAATGGCCGTAGACCCATAACATAGGTATTCAAATGAATCGGAAAGAGCTAACTAAGACAGTTATGATAATTTCAAATCGAAAAAAACCCTTTGGCCTCCAAGGTTTTCATAAACAAATTCAGCGCTTTAACCCTTTCAAGCCGGCATTTAATCAAATCATCTTCACCCACTACAAGCCGCGAATTGCTGTCGCAATTCTCGACTTAAAGTGGATGAAGATGATTTGATGTGGTTTAAAAATAAAGAAAATTGCCATTTGTTGGTGAACCAGTTTCATGAAAATTTTCGTTCTAAAACCCTTTGTTTTAGCAAAATTAAGTCCTTTTCAGGAATGTAAAATGATGCTTTAATGCATCGCGAGGGCTTAAAGGGTTAAACCAGCATTTATCCAGCGTTTTGTGTCTGCTGGGACGTCACTTAGCCCTCACAACGCTTAAATATAGGTGTATAAGCCATAGAAACCAAAGGGTTTTTCTAATTGAGAAATGGCCTAGTTAGCTATTTCTGTTTCATTTGAAAACCGATATTATGGGTCGACGGCCATTATAATGTTTTATAATTCTTTCAGTGCGGCGACCAGCGCTGGTGCCGTATTCTCGTACAAGTTACGATATATCGTAGGTTTCTGATTGGTCGAGATGGCCATCTCGACCAATCAGAAACCTACGATATATCGTAACTTGTACGAAAATACTGGCCCAGATCGGAGTCGCCTGGTCCACGGCTATGAGGGGACCATCTTCATACGTCAGAATCGGACGTCAGAATCTGACCCGATGAAGGGTTAAAATTGCTCATCAAAGCAGTTTCTTTGTGATGAGATGATGAAAGACTGGACATAGATGAGATATGATGTGCACTCGATGTATCTTTCATCATGTGAACATTAACATGATTAAGCTACGATTTTATGGAGGTTTAGGATTGCAAGCTCTACCCTTTCGTCGCTAAACACGGCTGTAATTGTCGTTCCAAATCAGTTTATTGAGCCGACTTTATCACTGTTATTGGGAAAATGTGTGTTTAAATTAAGGTTATGAGTCATGAGTAAGTTTCACCCACTTGAAGTTGTGGGTCGCGGTAGCGACACCCAACTTCAAGTGGGTGAAAATTTAAATCAGATAACTGGGCCCGTAATCTCGTACAAGTTACGATATATCGAAGGCTTCTGATTGGTCGAGATGGTCATCTCGATCAATCAGAAGCCTACGATATATCGTAGCTTGTACGAGAATACGGCTGCTGGAAAACTTCAGATGTTTTCATGTACGAGGTATTGTGATCTCAGCATAAAGATACTCATTAAAAAATGTTTCAATTTTAAAATTTATGATTTGAATTAACAGACTTTTTATTTATTTCATTAAAACGGAATTGAACAGTTCTTTGTATAGCTAATTGTTCCGTAAACATAATAATAATGATTTACCTTATATTTATTAAAGAACAACACTTATTAATAATTATTATAAATAACGTCTTTACTATATATAAACATGTAGGTGGGCATATTTTACAATAACTAACAAAATTCCACTAATTAATCAATTAATCATTGATACAGTCAGTAAAGCCATTCAAGATTTTTGATCACCCTTTCAGCTTGATATAATTTAAATGAAGGACAGAACGTGACATCTGAGAATTTGACACATTGTACACATGCGCAAAATTTTGTTAAAATATGCACCGAAATGTGATTTCCGCGCATACCTGGCTCTATGACAAGTTTGTCTCATGTGGACGTATTAAAAGTAATAATCGTTGATTTTTTTCTATTCATTGGGCAAAAATGCGCAATATTCCACTAAATTATCTCAGTGGTACGAATAGGACAATCTCGTAGTCAGTCAAAAGACCACCTGTGATTGCCAAAGGACCTTCCGTGACGCCGACTTGTACAATGAAAGTGCTTAAACTGCTAAAACTCGTTATCAAGAATTCTGGTATTGTAATGGTGTAACACTAATTAATTGAGCTTTTGCGTTTTTATCGTAAGTCCCTAGCCTTTCAGCCACCAGAATATTTAATTCCAGCAGGCAAAATAACCTGGTGAAGTCAGCCATCTGATCTCTAATTTCTGCGATTGAGATATGGATTCCGCCAGGAAATTGCGCGCATCGTCAAAAAAGATTTAGACTTTTGATATTTAATTCAAAGCTGAAGTACGATGTGAAAATGAAAGAGCTAATATGAATCAACGGTCGAATTGCTTTAATTTGTCAAAAAATGTTTTTATGTTTTAAATTTGAGAAATTCCCAACTTTTTTTAAAATGTCCTATGGCAATAACGAGCTTACATGATAATTGCCAACATGCTAAATTGGGCTGTTAACGTCGGAACATGTGAGTGAATATAATTGATGGTCGATTATAAAATGAGGTCTTTATGATTCTTATGAAATGCATTATTGAACATGTTTTCACAATAATCATAACACGAACACGGTTTTGCTGTCTATTTTAACGTTAGTAATGCCTAATAGAATATCTCGCATCCTTGGATATGACATGGTGTATTTACTACTTTAGAGAGTGGCAGATACACCCTGAATACAACTCTACCGCAAGTCACAACTTTAAACCTTACTGCGCGGGGATCGACTTTAGTCGTCATAATCTGACGTCTGTAGACGTCAGATTATGACGTCTAAGGTCGATCCCCGCGCTGTAAGAGTGAACATATTTCTAATGGTCGTAGACCCATAACATGGTATTCAAATGAATCAGAAAGAGCTGACTAAGACATTTATGATGATTTCAAATTGAAAAAAAACCATTTGGTTGCGATGTGTTTTACAAAGTAATTCAGCGCTTTAAGGGTTAGGGTAATTGCATTTTTGCGGCCACTTTGGAAATATGTAAATTAGCTAATTAAATATGCAAAGTCTCTAATAGTACATGTATCTGGCATATTTGAAATCTACGGGGGGAAATACAATAGAAACCGTTGAGTAAAGTTTGACAGACACGTTTATTAGATTGCTTAGGATATATCCCTGTCTATAAGATTTATCCTCACTTTTCTAATGGAAATGATAGACAGTAAAGATAATCTTAATTTCAAACCTATTTCTCTGAGTCGTGAAAATTAAACAAATGCATTCAAGTTCTGAAATTACGGTGGGACAAACACATGCCAACACTGGCTTAACGTCTCGTGTTTTCTGTGCTTCACGGTAACTTATCCAGTAGTTAGAGAAGAGACAGGTATGGAAGGCTAATCACCGTGTCTCAAGAGCATACAGAGCTGCTTGTTGACAATAACATTATGTCGGCGGTTCAGGGATTGGGTGGTCCAGCCTCGGATCATGACACTTATGAGGTGCACAAGCTTGACCGGTGTTTTATGTCATCTAATTTGTATCATTAGTATACTTTTACAGCGTTTCCATAAACAAATGTGATACTATTTTCACAAAACAAGATGGAAAACATGGGCATTGGGACAGAAAACATGCAAATTATTATATATTATTGATGCTAGGTGATAACCTGATAACAGGCCCCCATTCTAGATAGGTCACTCACATGGTTTTAAATACTCCTTGCTGGCATGTTTGTGAAGAAGCAGGCATGGAAGACCAATCAGTATGTCTCAAGAGTAAGAAGAACTTGTTGGCAATAAGATTATGCCGGTGGGTCCGGGACTGATTCTGCTCTAGCCCCGGAGCATATGACTGATGAGGTGCATAAGCTCGACCTGTGTTTAATGTCATCTATTTTGTCTCAGTCGTATATATTGCATCTGGAGATAACATTAAAATGATTATTCAACCATTTAATACCGTGACTGTGATTCCATGAAAATGCGATTAAAGCATCATTTTAAAATAAAAAAGAAGATGGAGAACACGGGCATTGGGAGAGCAAACATTTAGATTATACAATGCGAGAGTACAAAATGAGTTTGAAGTCGGCACTGTGTGTGACATGTAATCATGTTAATACGTTCAGTGTTACATTAAATTTTCACCGATTTGAAGTTGTGTCTCTCTACCGCGACCCACAACTTACTCTTATTTGCCTAATTTGAGACCAAACAATTGCAAATCGTGTTGTTTAAACACACATTTTGTTCCCAAGAACTGCGATTTACCCTGCTAATACAACGGATTACAAACGACTATAGTCGTGTTTTACTGTTTTAAGAGATAACCCTTTCAGTACGGAGACCTTCTTTATTATCATCTCAAGGAGTTCCTTTAACTTAGCATACCAGCAAAAGGATGAATAAACACCTGTAGACTTTTTTTGTGTGGAGGTTATATAACACGTAAGTAAATCGCTGATTGAAATATTGGCGATATTAACAGATCTTGGATGCACACAATATTACCTTTAACACGGTTAAAACGATCTTCTTTTGTGAAAAGAAAAAATTGAATAATTCAGACTTCCTTTCCAATAATCTATTCTTTCTTCCATATAATCCACACATTCTTCTCCATAATCCACAATAATTAAAATAAGTGTGGATCGTTTAAGCTGGTGTATACATCACCTATCTGTTGATTACTGGGAATAATCGACTCGCGCTACGCGCTCGTACATTTTTTCCGTGTAATCAACAGACACTTGTGTATTCTCCACGGCCAACACACGACAATCTAGCATGTTTAGCTTCAAAAATAGCATGTTTTTTTCAATTAGCAAAACTGATGGGTGATGTGCCACATCGGCAAATAGCTACATAAATAAATAATTATTACGCTGGGATGAATGACAGCTATGGAAATAGCGTAGACAATACTGTCGTGCAAAATCAAACGGCAGTAACTTTTTAGGCAGTTACCGCCGTCTGGCTTTGCAAGGAGAATACTGGTGGAGGATGGGGAGGCGAGAGAGAGTGAAAGTATGATTTTTTAGAATATTTGTTGTCATTTCACGTCACAAGCCATATAGTCATGATGCAACCTTCCTTGTCATATTATTTTGATAGCTTGTCTTGTGAATATAACCCTTTCAGTGCGGAGACCGTCTTTATACGTCAGAATCTGACGTCTTTAGACGTCAGAAATGAAATAAATCGGGCTTTAGGCCACCTTTGTGCACATATAGGCTAAACTGGGCCAGGAGAACCTCCTGAGGATGGTGAGATGATTGAGATGACACTGTCCTTCAGACACAGGATTCGAAATTCGAGCCCTGGCGGTCTGAGGCCGAGCACGCTACCTCTCGGTCACGGAGGCTCCCCACAATACTGACTTTCACACGTGGATGGGGAAGAAACATTTTTGTTTCTTTCAAACTGCCGAGTCCGGGAACCGAACCCCGAACTCTGGCGTGAAAGGCAGCGATGCTAACCACTACCCTAGGGCCCCCGCCCTCTTTAGACGTCAGATTCTGACGCATAAAGAAGATCCCCGCACGGAATGATTTAGGATATCTATAATGATCGTAGACCCTATGACATAGGTATTCAAATGAACCGGTGAGAATTAACTAAGACGTTTATGATGATTTCAAAATGAAAAAAAAATTTAAGGGTAAATCTGTTGATAGTCCCACCAGCATCCTCGTAAGGGCGGACCATTTATTACCAGGAAGGAGGGGAGGGTATGTTTTTTCTTCCTAACCAAAAAGTTTCCGGCAGATTTGGAAAGATTTACTGGTTGTCAACAATCTATTTTTCTCTCACACATAAATGAACGAACTATTTCTTCCCACACTTTATAGAGCAAGCTTTTGCCAATTTTGTGAACATTCTTTTTTACGAAAAAACATACAAGAACCCCCCCCCCCCCTGGTATTAAATGGCCAGCCACTAAGTGACATGAAGCATCAGAACCACGCGCTTACATTACAGCCTCTCATACAATGCAGCAGAGTTTGCCATGTAAAGCAAAATGTAGTCATTGGTTATACTTGCAAAGTGAGCAGGTGCTGCATATTCGCTTTCTAGGACAGAAAGCATTTCGTCGCCTCGGAGCTAAAGGATCCTATCTGCCACTCGTCAGAGTGGCAGATAGGATCCTTTAGCTCCGAGGCGACGATTTGTCCATTATTACCCACAAATTACTTATCAGAATGTTATAACCAGTAATTGATTCTTAATCCAGCAGATATTTGAATTATGAGTAACATACAATAGCTTTTGGCACTATTAAACACACCACTACATTATTTGCTTTGGCCGACCACTACCTTCTATACATTCGGCCGCCATCTGATGATCGGTCGACGTATGTTTTCGTCCATCGGTCTAGCGGATCCTGGCTGATGATTTCACGGATATCCGGTCATTTTGAGCGTCGGGCGGCGAGCAATTTTAAGTCTCAAGACAAGGTATTGTTCACAGCTAAGAATGTAGAGCTCCGAAGGTTTTAACTGACTTAAAACACATCCGAAAATAATGAGGATCCCTCATAATCAACAGCTCGGTCACACCTGACTGATTATAGTACCATATGCCTACCATGATAATTGGCCTGTTCTTGATCAACAATAACTCTCCATTCCCGGCTTAGAATGTCGTGGTCAGACAAAAAACATAATGTAGTGATGTGTTTAAAGTATAGTCCCTCACAGTCCCTCAAAGTCCCTCACAGCTGCCCCCCCCCCCTTCGAAAACCAACGCGAAATGTGAGGCGTTTTCTATGTTCCGTATAGGATAAAGCCCGAGGAGCTCCCCATTCTTAGCTGTGTAAAAGGTCCGAGGCCTTTTTCACAGCTAAGAATGGAGAACACCGAGGGTTTTCACTGACTCGAAACACATCCGATCATCATGAGGATCCCTCACAATCAACAGCTCGATCACACCTGACTGATTATAGTACCATTAAGCCTACCATGATAATTGGCCTGTACCAGGACAGCAATAACTCTCCATTCCCGGATTAGAATGTAGTGGTCGGACAAAGAAAATAATGTAGTGGTGTGTTTTAACAACTAAGAATGTACAGCTCCTCGGGCTTTATCCGATAGATAATGTAGAGTCATTGTTGATCAAGGGAGGGATCCTCATTATGGTCGGATGTGTTTTAAGTCAGTTAAAACCCTCGGAGCTGTACTTTTTCAGCTGTGGAAAAAACCTCGCCAAGGCCTTTTCCACAGCCAAGAATGTACAGCTCCTGGGGCTATATTCTATGCATAAAGCAGTTGCTTTGGGCGTGTACATAAAGCCTCAAATCATAAAGTCACAAATCACCCTGCTGCCGGCCGATGCATCCGATCTCTAGGCATCGGGCGGACTGTACACGTCGGCGCTGGTCGCCATCTGAGGTGGCACTGAAGATGATTGGCCGGCAAGGATGCATTCCAATGAACCGTATCGTGTCCGGACAGCAATCCGATGAGCATCGGCCGGAAAGGCAGAAGCCCAATTTATCAATGATTGTTTTAAACAAATTACAAGTTAAAAATACGGAAGGTAACATAAGAATATTTGGATCAAACTAATAATGTCAGTCATGATATTATCATGCTTTCGTGTTCAGAATTAAGGTACTAATTGATATGAATAAAACATATTATATCTATCTCTCTGTGATCAATTTCTATCTGGTCGCAAATTATTTGAGGATGTCAGCCCTCTTCACCCTGGATGTTCCTGCGATGGGCGTGAAACGACATCTCGGCTGGAAATGAGAATCTGACGATGTAGTAAAAGGTAAAAGGGTAAAGGTGCAGGGTTATAATCTGATATCAAGTATTTCATCCGACTTTTACATGTTTACCCACTGGTGACTGAAAATGTTCATTCGTGCGTCATCTCAACTCCATGGAGAGCATACAGTCCTGCAGCCATTTCGGCGTATTGAATTTGTCATACACATTGCCGTCTCCGTCCTGCCTGATTCTCATTTTCAAATGAATCAAATGACTTTGAGGGTTAAGTGCCTTGCTCAAGGACACAGCATCGATAAAATGTCGCGATATTGAGAGGGGAGAAACATGATATCCGTTGAAAATCCTGTATCAAGCGGGATTCGAGGCATGTGTGATGACCCTGATGTCGGGAAATCACCGGGCGATGATCGTCCGATCTTGACGTTTCTAGAGTACGAAGAGCTTGTTGACAATGAGATTATGCCGGTTGGTCAGGGACTGATTCTGCTCTAGCCCCGGAGCATGACACTGATAAGGTGCGCAAGCTTGACCTCTGTTTTATGTTATCTATTTTGTCTCAGCCACGCGTATATATATTGCATATGATTAATCAACCATTTAATACCGTGACTGTGTTTCCATAAAAATGTGATTAAGATATCATTTTAAAATAAAAAAGAAGATGGCGAACACAGGCATTGGGAGAGCAAACATGCAGCTTAATACAATGCGAGAGTACAAAATGAGCTTGAAGCCGACACTGTAATCATGTTAATACGTTCAGTGTTACGTTAAAATTTCACCGACTTGAAGTTGTGGCTGGCTACCGCAACCCACAACATCAAGTGGGTTGAAAAATACTCATATGTGTTTACTTTGACAGCAACAATTTACAAATCTTGATGTTTAAACACACATTTCGTTCACAGCAACTGCAGTTTAACCTGCTAATACGACGGATTACAAACGACTAGTCGCGTTTTACTGATTTACCCTTACAGCGCGAGGACCGTCTTTATACGTCAGAATCTGACGTCTGCAGACGTCAGATTCTAACGTATAAATACGGTCCCCGCGCTGAAATAATTAAATGATTTCTAATGCCCGTAGACCAATAACAAAGGTATTCAAATGTATCAGAAAGAGCAAACTAAGACATTTATGATAATGTCAAATTAAATCAACCCTTTGGTCTTCATGGCTTATGAAAAAATATCGTTGTAAGGGTTGAAGGGCAGTGTGTTGATTTGAAGCCCGACTTGGGAGATTTGAGCCCCACCAGATCAAAATGTGTTTTTTAGTTTTTAGAATTTTTGTATTTACAAACCACATATCAAAACATTCATACATGTATACAAATTATACATGATTATAAAAAACGGTAATACAAGTGATAATTGGTGACCAGAAACAATGGCAAACTTACATAGTTTATGCCAAATTATGAAAAATATTGATAAAAATGTTGTAGGGAGATTGACGAGCCATATTATGGTATATTTAAATGCACCGATGAAGCAGAAAAAGTTACCAAATTTTACTCCTTGCATTTGCATGATGCCTACATAAAAACTATGTGAAGCATTTTAAAAATATGTTGTGTATTTGCTTGTCTTATAATCAGAGTAGTAATATGCCACAGTCACCCCATCAACATGGAGCCGACCTATACGTTCTCTGATATGTTTAACATTTTGACAAATTTATTATAGGGTCTGCAAAATGTCAGGTACTCTATATGTGTTGAAAACGGGTGTTTTGGTGAGTATTTAATTTGACACTATACAGATGATGCAGTGAATAAGAAAAGTTCTAAAGTTTTCTACAAAGCATTATATGACAGATTTAATTTCATTGCATGAAATTCATTAAATATCTTCATGAGCATCGCCCGCCTCAGAAAAAGGGGCATTCCCCCAATTGATATTTACATTGATCAAAAACATGCTTGAAACAATATAATACTGTAGATCTGGTGATTTTTGCGTGTTTAGATTTTTGCAAATTTGTGATTTTGGGACTTTCGTGAAGTCTAGAATTCGCTGATTGGATGATATTAGCGCTAATATAATAATAATTTCGCGATATTCTTAAATTCGCGCATTTGTCCTTCTCGTAAAATTCGCGAAAATTGAAACAACGCGAATATTACCAGATCTACAGTATATAGGGGGCCTAGCAGCACAAGGGTTTAATTTAGAAGTGAAGTATCTTCCGGCTCAGGATGCCAAGCTGGATGCGCTGTCCTTGCCACCACTGTGTAGTAGCAAGGACAGCGCATCCAGCTTGGCATCTTGGTCAATGCTTCATTATATTAAGTCCGGTCTGGTGTATAATCCTGCCAAGATGTGAGATGAGTTAGAGCTTCCAGATCAAAGCAAACCCTAGAGGGTGGTTCAGGTTTGGGCCAGCGTCTCAGACTGTGGACCAACATTTAAATGACATACGGATAATTTTTCCTGCGATTTTTCCAAGTATGACAAACACAAATGAAATACGAGTAGATTACCTCGGGCACAAAGTACCCTGATCACCAAATTGATTTTTGGTCGTTATACAAGCCGGGACATTTATTTTCTAGGACACTATGCATGTATTAGACGTAAAGTGAAATAATGTATGAATGTTTGTTGTTCATTTATTGATGCCACAAAACGCATTTCTGGCAATTGTTTATTTCATTTAATTTTATAAATGAGCATCCAATATTTAGATTAATTTGCTTGGGAAAACCACAAACTAGCTTAGTGAGTATAACAACGGAGTGGTGTTTCATCATGTCGCTCCTTTTATACTTTGGTAATGATTGGTATGCCACAGACTGATCTATATAAGGTGTGTTTTATAACATTCTAGCTGAAATTTCTCCTATGTCCCAGAGGTGAACCGATCCAAATCTAAATTTACTACTGATAAAAAATCTCACTTTTGAAAGTGAAAAAAATGATGATTAATTTGGAATCGAATATTTTACCGAATGGCTTCGATATTTCTGTATATTGTTTGCCATATATCTAATTTTCCCAAAATGATATAAGCATACAAAATATAAATATGGACTTCTGCACCTCTGGACCATTTATATTAGTATTATCGGCTCAATTTCAACGCAAAGTGAGAGATTTTAAATTGAATGAGCTTTACCAGTTACCTTGAACAGCTCAACTTAATTATTTCAACAGAAGTATTCGACTTTTATAATCATGGTAATATAATTAACTTTGGTAAAAATACATAATGTAAACTGATTTTTCGGTTTACTTTTTAATCTAATAATTGATATAGCTGATTCAAAATTGAGGTTGTCAAAATCATGATGGTACTTCTTCAAATATAGTGCTTGATTTTAGCTACATTGCGTAAACACATAGTGCGATGTGTTTTAGCAATGAAAATCATGATGGTACTTCTTCAAATATAATGCTTTATTTTAGCTATATTGCTTAAACACATAGTGCGATGTGTTTTAGCAATCAAAATCATGATGGTACTTCTTCAAATATAATGCTTTATTTTAGCTACATTGCGCAAACACATAGTGCGATGTGTTTTAGCAATCAAAATCATGATGGTACTTCTTCAAATATAATGCTTTATTTTAGCTATATTGCGTAAACACATAGCGCGATGTGTTTTAGCAATCAAAATCATGATGGTACTTCTTCAAATATAATGCTTTATTTTAGCTATATTGCGTAAACACATAGTGCGATGTGTTTTAGCAATCAAAATCATGATGGTACTTCTTCAAATATAATGCTTTATTTTAGCTATATTGCGTAAACACATAGTGCGATGTGTTTTAGCAATCAAAATCATGATGGTACTTCTTCAAATATAATGCTTTATTTTAGCTATATTGCGTAAACACGTAGTGCGATGTGTTTTAGCAATCAAAGTCATGATGGTACTTCTTCAAATATAATGCTTTATTTTAGCTATATTGCGTAAACACATAGTGCGATGTGTTTTAGCAATCAAAATCATGATGGTACTTCTTCAAATATAATGCTTTATTTTCGCTACATTGCGTAAACACATAGTGCGATGTGTTTTAGCAATCAAAATCATGATGGTACTTCTTCAAATATAATGCTTTATTTTAGCTATATTGCGTAAACACATAGTGCGATGTGTTTTAGCAATATTGTTTTAACCCTTTAAGCGCAGGGCTCGTCTTCATACGTCAGAATCTCACATCTGTAGACGTCAGAGACTGACGTATAACGCCGGTACGCACACTGAAAGAATTAAAATATTTCTAATGGCCGTAGACCCATAACATAGGTATTCAAGCGAAGCAGGAAGAGCTAATCAAAACATTGAAGAGGATTTCAAATTCAAAATAAAATTGGTTTCCATGGTTTGTTCAAAAATATTTCAACTTTGTAAGGGTTAAAACCCTGTTCAACAGGAGACGAATCTCTACGAATGGCCTTTCTGAATCGATTGGGGAGAAATCGCTGAATTTGATTCTTACCATGTGTATGGCGCGTGGCGGTTCAGAGGGGTACTGGACGTATACATGTTAGAAAATTTGCCTCGATTCGGCTTGAGATTACTATGGGGGGTATCTCAATTCGGATTGCACGTATGGCATACATTATTATTGCGTAGCAGAAAATGAAATGAAATGAAATGAATCGGGCTTTAGGCCACCTTTGTGCACATACAGGCTAAACTGGGCCAGGAGAACCTCCTGAGGATGGTGAGATGATTGAGGTGACACTGTCCTCCAGACACAGGGTCCGAAATTCGAGCCCTGGTGGTCTGAGGCCGACCACGTTACCTCTCGGTCACGGAGGCTCCCCACAATACTGACTTTCACACGTGGATGGGGAAGAAACATTTTTGTTTCTTTCAAACCGCCGAGACCGGGAACCGAACCCCGAACTCTGGCGTGAAAGGCAGCGGTGCTAACCACTACCCTAGGGCCCCCGCCCTGCGTAGCAGATCGTTGGGTTCGGATCAGTAGAAGTCTACGGATGGGCCGCAATGTATGCAAGACATCCGAACCGTACGAGTAAAGTTTACGTATGAGCCGGATTAGCCGAGTTGCAATCCGAAACAAATGCACCAGCCCAATAATGTAGTGAGTCGATTTGTACGCTGGACATTCCGAATCAGCCGTACAGTTCGTATGACGTACGAATCTTTGCGGTATACCATCCCGAAGTGGGCTACGTACGCAGCGAACTGCGACATATAGGCCTTGTCTTGTCTTGTCTTGTCTTGTCTTGTCTTGTCTTGTTTTGTCTTGTCTTGTCTTGTCTTGTCTTGTCTTGTCTTGTCTTGTCTTGTCTTGTCTTGTCTTGTCTTGTCTTGTCTTGCCTTGCCTTGCCTTGCCTTGTCTTGTCTTGTCTTGTCTTGTCTTGTCTTGTCTTGTCTTGTCTTGTCTTGTCTTGTCTTGTCTTGTCTTGTCTTGTCTTGTCTTGTCTTGTCTTGTCTTGTCTTGTCTTGTCTTGTCTTCCTTTTTTCCTCTTTCACATTGCCTGTTACAGTGGGATATGGTCATCTTTAGTGACAGCTACTTGTTTTATTTAACAGATAACACACCTCAACTTTCTGTCATGAGCTGAATAAAACAGTCGTGCTGACGTAACCCTTTAATTGTCTTTTTTCTATTTGTATTAGCACATTAAATACCAGCTTTTGAACATGTTAAAGATAAAACGTGACATCAAGCAGAAATATTTCAAAATTATTGACCTCTTTTTTATCAAATCTGAATGATTTTTACTCACTTGACGTCGTGGATCGCCTCAGCGAGACACAACTTCAAGTGGTTGGAAAATTTTAATTAAATAATTTGGCGGTTAAAGTGTTAATGTGGGACTAGCGTCGCAGTAAGTACCAAACAACGAAACAACAAAAATACCGGCCGCCGCAGTGGTTAGAGCTACGGGCACAAAGTTGGGAGGTCGTGGGTTTGAATCCCACATCGGACTTGATGGGTATTTTCCTGCGACCAGCCCCAACCTAGAATGAACTCGACGCAGGCCCAAATGGGTAGGTCAAGCCACTGACCGAGATTCATCAACTAAAAGTATGCGACATTAGGGGTGGGGATATGACCCATTTGGAGATGATTAGCTACACAAGGTGCTTGTGATGGCCGGGCCCAGGTAATTGGTGGTCATCGGATTGAGGTCGGACTGATTACATCCGGACCATGTGACCGTAAGTTGATCTCACAGCCCTGTCAAGTAGTCCCACGACCAATATGGACATGCTGTGTCAACTCAAATATACAGACTGCACATGCACAGCACTCGCACTGCTGGTTAGGCTTGCCAGAAATGTATTTAAAAAGAAATACGAAACAACGAAAGTGTGAAACAATGAGAGCAAAAATCGAATATGCAAAAGTATGAAACGCACAAAACATTAATCCATTGCTGTTATAGCGTTGGGCCGAAGTCCTAGACGATGGACCAATAGTGAGCAATACCAGGTGGGGTGATGAACGCAGCCTGGTTTTGAACCGATCAAACTGTAATCTGGGAGTAACAGGTAGATAGACTACAATGACAAAAAATCCACATGGGGGAATAACTGATGTATGCCTACCCTTACTAGTACACACACTTGTTTTCTCTAAATCTATGAAAGGTTGTATCTGGTACAATACAAACCTTAGTTTGAGAGAAATTATAATTATCTGATAATTATCGTTAAATTCGATTGGTTGAGAATGGCATTGTGAAAAATGGATTTTAATGATATTTTTTAACTTGGCCTCCATCAAATTCGGGGATTAAATACAAATGCAGATAGATGTGTTTTCGAAAAGTCGAGTACAAATACGCAAAATACTAATACGCAAATACAAATCCATATTTTACCCCATTTACATCTACAAAAAACATTGAAACTGAACAGGTGGAATTCTATATTATAGGAGACTAACTGGTCACTTTCAATTGGGGTTTTCAGACATACTATTTCTGGCAGGCCGTACCTAATGACGTCAGATGAAGGGACAATGTACAAAGACCAGACGCTGATGAAGATGTTTGTAAGGTGACCAGAAATGATTTTGCCCACGCAAGGAAGTCATTAGGTAATCATTGAGACACTCGACTGTTAAATTTATCCGGTGCAAAGCCAAAAGACAGTATCTACTTACGTTCAACGTATACATGTACTATTTCTTTTTGAATGAATCTAGTTTAACCCTTTTAACCCTTCATCCACTACAAGCCGCGAATTGCTGTCGCAATTCTCGACTTGTAGTGGATGAAGATGATTTGATGAGGTTTAAAAATTAAAGAAAAGTGCCATGTATTGGTATACCAGTTTCAAGGAAATTATCGTTCTAAAACCCTTTGTTGTAGGAAAATTAAGTCTGTTTTCAGGGATGTAAAATGATGCTTTAATGCATCGTGAGGGCTTTAAGGGTTAAAAAACTATGTAGATACATTGTTTATTCATGTCTCATCTCAGTACATACATACACATTATATTTTACTAGCATTAAAATAATAAAAATAAAAATATATTTTTAAAACAGATGTCGTTGAACATTACAAAATACGGCTCGACGCTGGTTTAATATATGAAAAAAGGATTTGGCTAACACTTTTACACTTTCATTGTTGGTAAACATACAAATCCTTTCATCAGACATATTCAATAAATTAAAATTAACATTATGTTCATTTATTTTTAAAATAAAATAATTATTCTAGTATGTGTATATAATGGACATTCAATTAATACCTTTATTCGTTTTTTCATGTCTCACCTCAGTACATACATACACATTTGGCGCGTATATACCAATAAAAAAAATGTGCATGCTTTATTTTGTACTGAGTTAATACAAAGAAATTAGGGAGCACCCCATATCGATACCCCATAGTTGATGATCGGTTGTACTAATGAATCGTATATTTTTTTGAAACAATTAAACTGCATACCACCATACGCGACTTTACAGTAAGTAGACCTACATGTAGTGCAAGATGAGCAGATTTGCAACTAATTCAGCACTGACTTTAAAATCGTGGTTGTAACTTAGCATTAACCCAAGATATCAACCGGAAATTATCATTTTGAATATGAAATTCGTAGCACGTGCAGATGTTTGTCTAAAATGCATTATTTTGGTCTTTAATGTATTCATCTTCATGTGCCATGCCCCAAAAGTAATATTTAGTACATTTTGTAGATCCTGCTCAGTCTCAGCTAATAGTGGAATATCGTCAGCATATGCAAGGCATGCCACTTTCTCATCTCCAACATTTATACCATAGCCGGACTTTTTGAGTGTTTCAACTAGGTCATCGACAAACAAATTAAAGAGCAGTGGGGATAGAATACACCCCTGTTAGAAACCATAATGATGAATCTAGTTTCAATGGTCGTTAAAAATCTGCAGGTGTATATCTTTATTTAATTGATTTTAACATTGCTGTATTAAAAAGTTCTGTAATCATATATATATATATATTATCGAAATAATAACTAAGTCTAAAAAGAGATATGAGGAGGCCGTGATTTAAAGATAATGCATTTACTTTATAGATAAATGTAATAAATCAGCTCATATTTTATTTGACGGTCGAAGGCCATAAAATAATACTTTCTATGCGCAGAGAAAGTAAGTAGATAAAAAAATATTATCCCTATTGCATCAAATTGCTGAACAGTGTAGATAGGTAATGAATATCAGATTGCAATCATAAGGTCATTTATTTATTGTATTGCATGCAATAACATACAGTTTAAGTATCAGATTGCAATCATAAGGTCATTTATTTATTTTATTGCATGCAATAACATACAGTTTAAGTATATAATACACATTTAAAT
This sequence comes from Flabesymbios commensalis, assembly GCA_964017125.1. Lineage (NCBI taxonomy): Eukaryota > Metazoa > Annelida > Polychaeta > Terebellida > Flabelligeridae > Flabesymbios > Flabesymbios commensalis. Next base: position 90,984,872 of record OZ024905.1, on the reverse strand, counting down.
ATTACATTAACCCTAAAAGCGCGAATATAGTCGCTTTAATCTGTTTTATTTCGCCGTTTAAGTTGCACTTATTGGGAACGAAATGTGTGTTTAAACATAAAGATTTGCTAGTTATTGGTATCAAATGAAACAAATATAAGTGATTTACACTCACCTGAAGTTGTAGCTCGGGGTAGCGAGACACAACTTCAAGTTGATGAAAAACAAATTTATTTAATTTAATACTCATCGTCATCAAAAATTCCAGCACACCCGAAACACTGAACCAATGGTGGTTTAATGTTGGTCCGCTGGTGCAACATTAAGCCACCGTTGATTCAATGCCTCGTGTTAGCTTTATATAAGCACTCAGCAACGTTTGCTGAGTGCTGTATCAGTGTCGTGGATGGTGAGGCAGCACTTGGCCGGCACTGGGTTGGTTTCTCTTTTCTGCTGGGGACATGTGTTGTCGATATGTCGCCATACTATCTCGCTTTATAGCTGCCCAGTTAAAACTGACTTATAAGCCCTTATGTGCTGGGTAAGACTAATTTAAATTTTATGTTGTGCTTACATTTATGATGCACATGTCAGTATAATAAAATACAATAAATGAATGCTTAGATGTCCTTGAAGTGTGCTATAATCCATATGGCACCCGACCGAGTAATCGGATTAGTGATGCAGAATTAATCAACACAGAAAACAAACCAACGATCACAGCGAGGTTTACCAGCTTCAGCTCGCCATAATACTGTTGTGATGAACATTAACAACAGTTTTCTCTAGATCCACTCTCCTTGATCTACTGTATGCTTTAGTAAAAATAGAAGTGTGATTTTATATATGTATATATATACTTTATTTGTACACTATCTACACAGGGCACTGTGTTATAGTCCTAGACAAACTGGCAGTGTACACATTATCATGATTATATGACTTTATTTTAACATTATGTGACTTTATTTGCACAATTTATGTTTTATTTCCTTATAATTGTATTTTTTATTTCCATTTTTTTATTTTACATATTTATTTTACATTATACATCTGTTATCTTATGCTTGTGATATTATGTTGTATACACGTGACCGTCGTGACATGTAAGTTCGAGACTTTTTATTGTCACCGTAGTCATCAGACCTCCTATGCAAATAGTCATCTTTCGTTCAATTTCAAGTGACTTTTTAAAGATTAGTGTACTTGACCGCCCGTTTTAAAACATTGGGATGGATTTTTTCAAATGCAAACGTATTGGTCGGAGCTTAATCTTGACGTCATGAGGTGTCATCATGCCGGCGGGATATAATACAATGTTTTAAAAGACCCCTTCAGTACTATTACCACGCAAACCCTGGAGAACCCTTGCAGGGTTATCCAGGGGTTGCATGGTAATATTACTGAAGGGTTCCTTCTAAATAACCTATATTGTTTAGAGAGAGTGTACATGTAACTATCGCTGTACTATATGATTGTCGACAACTTACCAAAGTAAATACGAAACGCCTGTCCTGGACAATGCCTGATTGCAAGTGCAGTACTGGAAGTGCTGACCGTCACCGCGACCGCTCCTGACCATCGTTTAGCATCTACGTATCCTCATTCACTCTGTCTAAACCGGCCCATGGAAATACAATTCAGTTCATGTACAAAAACAGCAAACAAGAAAATTTGGTGTTTCGATGCTAGTCCAGATTCAATAATGGGCGGCTCATGTTTGTGAAGTCATAAGTAGCGAGATCCGCCCAGCCCTGCGAGGTCAAAGGTGCCGCAAAGACGGGTGTCGAATAAATAACCTGGCAGACAGTCGCCGACCTCATTAAATGGAATACAGACTTGCAAAGTCAGAATGAAGTAACTTCTTACTTTGCAATTAAGCTGTGACCGGCTTTTTGGCTTTGCAGAGCAGAATATGTGCCAATTACCTTCTTTCCTGTCCGTCGAGTTAGTTAGCACTCTTCTCTTCCATCTTAACAAACTTGATGGATTCGAGAGATGTCTGTTCGATGATCATTATTCTGCACACGTTGGGCTCGCGGTGACCATTTACGACCCCGAGCATCGGTAATGGTGGTTAGCTGAGGCGAACATACCCAGAAACATGTGGCTTTAATCATGGTCACCCTTAACCCTGTAGCGCTGAAATATTTTTATTAGCACATTAAGTACCACATTTTAAATATGTTAAAGATAAAATGTGACATCAACCAGCAAGATTTGAAAAGAGTTGACCTCCATTTTGTCAAATCTGAATCATTTTCACTCACTTGAAGTTGTGGATCGCGTCAGCGAGACACAATTTCAAGTGGGTGAAAATTCAAATTGAATAATTTGGCGGTTAAATGGTTAAACCATGAGACCAAAGGGTTTTTTCAATTTGAAATCGTCATAGATGTCTTAGTTAGCTGTTTCCGATTTATTTTAATACCTATGTTATTGGTCTTCGACCATTATAAAAAATGTTTACTCTTACAGTGCGGAAGTCGACTTAAGACGTCAGAATCTGACGTCTACAGACGTCCGTTTCTGAGTCTAAAGTCGATTTCTGCGCTGTAAGGGTTAAAGCGCTGAAATATTATTATATCAACCATAGAGATCAAAGGTGTTTTTTTTCAATTTGAAATCATCATCAATGCGGAGCCGACGAAATGTGGAAGGCAACATACGCCCTCGGGAAGATAATTATTATAGACAGGGATATGGGACAATAGTTGGAGAGTAGCGCTTTGTAATTAGTCGCTGCCTGCTGCGTGAGTTCGAACCCCGCTAGATACAGTATTTTCAGAGAAATATCATGTTTCTCCCCTCTCAACGGTGGGACATTGTGGTATCAATGTTGTGTTCTTGGGCAAGATATTTCACCCTTTAGTGCTTCTCTTCACTCAGGTGTAAATGAGTACCTGGTGGGACAGAGATGTTGTACGACAATTTATTATCACCACATAGCTTCAGTGATGTATGATCCCCGGGGAGTAGAAATGGCACATGACGAACAGGTCCAATGATCAGGAATTATGTTGTAATGCTCCATATGCAGCCCTAGGCTGGATACATATATGTGCGCCATATAAATACTCAAATTAATTATAATTATGCAGATGTTCGAATGAAATTATAATACGAAAATTATGCATGCATCGGGGTTAGGCAAATGTCTTATCTCTCAGGTTTCCATACTCAAAATGACAACTGATCATATGTACTGTATATGTGTTGTTTTAAAGGTGATCTATCACCCTCTATATAGTATGAATATATTTGTGACAAATAAATCAAAGTTGCCACAAGATGGGGCACAAGTGTTTCTTTATATGGGGTGATTGGCTATCATATGACCCTCTCAGAGGGTCACATGATAGCCAATCACCCCATATAAAGACATAATTATTCATACCATATAAGGGGTGATAGATCACTTTTAAATTATTATAGTCATTGCGTAGCAATGCAAACTTCTTAACACTTAAAGCGCTGAAATACTTTTGTATAAACCATGAAGAACAAAGGTTTTTTTAATTTGAAATCATCATAAATGTCTTAGTTAGCTCTTTCCTTGTCATTTGAATACTTATGTTTCGGTCAACGGCCATTATAAACAGTTTTACTCGGGAATCGACTTTAGACGTCAGAATCACACTCGCCTGCCATTGAGACTCGAATTGGACACCTAGTGGCCAGGTCAAACAGCTCTCCAGTCTCCACATTCAAAATAGAAGACATTCAAAATAGAAGGCCTTCTATTTTGACTGTGGAGACTGGAAAGCTGGCTGACTTTGCCACTAGGTGTCCCCGTTCGATTCTCAATGGCAGGCGAGCGTGCCTGGTATATATGTGGAACTTTTCGCTCTATTACTACATGGGATCCCGGCATTGAAAGTTTATTAGAAGTTTATTTTCCATAAATTAATAAGATAAAAGTTCCACAGAGATACCTGGTATGTATTAGGAGCCTTGTTCCATATTACAAAATGAGAAAGAACCCATATAAGAACCTTTTGTTCTAAGATTAGGTACGGGCAGGTGGCACTAATGAACTGAGCTCATGATATCCGGTTGACCATAGGTCTAATCCAAGCTGAGGACTCTCACGCTATGCCCCCGTCGCGAAGTAGAGTTGATCAGCCTGACCTAACCTTGGTCTAGACGGAAATCACGCCAACTTACAGCTCATTATCTACTACAAATACAGCTTCAAAACAATCAGGCTTTTTTTTTATTTTGGCTTCCTAATATGGTCATAAAATGAGATCATGTCCATTGACCAGAATTGCGGAAGTCTTTTAAATTTGGGCTGCTGTGGTAACGTAGCAAGTGTGCCGAAAGTTACTCCCATATTTCCTATTTTGGACATGCATGTCCGAAATTTATTTTCGTCAACAAATTAAAAAAAAAACTTACGCAACTCTGGTCTATGTTGATATCCTAATATGGACATATCAAAGAGCCAAAAAAAAAACTATTGATTTTTTTATGATTTTAGCCTGATTGTGTCGCTTTAACGTGTATTTGTTAATTTGATTTTGCTATTGAGAACATATAAAAACATAAAATATATTATATTGAGTAAAAGTTTCAAGCATGTTTGAAAGACGAGCATTATTTACCAGTTTCAAGATTAGTACGCGCAAAATTGCCTGCCATCTCTTTTCCTGCTCTATTTTGATGAATCTTCATTACCTGATTTCCCAGAAAACACAAAACATTTAAATTCCATTCGTACAACGTCGGACCAACGTCGTCGACGTTGGTCCAACATTGTACAAATGTTATATAAATATCCAGTGTTTACTGGGTAGCTACTGTATTTATCACCGATTGTGTATAGAGTAGCAGAAGAATGGTATTTAACTGAACTTTGTTGATTATGATTGATCATGATAATTATTGTGTGATGATTACTTGCACACCGACAAGGATTGCCCGAAGACAGTGGTAATCGTCACCCACTGCGCATCCAATTATCACAGACGGCAGACGACAGCAGACTTAACTCTGAATTACGCATATTTTTTTGGTGCATTAGCCATTTAAACCTAATAACGCTGAATCATTTTTGTTCAGGTACTGAAGGGTTTTTTCAATTTGAAATCATCATAAATGTCTTAGTTATCTCTTTCCTCTTCATTAGAATACCTATGTTATGGGTCTACGGCCATCTTAACTACATGTTTTTTAGTTCTTTCAGAGTTGGGATGTTCTTTATACGTCAGAATATGACGTCTACAGACGTCAGATTCTGACGTATAAAGACGGTCCCCGCGCTGAAAAGGTTTACCGCTAAGTACGACCATATAGTCGTTTTTAATCTATTTTATTAACAGGTTAATAAAAAATAGTGTACAAATAAGATGGTCGACTTGCGAATCTCACCATGCAAATGCATGTGATACATTATGCAGTGTTGCCAGTAAATCATCATATATATTTATGTATTCATGTCCCACCTTAGTACATACATACACATAATATTCATAAAAGGTACGCCACAGTGTGTATTACATACCGAGCCGCTCTATATATGGAGTTAAGAAAGACTCATATTACTAAAACATGTTTTAAACAGTCACAAGGATTCTTATATTGATAAGCTCACTAACTGAGTTTGGCAATACAACACTGGAAGCTTAAGTGACACCATCCTTGATGACATATTGTAAAGCTTATATCAGATTTAACACCGTATTCGAAACCCGCTCTAAGCAAAAATAAGAAAATGATTATAAATTGAACTGTAAGGATAACGTGTATAATATGTGTGCTTAGACATTTTGCAGCAGATAGATATGTCTCAGTGAGAAAAAAAATAAAAATAATAAATAAGAAAACAATTATTTGAGATCACAATGACATCATCGTGTGATATATGTTGAGTCCAGATCAGCCCTTACAGTTCAGGGATCGACTTTAGTCGTCAGAATATGACGTCTGTCGACTCCAGATTCAGGCGTCTAAACTCGATCCCCGCACTGTAAGAGTAAAAATAGTTCTAATGGTCGTATGGTATGTCCCTAATAGGTATTCAAATGAAGAGTAAAGAAACATTGATGGTAATTTCAAATTGAAAAAACCTTTGATCTCCATGGTTTATACAAAAAATTTCAGCACTTTAACTCTTTCAAGCCTGAATTTACCATTGTCATCTTCAGGCTCTACAAGCCGCGAATTGCGACAGCAATTCTCGACTTGTAGTGGATGAAGATGACTTAAAGTGGGTGAAAAATTAAAGAAAATTGTCATGTATTGGTAAACCATTTTCATGGAAATTTTGCTTCTAAAACACCTTGGTTATAGGAAAATTAAGTCTCTTTTCATGGATGTAAAATGATGCTTTAATGCATCGTGAGGGCTTAAAGGGTCAACCCTTTAACCGTCAAATTATTCAATTTGAATTTTCACTCACTCGAAGTTGTGTTTCGCTGACGCGATCCACAACTTCAAGTGAGTGAAAATTATTCAGATTTGACAAAATGAAGGTCAACTCTTTTCAAATCTTGCTGATTCATCTCACATTTTTTTTGAACATTTTTAAAATGTGGTACTTTTTGCGCAAATAAAAAATGAAAACCCGAATATATGCGGCACCGGCGGTTAAAGGGTTAAGGGTTAATTAGCGCTGTAGTTATGACTGGTTGAGATGTACCGTTTATGGCTTCGAAGGTATCTTGTCTCTGGATTGTAATATCAGACATCATTATGTTCGACTGTAGATCTGCTAATATTCACGAGGTTTTAATTTGCGCGAATTACGCGAGGAGCACAAATTTGCGAATTACTATAATGTATTGATAATTCGCGAATTCTAGTCTCGTGTGAAGTCCCAACATCACAAATACGCGAAAATATAAACACGCGAAAATTAACAGATCTACAGTATCTGGGCATTTTTGAACCCCCCTCGGGCCCGCGTCTCAGGCGATGGGCCAACATGAAACCAACATTGGATCAACGACTGCAATGTGACATATTTTACCTCTTTTAACCCACACGATGCATCAAATCATCATTTTCTTCTCCGAAGAATGATCTAATTGTTTACGCCCATTTTCATGGAGCCTTTTCTGTGACAACAGTAGGCCTATCTCTTTTTCATTTGCCACCCTCTCTAAGTCATCTTTATTAACTACACGTATGGAATTGCGAAAGTAATTCGCAGCTTGTAGTGAATGAAGATGACAACGTTAAATTCAAGCTTGAACGGGTTAATCTGATTAAAATTGAAATGCGTATTTATCCTGACCAGTGAATCACCCATATGGAGAGCCCGTGATCATTTAGGCCTAAACTCATGAAGACATTGTTTGCTTCATTTGCTGAGCACTCAGTAATGTAGCCCCAACGTGGCTGGAACAGAACTTGAAACTGAACGCTTCAGCCACAGATTGCACCCAATCAAAATCGCGGAATTTGTCTTCTGACGGTCATATCTAAGACTTGGCTTCGATTAATCAGGTCGCCAGTAGGTTTATTAGAATCAGTAACATTTCAGTTCCATAATCGCATGCTCAGCTTATTTGCTACAACGTCATTAAAAAGTTATGGGCATTTTTATGGGCACCTTGGAGTCGAGATCGTTCTCGGTCACCGCCATGTTGAAAAATGAAAATTCTTCCCGGGGGAAACGAATACAGTAATCCACAAAGTTGTGGGCACTTCAACGGCTATGAATAGTGATGATCTATAATTTGACACATGCTGCTCTTATAAGCCGTGTAATAGCCCTGAAGAAGGTGTAAGCGTGCTACTAAGAAGTAGTAGATATTATGGGATTTGTCATCCAGAATACTAGGCAGAAAAGTAGAAGGGCTTTTGCTTGGTCGAAAATGAAAAATGAGTTACGTGACTTCATAAAAAGTGGCATAAAATTCATTACAAAAGAAGTAAAGACATGCTTCACAATAAGTGTGTTGATACATTTGTTATTTAAATAACCTGATTCGCCGACTCACAAACGAAAAGTTCACGAGAAGCTCAACAGGCAGTCGAAGCGTAGTTATTTCAAATCAGTGGTTGTGGTGTCAGTTACAATTTACTATATACATTAACTATATACATTAGACACCTATACTATACATTATACACCTTTCACTATAATATTCATTTGTTTGGTGTGTGATTTGAAGTATTGGCTTATATCTACTATAAGATTCTTACCCTTTGTTTAAAATAATACCCAACCGTAATATAACACCCATACTGATACACCCAAACAATCCAGTACGGCAAAACTATTATCATCGCCATTGTCATCATAAAAATGTCAAGCAGAAAATATCAAAATAATAATTTGATACAATTTCAAAATTATAGTAGGGGCGCATACAGTGAGTTTCCTTGGTTTATTGGAAGTCAGGCAAACTTGAGTGCGTGTATGATGACTTATAAGCTTGAGATGGTAATTCGTTCGTCTATCTCGTCTTGCTGGGACACTACCCAGCAAGCATTTGTATAACATTTGTACAAAGTCGGCCCAACGTCTTCAACGTTGGTCCAGCATTGTACAAATATTATACAACTGTTTTGTGTTTACTGGGTATATAATGCTCTGGTGCAGACGCACCAGAAAAATGCAAATTGTTCCCGGGGAAAACAAATACAGCAATCCACAAAGTTGTGGGCACGTCAACGGCTATGAAGAGTGATGATCTAAAATTTGACACTTTCTGCTCCATAAAGCCGTGTAATAGCCCTGAAGAAGGTGTAAACATGCTACTAAGAAGTAGCAGATAACACGGGATTTGTCATCCAGAATACTGCGCAGAAAAGTAGAAGAGCTTTTGCTTGGTCAGAATCGAAAGAAGGCAGCAAAATGGCTCTGGAGGAAATAGTTTGCTATACGTGATTAGCTAATCAAATAACTCAATTTTGGGGATGTTTATTTTCATAAATGGAGATCTATTTCGTCAATTGAAGCTGGAAATTGCGTTAGCAATTCCAGCTGAAAAAAATGACAAATAGTGGCTAATAGTTCAACAAACCATGTGACCGACTTAAGATGTCAAAATCTAAAATCGATCCTCGCACTGAAAAAACAAAATATTTCTAATGGTCGTAGATCCCTAACACAGACATGGAGCGGGAAGAGCTAACTAAGACATTTATGAAAAATTTAAAATTAAAAAAAAAAACGTCAGACTCCTGATTCATATAAAGCATTTCAGCGCTTGGGCAGCACTGCGCACGCCAGAGATTTGAACAGTTTGGAACACTGCATGTAAATACACTGTCACGCTACATACAACCCGAGCCCTACATGCAGCTGAACCAAATTTAGTAATGGCGACAGGCCGTGTGTTTCGTCTGATACGTTATTTATAGTCACTCGTCCGCCTTAGTTATTGCAGTGCTGATATATTTATGCATACATCATGGAGACCAACGGGTTATTCTCAATTATAAATCATCATAAATTTCTCAGTCAGCTTTCCCGCTCCATTTAAATACCTATGTTATGGGTCTACGACCGTTATGATTTGTTAAATTCTTTCAATGCGGAGATCGTCTTCAGACGTCAGATTATTATCATTTCTAAAGACGGTCCCTGTGGAATTGTTTGCTGATTTTCTTCGTCATATAAAGCTGGAATTGCTAACGCAATTTGCAGGTGACGAAAAAATGTTTTCATTGATAGAAAAAGGCCTAAATATGACGCAATTGTTATTGCAACATAAATATTGCTACACAGTAACCATGGTGTGTGGCTTTCGCTTCTAGACATGCCCATGCAACCACCCTCCTGAAAAAAAGCAAGCAGTAACGGAACTTTAATTAAAGCATAAATAATTTTCACAAGCGAATCCATCGTTCTCCACTTGATCACATTCTTTTGTGAACATGTCTGGACCCCCCCCCCCATTTATATAAAAAACACCTCTTTCTCCGTAACAACTTGGCCTGCATGCACATGAGAGAGTTTTCACTCCTCATAGGCCTATCTCGCAAACTAAAAGCTATGCATGCATCTCAGCTATAGCGTAATGCAAAGATGCGAATAGTGCGTTTTTAATAAATGCTGGTGTTTCAGAGTGATTTGCATTACGATGCTAACTAACTACTTGAATGGCTCAGAAGTAAAGTGATAAAAATATATATATTTATAAAATATTACCAGAAATGTGTTCTACGACACCAATAACTATATACCTATTAATATAAATAAATAATATTTGTGACATTATTAATTATACCAATACATAACTTCCAAATATTATACTAATTATAGATGTAGCACCGTTTAGTCAAGAACTAAATATATAATTTATACAATTTATTTCAACTTTAAAGCATTTACAACTAAACGAAAAAATGCGGACTTGGACCACCCCACCTCATTTATTCACGTCTTAATGTAACTTTATTTTGTTTCATAATGCTGGTAGATTGCTTCATAATGCAGCACCATGAAACAAAGCTACATCAAGTCGATAGTTGTAGGGATCCTGTCATCACGTCTTAGGCGGGAGAGTTTTACACTCCACCCCTGTCTATCACATGACGGGTTATTGGTTGCGGCAAGTTCATATTTTCAACACGTCTAAAATGATTGCTGGCTACTTATAATTATGTTCCTTTCTCCAATACACAGTGTTGCACAAATCTTTAAATACCACATTGATTTGAATTTAGAAGTATTAACATAATTACTGTAGGAGTATTTAACTTCCACAACTGAATCAATCATTTCTGATAGCATTGCCGAGGACGGCATTTAATTGTGGGGTAGTTACCAATAGTTTTGGAACTTAACTTAGACCTAACCTAGAAGTAAAGCTATAGCTATACGATTTTCAGCTGTGTTAATTGGATAAGAGTCAGTATTGTGGGGTGCCTCCGTGACCGAGAGGTAGCGTGCTCGGCCTCAGACCGCCAGGGTTCGAATTTCGAATCCTGTGTCTGGAGGACAGTGTCATCTCAATCATCTCACCATCCTCAGGAGGTACTCCTGACCCAGTTTAGCCTATATGTGCACAAAGGTGGCCTAAAGCCCGATTCATTTTATTTTAATTGGATAAAATATATCATTCCAGGAATGTAATTCCCAGCTAAAGGGCGCGGATGAGCATAAATCCAGCGTCTACTGGCTGATTACTTACGTGAGGCTCTCCTGGTCAGCTGTCCGAGCGGTCAATCACTCCCTGCAGGGTGGGAAGCCAGAGAAGTCCACGCCTTATGATCGAGTGCAAGAAGAAATGCAATAGTAACATGTGCTGAAAAAATCGCGGTGACTTGATTGTGCCTCATTAGTTCGCTTGAATTTTTTTTAGGAAAAGTCAACAGATAATACGAGTCTTTTACATAAAGTCCGTCACGTAACTTTTGTCTGCTGTGGGGATTTCGTCCATGGAGATAAGACCGTCTGCCGTGATCAAACAACGATCGATTTCTTCAGAATTCGGCATGAAACTCAAATGAAATCCACGTCTGTTGGTCCGCAGATAATGGCCAGTTGGCTCGGGAATGATGTATGATCTACTGTCGTGCCGGCCGCCAGTCTTTTGTGCGTCCGGTGCCTCTTGTTTTGTTCTTCCCTTGCTTCAGATCACAAACTAAGCCACGTCAGCCTCCGCTGAAAGCTGCTGTCGGCAGAGCGTGCACGGCAGCTCCCTCTGGCTGCAGTGGCGCTATCTGCTCACCTTGATGCCTCTTTTCAACCCAGCAAACCTCGAGACGTGGAACGAATGCTGTTCTAATGCTGGGCCAACGTCGCAGACGCTGGCCCAGCATTGAAACAGCATTCGTTCAACGTCTCGGCTTTGCTGGAACCATTGTCCATCAGCATAGGCCCCTGGTTTCCTTATTTCTTCATCACAGGATTTGTGCGCCTCTGAGCTCGGTCCGCTGAGGATATAGGCGCTATAGAAGTTTTATTAATTGACTGATTGGTTGATATTGATTGATCCCAGACAACGAAGTTGACTGTGAAATCCACCTTCAGCCGATATATAAGTAGTTTTATTTGTTGGACATCAAGGAAATTATGACTGCAAAAAAATGAAATGAAATGAATCGGGCTTTAGGCCACCTTTGTGCACATATAGGCTAAACTGGGCCAGGAGAACCTCCTGAGGATGGTGAGATGATTGAGATGACACTGTCCTCCAGACACAGGATTCGAAATTCGAGCCCTGGCGGTCTGAGGCCGAGCCCGCTACCTCTCGGTCACGGAGGCTCCCCACAATACTAACTTTCCCACGTGGATGGGGAAGAAACATTTTCTTTCAAACGGTTTCTTTCAAACCGCCGGGACCGGGAACCGAACCCCGAACTCTGGCGTGAAAGGCAGCAGTGCTAACCACTACCATAGGGCCCCCGCCCATTATGACTGCAAAGTATTTGCAAAACAGTTATAAAAAACATAAAATATAACCTAATATGAATATTTTACTGTATGTTTGAGAACTGTGATATACAGACATTGTTATACAATTATTACCAAAATATTTAGTGGGATTAATAACAATTAAGCAAGCAAAACACATTATAGTATCCTGTATTGTCACATGACTGTACTTATGTGGTGATATCCCACCTATAGGCCCTAGTGGAGGCAATATAGTAAATATATGTCAATAGTTGAACACATAGCAATTTGAAATTTTTTTTATATAATATATTTCTGTTAGGTATGTAAATCAACATATTAAACATCTACTAAGCTACATGCAGATTGATGCGAAATACCAGCAATATTATCGCCGCTGCATAACCGTTGTAATCCAAACTAAATGAAAATTTATAGCAAATGGCTAGAATTTAATCAGTTGTCGAATCACAAAATAAATAGTCTGAAGTTACAGTTCTGCCATAGCGGAATCATATAATGTCATTTGTCAATATTGCTATGTATAGATTGTCGCTTCCAAATATTACATTTTTTTGCATTGAAATATGGTTGCCATGGTAACTACACAGATTACAACAACATGCTAAAAGAAAATATACTTTTTGAGCTTTGCAAAAAAAATATGATGAGTGTTTGTTAATTGCTCTTTGAAGCATATCCGGCGGTACCGAAGATCACTCTGCCGTGTTTAAGATCTATTGGCCAAGATCACGTTTTCAGTGGTCGATATCACTCTTTTAGTCCATATCACTTTTTCAGTTACCGAAACCTACTTTTCAGTGGCTGAGTCACTTTTTAGTAGATGAGATCACTTTTTGCGTGGATGATATCACTTTGTTAGTGGCCGATATATTTTTTAGTGATCAAGATGATTTTCAGTGGCTAAGATCGTTTTTATAGTGGCTTAGATATTTTTTTCAATGCCGAAGATCACTTTTTCAATAGCAAAGGTCACTTTTCAGTGGCCAAGATCACTTTTTTATTGGCTGAGATTACTTTTCAGTGGCAGAGATCGCCTTTTCAGTGGCCGAGATCATTTTTCATTTTTTTTCTATGTAGTCATAACCTTTTTTTTTATTGACCATGATCGTCAGTGTCCTGAATAAGGTTTTCAGTTGCCAAGATAAACTTTCTAGTGGTCGGTATCACTTTTTCAATGACCAAGATCGTCAGTGGTCGAGACATTTTTTTAGTGGTAGATATCACTTTTTTAGTGGCCAAGGTATTTTTTACAGTGGCTGTGATCACGTTTTGGTGGCTCAGATCACTTTTTTACAATGACCAGGCTCACTTTTCAGTGATCTATACCACTTTTTCAGTGGCAGAGATGATCATCATTTCAGTGACTTATATCAATTTTCAGTGGCTCAGATCACTTTTCAATGGCCAAGATCACTATTTCAGTAGCTGAGATATCACTGTTTCCTTGGATGAGATCACTTTTTCTGAGAGTGCTCAGAGTATAGAGCCGTATGTGAAGTTTAATGTGCATTCCGCAATGCGAAATAAGTATATCGCTGAAAGTGACGGACAGACGGACGAACGAACGGACGCGCCGCGTGACGAGAATAGACATCAGTCAGATATGGCTGAGGCCTAAAAACATCTGGTCCAATAAATAAATAGGTCAATTTTGTTTCGTGCAAACAATATTAACCAATCGAAATACCCCCCAGCACTAGTCGAGATCACTTTTAAAATTTGACCGAGATTATTTTATTATATTGGTCCGTGATTGTAATACTCATTTGATCAGTTATTGAAATATGCGAATTTATCGGGCAATATAGGGCCTACATAATTAAAAAGCGTATTTGCTCGATATTACTTGATTAAAATTGTTCGATATTACTGGCCGAGATCACCCAACTGACCGAGATCACTGACCGAAGTCACTTTATTTGGGCGAAATCACTAAGGCCGACATGGAAGTCGTTGAAGGTCTGAATCTGAGATCACTGTACACATAAATAACATTGTACAACTGATAATGGTATTCTGACATTAGTTTGAAAACGTCTAGTGTAGACCTATCTGCCAGCGTTCATTTGTTTACAAATTTTGAATGATTGAAGTTGCATAATTTTTATGTCGATGGTTATGTTTGTTGATCCCCAAAAACATCTAGTTTATTGTCAAAATCATTTTCGCTTCTTTACAAATTTCTCAATTGGTTGAATTTGGTAAACGCTTGCTATGTTGTCACGATGACCTAGTAGAAGCGCATGCTGCAATAGTAGTTTTATTGTCATTTGTCCCAATTATCTGGACTACTAATACGTGACGTTAACATGGTTAGAACAATGGGGTCCTAATCCTGGAACCAGATCCGCGATGTAGCTTCACAATTGAGGCAGCGTTGGCGAAATGTAGTATATGCTGGTTCAGACTTCCAAGCAGCATTTATCCAGATCAAAAAGAATATAGACATAACTATGTATAGGGAAGACGTCAGAATATTTGGATTAAACATCTTGTTGTGGGGACATCACATAGATGAGTGATGTCACTCCTTGACCTTTGAAAGCGGTGATGTATCGTCACAATCATTCGTCCCCTTGGATATTAAAGGGTGTATCTGCCACTTTCTAAAGTGGCAGATACGCCGTTTCAAATCCAAGGGGACGAATTGTGTCACCATACAGCTGATGATGCTGATTTGTTCACGTTATTTAGTAATACAAAACTGCGGGGGCCTATTCCCGACTCCAAGAAAAAATAACACCTTGAAAATACGTTAAAAGGGTACTTTGAGTAAAATAAGATAAGAAAAACAACATATTACTAGGCTTCATCGTATTAGTAATTTAAGTAAATAATTATAACGAGAACTAATTGTCATGATTATCACCTTTTCAACAACCAATATCTTTAACAGCCAAGATCATTTTTAAAGTGACAGATATAACTTTTTAGTGGCCAAGGTGACTTTTCAGTAGCTCAGATCACTTCTTCAATGGCCAAGATCTCTGGTCTATATCACTCTTTCAGCTGCCAAGATCATCACCTTTCCATTGAATGATATCACTTTTTCCGAAATTACATTATAGACAAGTCCGTACCGTAGGCGACGGAAATAGGCACTAATAATTGTTTAAAAGCGGAAATTATTCGAGAAAATCACTTTCTAACAGAGATCTCAAAATAAAAAAACAAAGTTACTTTATTTTGGTAAAATCACTAAGGCCTACATGAAAGTCTGTGAAAGTCCGATACTGTACACATCTAGAACTCTGACAATCTGACAACGATCATCATGCTGATAACGGAAAAGACTATTCAATTGTATACGCTATTAAATGCCATAGTAAACATGGTAAAATAATGCCTATTTAGGTGTAGAAATGGATTTGAAAGATTCGTTTTGAACCTTCGAGTATAGGTCCATTTGTCAGTGTTCATTTTTTACACACATTATAAAGGACTGTAGTAACAGCATTTTATGTTGATAGTTGTGTTTGTTGACTCAGCAAACATATATTTTCAAATCATATTTCTGCATGGCTTTTCAGCAACAAAATGTTAAAAAAGTGATTTTATTCATTACGAATGGCTGTCATCCTAAATTGTTGCATTTATTTGCCTAGTTCCCTTTAGTTGATTTTTGTAAACTTTTTATATTTTACTCGGTGACCCAATAAAAATGCATGGTGCAGAAAATAATAATGTTACAATTTGTTCAATTTTTCTGGCATATTATGCACTATTGGGACAGCGCTAGATCAATGTAGTATATGCTGGTTAGGATTTCCAAGCAACACATATCCAGATAATAAGCAAAAAGATTAAAATGATGTCGGAATATTTAGATCAAACAACTTGTTGTGGAGACATCACGTAGATAAAGGTTTTATCAAATGTCATAGTCCTCAAAAAACTGTGAATTACGAATCAAATCGAGCTAATTTGTTCGAACTAATAATGTAAATGTTTTCATGAAGACAATTTAAATAACAAAACATAATAAGATTTTAAGTTATAAAGCCCAGCTAAGGTCAAAACCAATAAAATATTATCACCATCAAAACGTACAGTTTATAACGGGCAACATCAGTATTGAAAACAATGTGTATAAATAACATAATTACAAAAATCAGCAAAACTCAAATCCTCTTATATGGCGAAGATATGAACATGTGTTTTTTTCATCAAACTATTTTTACATTAATATAAGGCGGATGTTATTGACAGGGTGACCCTGTCAATACTGCAGTTTCAACTGTTATTGACAGGGTTACCCTGTCAATAGTGTATTTAGAACTACTGTTGACAGGGTCACCTTGTCCATACTGCATAACAAATACTGCTGTCAATAATGATCATTTATGCATAACTGACAGGGTGACCCTGTCAACAGTGCGTCAGAACATGTTGTTGACAGGGTGAAAACAACCAATCAAGAGCTGAGAAATGCAACCAATCAGAGCCTGCCTTACATCGGTTTTACCCTGCCAGCAGTGGACGTGATTGTGTTATTGACAGGGTGACCTGTCAGCAGTGGGTGTTGATGTCTTATCGACATGGTCACCCTGGCTGCAATGGGTGTTAATGTCTTATTGACAGGGTCCCCCTGTCAGCAGTGGAGGTTGATGTATTATTGACATGGTTACCCTGTCAGCAGTGGGTGTTCATGTCATAGTATACTTAGTGCATGGGTGATAATAGACGGTTTTAAATAGCCCTAATTTCGGTTGATAGGTTGCAGTCCTGAACTTCGGCTCCTCGGCTTGCCCGAATGAATGCAGCCATACCGAGTGTGCGCGTATTTGTGATCAAATGGGTGATTCACAACCTTCGGCGATAGCCTTCTATTTGCAGCAGCAACGTTCTTGCTGCATAGTACACTTAATTCTACTTGATTGAAGTTTTCCAACGTCTTATTCCACTTTTCCCACTTCGAAAAGGAGGCACCGGCCTTTATTCTTGAAGCCATTTTAGCAACACATGTGCATTTGGCTGGGAAGATGCAGGCGTGATGTGTGGAAAGCACTGATTGGTTAATCATCTCTCTGTCAATAACGCGTATAAATGCATTATTGACAGGGGTTTCCCTGTCAATAGTCACTGCGTTGATATAATTTCATCAAAACCAAAGCTAACAAATGTTAACTTCGCGGGATACAAAAATAGATGTTTCAGAACAGTCTCACGTAGCCTGTATAATGTTTTTAACCCGTGTTTCGCTCCTTCTAATATAGTATAAAAATACATAGACTCAACGATTGATACTATACATGATATATCTACAAAATTCCTAAATTATTTCTTTATCAAAGCGTATAGTTTATAATAGGAAATATCAGACGAGATAAACAAGTATATCAAATGCCTAATTACAATGGTCTTCAAAGGTTAAAGGCTTTTTCTGCAGAGTTCTAAGTAGGCGATGTTCGTCATCATACTATTTATACTCTGACCTATTTTCTTAAACATCAGAACTAACAAAACTTAATACAATTATTTAATAAAGTATTTGAAAAAATGTAAGTAGTGTAAAAAATTAAATTCATGTAATGATGTATAAGGAGTTCTAAGGCCTATTATTATCTGAAGTAATATAAGTCAGTCGCCATTTATTTTCAAATACTAAACAACAGTTAAATAATTCAATACCAAAACTTCAACATATTAAATTTGAATAATAGTACTGTAAAAAATAAAAACAATAGTTGGTTATAAAGTTGAGCAAAGGCACAGATAGTAAGCTACATCATTCTAAACAATTGTTTTTTTGCTACACTATTTGTGTGTTGAAATTTTTCCTCAGCACCAAAATAATTAACCAAGCTTTGACTATCAAATGGTGATATATCTCATAGCGTGACGGGTAACGTCAAATAGAAGTAGGCCTATAAATACTGTTGTGAATACTTTGCTCGCTCTGGACTAATATTAATTAAGGTGATGTGAAACACTTACTTGAAGGACATAATTGTCAATAATCGATCACATTTTTGTGGTTTCAAAATATTCATATTTTAATGGGATATGCATTTAATAGGTAGCAGTAGACATGACAAAGCTATATATATCAGTTGACATTTTCTTATTGTTTTTACAGTATTTTCGTTAGACTGAGTTTAGAGTTAAGAGAACAATATTCACCTACATATGACGTAAAAAGACCTAGTGGGTTTAAATTTGTAGAACTTATTATATTGTTTAATAGAAACAAATATGACCAATGGTGTTATATTTCTTAAGCATGCATTTAAGAAATTGTTTAAATTTTGTCAGCCTAACTATTTTAGATCGTTTTAATGTCATTACGTAATAAGAAAGCAATCTACCAATCAAACTACTCACATTACCGTATTATCTCGTATGCCTGCAAGGTTGAAATATGTTTTGAATTATCATGTTACACAAGTTTTTTGAAACATATAATAAGATAATTTTATGTTCAAGTTGTTGTTGATTCATGTTTTAAAAAGGATTCAGATATACTCAAAGTACATTTTTTTCCAGAGGGATTTTAACACATGCTTGTGATCATAACATACATATCCCCAAAAGCAAAATAATTTATTATACTGTGTTAGTATCAATTTCCACAGCTAGTTGCTGTGACTCCTTGCCAAAAGTAGGCACATATATTGATTATTCGCGAATACGTTGATAATCATGTCATTCTACTCTGGGGCCGTATTCTCGTACAAGTTACGATATATCGTAGGCTTCTGATTGGTCGAGATGGCCATCTCGACCAATCAGAAGCCTACGATATATCGTAACTTGTACGAGAATACGGGCCTGGCCAGTGTAGTAGATGATTCCATCTGATATACCTCATGTTAAAATAAATCGACCCTTGAACATTATTTATATATTCATACGACTATACACACTATATGGGTTTGTTCAATAGAATCTATGTAATTATGCCATCATTTCAAATATTAATTGACTCTGGTTTTAAACCCCAAAAAAATAGAAGTACAGACAACGTGATGACAGTCAAAATAAACAAAATCACTGTCGTATGTAGTTTTTTTTTACATTTATTGACCATTATAACACATACGTTGCTACTGTTTTTTCTTCGTATATATATGCAGTTCAATGTGGGGTCTTATATTGTGGTGACATAATATTTACTA
This sequence comes from Flabesymbios commensalis, assembly GCA_964017125.1. Taxonomy (NCBI): domain Eukaryota; kingdom Metazoa; phylum Annelida; class Polychaeta; order Terebellida; family Flabelligeridae; genus Flabesymbios; species Flabesymbios commensalis. The sequence goes on along the minus strand of OZ024905.1, from coordinate 90,965,450 downwards.
AAGCTGTGTGCGTATAATAAATTCTGTAAAACGCAGTGAGGCCACCAGAAACTTTTGAATGGCTACTCGTTGAAAACAATGTTATATAAGACCCTCCCCCATATTGCATTGTATTAGCTAGCTCTGTGAAAACATTGCAGGTCAAAGCTATTGAGTGCTTGCGTTTGTGCTGATAATTCCGTATACCTACACTTCAATATTTTAGGCAGTGTCGCTCGATCACATAGTAGATCAGTGAAGGCCTGCATGGGCCGTTTAATGGAGCTGGTGCCGTTGTGACAAATGACTAATCACCTACTTATGCGTTACACAATGGAACTAACCAGCATGTTTAACAAAAACGCTGCACAAATCAGGTTATGCTGTGATTTTGACAAACGTTGGTTAGTGATTATTTTATTAACCTTTGAAGCGCTGAAATACTTTCGTATAAAACATGGAGACCAAAGGGTTTTTTTAATTTGAAATCATACTAAATGTCTTAGTTATCTCTTTCTGATTCATTTGAATACATATGTTGTGGGTCTACAGCCATTAGCAATAGTTTTGCTCTTACAGTGCGGGGATCGACTTTAGTCGTCAGAATCTGACGTCTGACGTAGAGTTAATCATAATAATAAGTAATAATAAAAAAATACAAATACAAATAAAAGTAATATTTATGGAATAGTATGTAGTTTGGTTTAAGCCCTACCATTCGGTCCCAATGACAACACAATGTTGGAAAAAGGCTGTATAGGCATATAAAAATATTATTTTAATTACTTTTACCACATTCATCATTTTATTTAATATGCAGTTTTATCTATCATTTCAACGTTTGTTGTTGGAAATCTACACGAGTGACACCTGTGACCTTTCATTAGATTTAACATGTTTAAGCCCATATGTTATTATGGCTGTCAAAAGTGCTAGCAATGAGCATGTTGATGTGCAGTTACAATAAATTATATTATCAAGGCTAAATAATCTTGATTAGCTATTCATGCCAGACGTATGTATATTGGTGTTGTTTCGTTACTTTCGTGGGTTTGAAATAAAATACTTACTGTAAACCACTTAGAGTTACAGTAGTCGCAAGATGGCCGACAAAAAAATAAGACAGAATGTAAGTTTTTATTTAGGTTAGACTACTTCTAGGAAGGGAGTGTAGTATATGACAACCACCGTGATTTCTGTGATCTACATGTACAGAATCAATGAATGGGTTATGTAGATGTCTAATTTATATTTAAATAGTGTCTCAAGTTTTGAGCTGAGGAAAAGTACCTCCAAATGGCATTTCGTGTCTCAATAGGCTATGTTTTACTTGGTCATTATAGCTCGAGCTTGGTGGAGCGCATGAGTTCATCAAGCAATACGGTAACTCGATCCTAATGACGATAACTTGATTTGTTCATCATTTGCATGATAACATATTGATGCAACTATAAGAAATGTGATTAACATAAGCCTAATATGCGATGCGTGTTCGTTATCTTATATTACAGACACCGTATGGATAGCTGATTATTACATGTTTTTAGGATTTACAGAACAGTGCTGGGCTATATTTTGCATGTCTCGTTGACCTGGGGCATATAGCATACAGAATACATTGGCGCAATGCTGACACAATGTTGGGCCAGCGTATCAGATGGTGGACTAACCATGCAGATAAACGTGGTTTCTATTATAAACTCGCAATTTTCCACACGCTGAAGCTACTAACAGAATGATAATATTGTTTTTTTTGTGAATATATAAATGTCATTTTTTAATTAAAATGTGACACATATCGTAAAATAACTGCGGTTATTCCCTGCAGGCACGGTATCACAAGGCCATTCCATGTAATTGGAGTAAACAGTTATTTATACAACTGGGATCAGATGTGGTGACCTGTGAATATTCGAAGGTCATGTTAGAAAAAAACAGTGACATCATTTCTTCATCTCGAGTAAAAATGTCTAGGTCATTTATCCCTGCTTGTGATATGTTGTTTTATGGCACCTGCTACTGTACTAACACACGACCTTTGACCTACATTATGTACCTCTTGATGACATAAACTGTGCTTGATCATTGTGGTATAATATAGCCAAATGTGCATCGTTAACTCAAAATGTCGTGTAAAGTCCCCTTTCCAGCTAAGAAAGCCTGAAAATTGTTAAAATGATTTGCTTTCGTCATATTCTGCAGCTGGGGTGGTTCGTGGCGTGCAGTTGACAAATGATATCAAAAATTATATCAAAGTGTGTGCCATATCCTACCATACTTCCGGGTGTAAAATGTGATCCAGATCGAAATACGGCATGTTTAAATGAACAAAGTTAAATAATTCAGGGTGAAATGGTTAACAGCTATTAAATTATGTGATGAATTATATTGTCTCTCAAATGACTGGATGATAATGATCAGAAATATAGCCTATAATTTGAACTTTTTTTATATATATTTCTATTAAATTTAGAACATGATAATCACACAACAACATATTGATCATAATTTATTACAAGTTGTGTTTAAATATCAAAAAGTATTATTTGTCATTAATGGTAAGTTACACAAATTACATAAATTAGCATTGCTGTACTACAAATAAACACACCAAAGTGAAGAGACTCATTGTACTGCACATTATATGGATATGGATATGGATAATTTGTAACGTTGTGTCACTTATAAAATGCCTTATTTATTATTATGAACAATGTTATCAATGGCATCCAAGCGCTTATATTCTTACCTTGTTTAATTCATGGTTCGCCCTCACACGTTCACCACCACAACTAGGAGATTGTATCTCGTTTTCGGCGAGGAATGTCAGTTTTTCTCTCCTCGGAATCAAAGAAATGAGATGTAAAAATATCATGGTGAATATAAAGTAAAGACACAAGTGTCATTTAGATTGTATTGTTTTAATTGTATGATATTATATCTTCAAGTAATTTGGCGGTGATACCATGAAAAATTATGCATTATAGAAAGTCTTTGCTGTCTTTAAATCAAAGTCATTTTAAAAGATAAGTCACCGTTTTTGTCACTAAACTAACAGAATTACAATAGTTTCTTACTATGGGAGTTGCCGTCTGTCGCATCAATATTTTACACCATTCTTATTTTTAAACCTATTATAATACACCAATGATGCCAGCTATGTACTAAAATAAACTGAAGTTTAAAAAAAAAGTCTCACACATAACATTGTATTTAAAAACGCCCGGCGTTAACTCAATATAGGGACGGCGTCTCGTGCTTGCTGATAAATGATTATAAATCCCATAATAATATTAAGCAACTCATGAAACCAGATTTATTCTTAATAGATTGAATCTTCCACATTTTTTCTGATTATTTTCGTAATGAATGTGCACTCTCCGATGTGTATTCGCTTATTTTAGACATAACTGTAAAAAAAATTAACTTATGGTCAACAGCATTCATGGACTCTCAGTAGTTTTTTGCCACAAGGGTTACAGACTGAAGCTGTCAACGGTATGCGCTCTTTAGCTCTCATAATTTATTTTTATTCCTAATTTGCCCACAAAACACTGAGCCATAGCCATCATAAGCTACAGTAATAATCTGAGTAATTGCCCACAAAACATTGCGCCATAAACATCATAAGCTATACAGTCGGTAATCTGAGGAATTTTCGGATTATATTTAAAAATGACCGACTGAAAACAATATGTATCGCATCATAAATTGGAAAGCTCTCACGCTGAAACTGTTTTTACACATACAAATATATAATAATTATATATTTGTATGTGTGGAAACAGTTTCTACACAACTATTTTCATGATAATACCAAGGACAATTACTCATATTACAGACTGTCAGCGCATGCGGCTTCTGCAGTTGTTGGTGTCCTGAACGCCACCGCACCGCGATCCACTTTTATTGCGCCCGACAGTCCACCATCAGGGCAGCGCGATGGAGCTCGGGACACCTGCAGTCTCTAAGATGGAGGTCAACCACGAAATATAAATAAGCCTCGCAGACAGGCAGTGACAGCTTTGCGTCCCAACAAAGACAACCCTTTCAACTGATGTCGGCTATTGTTGGGCCAGCGACTCAGACGGGACAACGCTTCGTTTCTATACTGGGGGTGACCGTTGCAATACTAACCCCACAGACGCTCTTTGATTTACCGACGATTCAAAGTTATCGACCAGCGCATCATTTTAACGTTGACCTGACGTTGAAGCAATGCCGTGCACTGAATGTGATTGAGCATCTGATATATGACCGTTTCCTTCTTCCTTTCTTGGTCAGATTTTATATGAGGGTTTGGGAAATAAAGATACATGTATCTTCTCTATGGGCTATTGTAAAATATACTGCCGTGAAAGAGACGTGAGGAGAAATTGCCAGCCGGCACAAAATAATCCAGCAAACACAAAACATTTGCATAACATTTGTACAATGTTGGACCAACGTCGATGACGTTGGGCCGACATTGTACAAATGTTATACAAATGTTTTGTGTTTACTGGGAAGGAAAATGATACACACACAGTTTCAGCGGTATGGCTTCATGGACCATTTTCAGCCACGACATAAGCGTTGTGTAACATTGTTGTGTTCCCCAAAAATGGACTTATTTCCAAAATAGTGACATTTCAAAATGGTGACACTACATTTTTTATCAAATTGGTCAATCTAAAAATATTGGATTTATACCTAAATATTAGGATATTTAACATTCGCACAGATTTGCTACAATCACTAATTAGCGCTAATTAGGGATGCTCTTAATAATTAAGTATGGGATTAGAGACTTGAGTGAATTGTACGCATCTGAGCTTGGCTCGTCTGTAGAGTTACTAGATCGAGGTTCTACAAGTGAATAATTGAATTCTCCCACCAACTACCAGCCTTCCCATTGCATTTTCGGGTGTACTAATTAACCTCTAATAGCAACTCCAATTAAGTGGCAACAACCTTCTTTAGAACAAGACACTCTGCAATTGCCTTGTCGTGGTAGGCCAACCTCCAGTCAATATCCAAGTTAAGATCAGTAGGCTATATTGCTTCATATGATTTAAATTTTCAAAATTGACAAAATTGAAAATGTCTCATCCCTTGGGGTCCCTTTAATAGCCGTTTTTAACTTTTTTGTTCCTCACACAGGAACATTTGATGGATAAATGAAATTAAATTATCATATGTTTTTATTTACATAATGTAAGCCATTTTCACCCACCTGCAATTGGTATAAACATATTTATTTGGATTTCCAAGTAGCACACGTGCTAATACAAAGGATCTCCGACCTGCAGTTGTGGGTCGCGGCAGCGAGACACAACTTCAAGTGGGTGAACATTTCATTCTATAATTTTAGCGCCGTATATTTTATATTACTACAATTTATAAAACGTAGTAATATGAATGGTGCTACCCTGCGAGGGGCGTTGGCATACACCGGTTGGTTGGTTCTCAGGTAGCTCTGTCGTCCTCTCCGAGGCCGTGGCGGTGACTGAGAGCGATCTCGATCCCAAGGTCCGAAAAATGGCCAAAATTTTTCCATGACTGTGCGACATGTGAGCTGAGCATGCGGGCATGCATTTGAAATGTTACTGATTCTAAAAACGATATTTTTGAATAATTGATATGCTAAAAAATCTAAACTAAAAAAATAAGATTCCATACAACGCGTGATAATTATAGCTTTTGTTTGAAAAGTAGTTGTTTGAAATGTGGGCATTAAATTTAATCCGTTTTCACAAGACCGTGAGATAACCATGTCCACAAATTAGTTCTGAACATTGTGTAGGTTTAATGCTGACATACCGTCTGCGTTGCTGCAACAACATTAACCCTTTAAGCCTTCACGATGCATTAAAGAATCATTTTACATGCCTGAAAACAGGTTAAATCTCCTACAACTAGGGGTTTTAGAACGAAAATTTCCTTGGAGCTTGCGTACCAATACATGGGAATTTTCTTTAATTTTTAAACCACGCTGGAATCATCTTCATCTACTACAAGTCGAGAATTGCGACAGCAATTCGCGGCTTGTAGTGGGTGAAGATGACAATGGTAAATTCAGGCTTGAAAGGGTTTTAAGTCAATATTGTGTTAAAACGAACCACACATTGATCTATTCTCCTCACATAAGGTTTTACATGCCACGCTCCTCACAATCCTGTGAAATCTAACGACTGCTTTAAGCTGGCAAACCAGATGTGTGACGTCTTGGCCAATCCGCATTCCCAGCAAACATGAGACGTATACCCAATGTTGATTCAATGCTGGCCCACCGTCTTCTACGCTGGGTCAACTGGGTTAAAAGGGGGAATCTTTGTGACAGATAACACATTTATCTTCAAGAGGATGATTTGTCAAACGCTACATTTTCTCTCTGGTAAACTGCACAGATAAAAGGATATATGTTGTATATATGTTGTATATATATGTCAAGCGAGCATATTATAAATCCGAAGATTCATAAAAACAAAATAAAGTTTGTTTTGTAACCTCACAAGGCTCACACACAGCAAACACGAAACATTTGTATAATAGTTAAACAATGTTGGACCAACGTCGAAGACGCTGGGCCGACGTTGTATAAATGTTATACAAATGTTTTGTGTTTGCTGGGTGCAGTGAGGTTGACGTGAGCGTCATCTATCGGTAGGGAATACTATCACACTTGGTAAAATATGTTGCACAGATATTCACCAGGTGTCGCGTCATAGTATTGCTTCCATGATTCCACGTCTAAAATATAGTCATTGGTGCCATTATCTACGGCAAGTATTTTACATAATTATATTACTAAAACGACAGATACATATGTAGAAAGCACAGTGGTTTAAGCTTTCACTCCGAAAAATCTGTTTATATTGAACCACCCTATGTAATGCTTGTCTTTAGCAAAATGGCGGGGGGCTATTTAGTGGGCCATGTTATTGGTATGGATATGTGCTATTTTGTCGCCAGTGCTAGAAATGTTTCCTGCGGTCTATTATTTCTGTAGTACTGAGTCTACAATTTTTATTTTAGACTGAAGGTAATTTTGTGACCTTTAAACGTCATTCACATTCACATGGTAACATGCAATGTCCGTAATCCTGTAAGACGTTTACAAACGTCACTGGTTTTTTAAGTGCACAGCAACATAGACAGCGCTGCAGATTCCAGGCCTTTGAATAGTTGTTATGCACAACAGGCCCTTGAAGTTGAAAAACCTCGATGAAGAACTTCAGATTCGACCGGAATGTAAACCCACAGTTTCGAGCCACAACCACAACGGCTTTCAACCTTTTCCTGTCGGAGTTTTTTATTGAAATTTAAATAAAATGATAGGTCAATACAAATATTCGGATATGTTTTTTTAAATGTCATTCCCGTACACATGACATTTTCTACGCACATGGGCAACATTTGGTGGATCAATGCAAGCTTCTTATCATATCCCTCAAACACCATCCTCCTGGCAGCAAGTCTTGATACAGCGAGGCCGTCAGGCCAAGCCTTGCTGAATTAGCCATACCATCCACCTATTGGGGTAGGGAGGGAGATTTAGATATTGAATATTCATTAGTTTTTCAAAAAATGTCTTTTTAATGTTGGCCCGCTGTCTGCGACGTTGGCTCACCATTAATTCAACCCTCATGCACGTTGCGGTGAGATGTGGTGGTCTGTGTCTGAGACGTTTCCGGTGAGCTACTCGGCCAGCAGACATGTGTTGTTTAATGTAGGGCCGGTGTCGTAGACAGTGGCCCCACATTAAAACAACACTCATGCCAGAGGTCAAACTTGGGTCAAACAGAAAAAATATTTTTTGAAAGTCCCCACTCCAATAGGCGGATTCAACCCTGTTTCAGCAAGCTCGGTCTACGACCTCAGGAATAGCCAGCCTTGCAGAGGAAGATGTCAAACACGTACTCCTACTTAGAAACGGGTCCCATGGCAACAGTACACTATTTTATGCATTATGATATTTTCAAGACACATCATACAGACGAGATAAATTTTAACCCTTTAAGCCCTAACGATGCATCAAAACATCATTTCGCAACTCTAAAGAATGAAACCTGGTGGTTTTAGAACAACAAAATTCATGAAACTGTTTTAAAAATAACGGTATATTTTTTTATTTGTCACCCACTTCAAGTCATCTTCATCCACAACAAGTCGAGAATTGCGACAGCAATTCGCGGCTTGTAGTGGATGGAAATGACAATGTTAAACTCACAGACGAAATACAAGATGTTTTGCGGAACCAGAAGATGTTATCTGGGTGTCATCTGACAGATATGACGTTGTGGTTCTGTTAGTTGTGCAAAAATCAAATGATAAGTGAGTGTTTAATCTAGTATTGCCTACAAGTCCTAAAGTCAGAACGTGCCATCTGGCGCGTAATTTGATAAGAAATACCTTTCCAACAGCTAAGGGGTTTTGTCAAGTTAAAAAAAATCCAAAAATCTGAGAAAAACTCGAAAGTGGGTGGGTGGGTCAAACCCCAACCCGGATTTTAATTTGTTTTTGGAAATTTTATGTTTTTTAGTGTTTTTTGTGCTGCTTTCGTGTTTCCAAATGTTTCCAAAAAAAATATAAAAAAATTGGATAGGGGGTGAGTGGGTGAGGTCTGACCAATTCTAGTTTTTCTCGAATTTTTGGATTTTTTAACTTGACAAGACCCCTAAGTCATAACATGCTATTATTTAAAATCGTCTTTTAGCATATTTATTTAAAATCTAATCATTATCATAACCGTTAACAAACTAAAACAATATTTTTTGCGTGATATCAGTTGCTCACTTGAGCAGTTTTCTTTTTATCTGATTATTTTCATGTCAGTAATAGCGAATTTTACGGGGTTTTTTGGCACTCCTAAATAGTTGACAAAAATGGGTTATAATTTTATCATGTTATCGCTCTGGCACGTTGAACTATATGCCTACATAATTTTATAGGTTAACAAACTGCATGATATATATAATCTATATTTACTTTCAGATAAGCATAAGCGATGTGCCTTATTGCATACAATGTGTGCGGTGTCTCAGCGAGGCGAAAACATGATATGATATCTGGAGAGCTAGGCTATTTGTGGGAAAGAAAACAGTGCAGGGCGTATGCCACTTCTATGCGAGCTAATCTTATTCCAATTGGGGCAAAAAAGAGTAGCGAAAAATTGAAAAACTGGATCAAATGATGTCCCATTACATATCTCATAACAGGGAAGGGATATTAAATTACATCTAAGATGCATAATATTGTTGTGTCTAGTAGTAGAACAACCTAGGGTTATCCTAACACTTAATGCGTTAAGTTTTATAATAAAAATTCCCACCCACTTGACGTTGTGTCTCGCTGCCGCGACCCACAACTTCAACTGGGTGAAAATTATTCACATTTCTTCAATTTGAAACCAGCCAATTGCAAATACTGTAGATCTGGTGATATTTTCGCGGTTTTAATTTTCGCGATTTCGCGAGGATGACAAAATTCGCAAAATCATTATTATGAACACTACCTATCATCGAAATCGATAATTAGCAAATTCTAAACTACGTAAAAAATCCCAAAATCTCAAATTCGCGAAAATCAAAACACGCGAAAATGACCAGATCTACATGCACAGTATTGATTTGTAACCATCCTCTCATTCTCGCCAGCAGTTATTTTATCTGTTAATCAATTAAAAAAACGACTACATATCGTCGCCTCGGAGCTAAAGGATCCTATCTGACACTCGTCAGAGTGGCAGATAGGATCCTTTAGCTCCGAGGCGACGATATAGTTGCGGTCAACTTCCACCAGCGTGGCTTGTCGCTGATTTCTCAGTCAATTCTCAATCAATGTCCATGAAATTTCGCAAGCCCTGTTTCCAAGTATTCCGGCGCCTACTCTGAAAATTTCGTAAAATTCGGGTGACTATTGAAAAAGTTAGACTATTTGACATGAGGAATTTCAAAGCTGCATGAAATCAATGGTTTATATTATACTATAGAGAAGCGTCATTATTCAAAAAAATACTACTGTCAAATGGTCTAGCTTTTAAACTACATAACATTTTTCTATGAAATTTTCTGGGTAGTTGCTGTAAGACCAGAAAATAAAGCTTGCCAAATTTCATGACAATCGGTTTATAATTGCGTGAGCAATTAGCGAAAACCTTGCAACGCAAAAGTGACAGATTTAAGTGACTTTTACCATGGTCGCGCTTAGCGTTTTAAGGGTGCAGCTTGAGTGAACGTTTTTTTAACTCAACCCGATGGAACTGGGATCCGGATATGTCCGTGATCCAGATATAGTAGCCTTACTTCCCCTACATACGGGTTCCGGAGATCTCCTGATTACATGATATTATATAACCATAAGGTCATTTTGACCCGCCATGCGAAAGCCCAGCTAACATGAGGCAATGACCTAATGTTGTTTTAATGCTGGGTCGACGTCGGAGACGGCGGGCCAACATTAAAACAACATTGGGTCATTGCGTCGTACTTGCTGGGAAGTTAGGCCTATAATTTTATTTTTGACGTCATTTTTGACGTCATTTTTGACGTCATTTAAAATTGTATTTTGATAATTACATAACTAAATAAAAAAAATTATTATAAAAGAAATTATTGCAGATTTAAAAAAAAAAATTCAGTTAATGAAACAGAAAGGATGTGACTATCAAATCAAATAAAAAATCAATTTTGACCTCGCTAATCATGTGGCGGGCCACTGTTCTCGTATCAGCAACAGTGCAGCGGCATAATAATATCTAAACCAATGAGGTGATTTTTTATACAAATTTCAGAAAAGGAATATAGTACACTTAATACCTGGGCGACTTGTTAAAAAAATCATTTTTACCAAAGCTACGGCGGACATCTTGGATTTAACCTCATTGTGACCTTATCTCAATAATGTTGTATATAAACTTTGCAGATAACAAAATGCTCAGAAAATTGATAATACACGTAATGCTATGATCAAAAATGAAAACGTTCATTGCTAAAAAAAGGATATTCGCATCCATCTTGCATTTCATCAAGCTGTGGCTTTATCTCATCAAAATATTATGGTGTTTCAGTTCAATCAGGTTACAGAAACTATACATATTTTCAATTTTAGCCAAACTAAAAAATAAATTTCGCTGAAAATTGCGTAAATTTTAAACGAAATATTTTAACCAATATGTCGTCTCCTTAGATATGAAAGGGTGTATCTGCCACTTTACAAAGTGGCAGATACACCCTTTCATATCTAAGGTGTCGATGTGTGCTTATATGATTATGTCTAATAAACACATGCTTCCATGTATTCAAAACAGAATTACCAATACAAGGCATACAAAGCTTAATCAATCAAACCGCATAATCTGTGTCTTATATTATGATAATACATGTCGTCGCCTCGGAGCTAAATGATCCTATCTGCCACTCTGACGAGTGTCAGATAGGATCCTTTAGCTCCGAGGCGACGATGTAGCTGCAGCTATATATCCTAAACCGGGTGAGCATTGAATCCCACAAGCCAATAGACATGGCGTAGCCGTCCTTCCATGTTTTTGGAACAGCATACAGCAATATTATTGAAATTTAAGTATTTTCTCTAATGTGCTAATGCTTTGTTTACATCAACTTGTATATAGTTTTAATTTATCTGTATGTAATTACTCAGATGTCTTCATGCTATGTATTATCTTGGGAATTTTTTTTTGTAATGTCGGGGGCCTTAGAGTAGTGGTTAGCACCGCTGCCTTTCACGCCAGAGTTCGGGGCTCGTTTCCCGGTCTCGGCGGTTTAAAAGAAACAAAAAATGTTTCTTCCTCATCCACGTGTGAAAGTCAGTATTGTGGGGAGCCTCCGTGACCGAGAGATAGCGTGCTCGGCCGCAGACCGCCAGGGCTCGAATTTCGAATCCTGTGTCTGGAGGACAGTGTCATCTCAATCATCTCACCATCCTCAGGAGGTTCTCCTGGCCCAGTTTAGCTTATATGTGCACAAAGGGGGCCTAAAGCCCGATTCATTTCATTTACATGACATGAAATATGAGAATATAATATTCTTCGATAGTCACTGCCCCGTGGAGTTTCAATTGAGCACTTAAAAAGAGAACATATCCTGTGTAATTAAATACCATATATACCAAATATGACTCTGCAGCATCATCTCAATTGAATGTGTCAGATAACAATTATTCAAAATTAAAATAACAACAAAAATGGTTGGTAATTTTGTAAAAATGTCGCCGGATAAATCTACACAAAATTATGCAACATACTACTTTCTACGAACGTTTTTACGTCACTATAATATATGCCCAAATTGTGAAACTAAGGTTTGGTAAATATATATTGCATGTACATGTAAACAAGTACACATGCCCCAACTTTGCATATGGGGAGTTGGATAGAAGCAAACCGTCAGATATATATTAACCCTTTCAAGCACGAATTTGCCATTGTCATTTTCACCCACTACAAGCCGTGAAGTATCGTCGCAATTCTCGACTTGTAGTGAATGAAGATGATTTGATGTGTTTAAAAATTACTATGTGCTGGTAAGCCAGTTTCATGGAAATTTTCGCTCTAAAACCCTTTGTTGTAGAAAAATCAAGTCTGTTTTCAAGGATGTAAAATGATGCCTTAATGCATCGTGAGGGCTCAAAGGGTTAATTGTAAAACGTTTTTTTACCTGTTTACTTTACAAGGTTGATTACTAGTAAGGGGATATAGCTGTCGAAAATGTTGTACTATTTATTGTAAAAACGGCCTGATTTGTTTATGGATTAGTGTAGTTAAGAAATATTTATATACACTATTTTATTTTAGTTAATATAACCCTCGTAGAATTATATTAGTATTCGATATACATGAAGCAAAAACAAAACACCAGGTTATTGGAGTTATGAAAGTCTGTTTAATGTAAAACTTAATTATATATGTTTGTACGCAGATATTATCATGATTACGCAGTGGTCTGTCAATATGAAAATTACATAGAATTGTATTCACGTCCCTGTAAAGCCCGATTCATTTCATTTCATTTGTCCCTGTCTGCAAAAAGCTTCGTGCATGGTGTGTAATGCAACAGGAATATTACATTATCTTGTGAAAATTATATAACAATACATTTGGTAATTATTTTTAAATTTACATATATAGTAACATATTATATTTCAATAATATTCATAACGATGGTTTGTTATGTAAGGATAATACATATTTTTCATTAAAATGTGGGGATCTTTGTCTCTAGAATCTGAAAATAGCAGTGTCTCCGCCCTCATCCTGAAAAAAATACTTCAAGACACTGTCAAATGAAATGAAATGAAATGAATCGGGCTTTAGGCCACCTTTGTGCACACATAGGCTAAACTGGGCCAGAATAACCTCCTGAGGGTGGTGAGATGAATGATATGACACTGTCCTCCAGACACAGGAGGATTCGAGCCCTGGCGGTCTGAGGCCGAGCACGCTACCTCTCGGTCACGGAGGCCCCCCACAATACTGAGTTTCGCACGTGGATGGGGAAGAAACATTTTTGTTTCTTTCAAACCGCCGAGACCGGGAACCGAACCCCGAACTCTAGCGTGAAATGCAGCGGTGCTAACCACTACCCTGGGGCACCCGCCTAAGACACTGTCAAAGCAAATGACCAAAACTATCACAATACAAGATAATAAAGCGCATCACAATGAAGCGATGCAGGTGATAGCACTCGACGAAACAGGGATTAACTTGATCGTCTAGTCCTATCAAGAAGGGTGACATAAATGTTTTTATTTGAAAAAAACACACGCAGGATCAGCTGGCTTCAAACACGCAACGCATGTATGACTTGTGAAGCGGTCAGGCGGTCTACCAAAGCGTCACGTCCCCTTCTACTCCCACGTGATCTCCGGCTACTGATATTTCAAGTCTTATCAGTACGTCACCCAACCAATATCATAGACTCTGCTATTTTAGAATCCTAAAATCTTTTTTCCCTTTGGCATCGAACCGTATCTGTTGTTTGAATTATCAGGCTATGGCATAAATTTAACTGCGTCAACGTTTCCATGATGCAGATTATACCATTTGACGAATATCGCGTAATACTCGATAGGATTGAATTCTCAATAAACCAATAAATCGTAACTAAATCACCTGGGCATCTCAAGAAATTCTTATGTTAAGCTTACACTACCAAAAATACTTCCTAGACTGAAGGCATAACACAAATGGTAAAATGTACGGTTTTTCCTATGGTTTTGAAAGATACCTTGTTGAGTTTCCTGTGAATGATGTAATTCGAATGACAAAATGTCAATTACCGTTTTGTCAATTAAATGGGGTATGAAGGTCAAACGAAGAAAAACTTAAGCTTATTCATCCATTGCAATATTGCAATTTGCGGTGAGTATCAATATTGTGCTTATTGCACATTATTTAAACTGAAGTGTAAAAGTATATTTTTCAGCAAATTGCTTTCTAACACATACTAACCTTGCTTTTTATTGTCCACCTTCTGTTGACTGTCATATCTTCTTGTTGAGTCAAATTGACGCAACATTTGACGCAACAAGAAGAGATGACATACATAATATATAAACTGCTCTTCTCAAGCAGTTTCTCGTTTATTCTAGATGGGACCTATCACCCATGCCGGACTCTTACTAAACACCATAGATCTAGAGAAACTCTAGATCTATGCTAAACACAACATGCTTTGTCGATTATATAACGTTATTGCGAGTATAAACATGATAAAGCAGCAGTGATATCAACTGATACACATGCCGAAATCCCAACATTTTCACTACGATCCTATAGTTTATGACATATAATCTTCACGACGAATTCCAATGACAAAAACAAGCATGGCTGTCCGTTATTTGGGAAAAACAATTGTCGCATCACGTTTCTAGATAATAGGTAACCACAAATCACAAAATTCAAAAAATGCTAGGTTGGTTAGCGTGTTATCAAGGTCAACTCATAAAACGCGAGGATCGACATACGACGTCAGAATCTGACGCCTGTAGCCCTGTAGATGTCAGATTCTGACGTCTGAAGTCGATCCCCACGTTGAAAGAATTAAAAAAGTTATAATGGTTGCAGACTCATAACATAGGTATATGTACATTTTAAAAATAGCATATACATAAACACATTGTTATTTTAAACACTAGATATGACGCTTACAACACCTATAACTAGTGAACAGTTGGTTTTATATTATACTGTCATATATTACTTTATAATATATTTTTATATCACTAATATGGCTGACGGGCTTCGTACAGTTCATCTCGACCTGTTCACATCAACCAAAGTTAATACCATGTTGCAAAAATACTCAATTAATAATAATGATAGTGCACTATTTGCATGTTTATAGCTGGAAGTCAAATAAACAATTGAAACTGAAACAACTAACTAAGACAATTATAATAATTTCAAATTGAAAAAAACTTTGGGACAATATATCAGCGTTATAAGGGTTATTATCCTGTGTGAAATAACATGTGAGCGTTGTATAATTAGATTTTATCAGCACCAACGACGCTATATAAGCTGCCCACCAAACAAAGCAACCACACTGCGACTTACACAACTAACTGACCATGAAGTGGCTTATTGCTTTGGCTTTGATCGGATGCGTCTCTGGTGAGTATTCAGTAGACTCAAAGAATAAGCGACTCAAGATTGTAGACATGTAAACGTTTATATGTGCAAGAAGGACTCTAGAGATGTATAATGTGTATATATATAAGGATAATACATGGATTGTGTAGTACAATTTCAAAATATTTATCTTTCGAATACTTATTTTTTAACAAAAAGGTAATATAATAGTATGCTGCTCGTAGTTTTATTGTTATTGTCCAATCTCTCATTGTTAAGTTTTGCTAACTATATCATTTATCTTGTTGCCTTCTTGATATTAAATGTTGTTTTTCTTTTATTTTCAGCCCAGTGGGGACGTGAGTTTTTTCTACTACTTTATTAATTCGGCTTAGGGTTATAATAAAATCGTTGTAGTTTTGTGGTAAAATTTACTGTAAGGTTTCAAGATACATAACCTAAATAAATCAACGTAAATAATTGCAGTTCTCATTTGATTACTTCAGCCAGGATAAACAATGTGGGTAATTCGTATTGGATAAAGCCCGAGGAGCTCTACATTTAAAGGTTTAAAAAAGGCCTAGGCCGAAGGCCGAGGACTTTTACGAAGCTAAGAGTGTAGAGCTCCGAGGGTTTTAACTGACTTAAAACACACACGACCATAATCAAATATTGAAAATCCCCCATAATAAACATTTCGGTCGCGCCTGATTGGTTATAGTACTATTTAGGCCCACCACGATAATTGGTCTGTACTTGATGAACAATAACTTTCTATTCCCAGCTTAGAATATCGTGGTCGGACAAAGAAAATAATGTAGTGGTGTGTTTTAATTCTCGATCATGTTCCTTCACTGAGATCCGCAAGCTGCAGTAATTTCGTCAATTCAAACACGTTTAAAAGTACACGTCCAGCTCGTGGCGGAATATCACGATGAAGTACAACAAATTTTAATTTTGTTATCCTATTCAGTGCAATTATATGATAACATCTTCCAGTTAGGTTGAAATGATGTACACCCATCCTGTTGCCCGCGCAAAGCCAAGAAGCCAGTAGCTGCCTTCTGGCTTTGCAGAGCAGTGTTACTTTCTCGGTATTCATACCAATACTCCATAAACACCACGCTTTTCCCCGAGCAGAGCTTTGCGTTATGTCGCGGACACTGGCCCAATATAGGGCCTATTGCGGTCAACGTAGGGCCAACGTAGGACCTATAAGTTCTGTCGGCTGGGTCACATGTTGATGACCATTCTCTGAAGGCACATGATTGTAACAGTCACTGGGTGATATATTATTCAGCCCTTGCAAAATGACAAAAGCAATTTTTTTTCTTTTTACGGTCTCGTTGAGCAAAAATACATTCATTTTATTGATTCTGGAAATTACTTACTTACTCGACATTTAATTTAAAGCCATAAATGTGAAGACAAAACAACTTAATGTCAATTGGGCTGGGCCAGTCTGAAACGTCATGCCGCATGGCATTGCGTTGTCAAATATATGATTTTTGCTTTTCTGTTTGGGATAGCTGGGCTGCCTTTCGGATTGTCTGCAACATTGTTGTATCATTTCAATTAACCAATAAAATATTACTCATACGGAATATGATGGATGACTTTCAACCCCTAGAGTTCTGAGCCATTCAACTTAATTGTTCAGTCGCTTGAAGCTGTGCCTCGGTTCTGCAATACCCAGTTTGACCGAAAATTACTCGCATTTTTTAAATTAAGATACACGGTATGTCAGTCTCGCAAATTTCAAGACGTTTTTCTCGTTCAAAAACTGGCAACCCCCTAATTGTCAGTCACGCTACCGCGATCCTCAACTTCAAGTGACTGAACATTACTGCGCGAACAAAGCCACATAAATGACACCATGGGCGACATCAGAGTTCCGGGGTTTATTTGTTGGTTTGTATTTCTATTGCTCAATTGTTGTTTATTTTGTTCTTTTTTTTAATTAAGAGAATTCAAACTGCGGAACGAGCTCTGTTTCTAACGCTGGATCCTGTCAATCACAGAATGGAAAGCAGATTGTTGGAGGCTGGGTAGTTACAGCTCATGAACTTCCTTATCAGGTGACTTTATATTTTCGCCGCCGAAAATCGCTAATAAAAGCGGTTTTATTAACATGTTAAATCAAAACAATTGAGAATAAAATAAGATTAGCAAAAATAATTATCTGTTTATAAAATCGGGTTTATTAAAACGTTAAATCACAACAATTGAGAATAAAATAGGATTTGCAAATCTAAAATTAAACAAATATGAGTAATTTGTAGGGTTGGGATAGCGAGATATCAATTCAAGTAGGTGATAACTTAGAGGTTAAAGGGTTAACCAGAAACTCGCCTTCTTCTCTGTTTATTGCATCTAACATAGTCCAGAGACATTAGCCTAACAATGCACTATAGGGGCTAATACCAGTCAAATTCATAGGGAGAATTTAAGGAGTGTGGGGGTGGCCCTAAAGAGAACATACAGTTACTATCCCGCTTATAGTTTTCTTTATCCTAAAAATCTGTAATAAATAACGACCATTATTATTGTACTTTTATTTTCAACTCAAATTGATCAGAACGATAACATGGCTTCCATAGAAGTATGTATACAAATCCAATTTCGGGAGTGCAAAGGAACATGCAAATGCTCTAGCTTATGCAAGTGTAACATACGTTCCTATTAGTTAAAGGGGCCCGTGGGATGACATCGATTTTGGTATTTAGTTTTGTATAAAATAATGTTTCCCGCAGATCTTGATTTCATTCTTGTCAAAGATTTTAAATTTTAATTTTTTTATCAACATCTCTAAGAATCCAGAAATAGCCCAAACAAACAATTCGCACACTTCATGGTTGATGTTAGTACAGTATTGGGCCACATTGATTCCGTCGACCCAGCTTCGGGCATACAATCGGTGCTGCGGGAGAATCCCCTCATTTTCACGAACCAACTAACGTCGTTTCTTTTTGAAGGTAAAGGTTTGCAAGACAGTATGTAATTTCGAATATTTTATTCAGTTTTTAAAACTATTACATGGACCATTTATCGCTATATTGTGTCATCAAAACAAAATAAAAGGTTTTCCTCTTTTCAAACATTCACACTTAGAGAAATGAGTTACTTGGTGTCATCTGTGCCACCACTGATATGGTGCAAATGGAAACATGCAAGTATTTAGTCCGCTTCGCTTATCCGAAACTTGATTTCGGCGGCCATCTTGAATTTTGCATTTTCCCGACCTGGGATTCTGGGGGAGATTAAATATACGTTTCAGGACTGTTTTCTGAGTAGTTCCTAAAAAAAATTGTTATGAATTTGCTCCATCTCAAAATGTAATTTTCTTGGACTAGCAACTCCGCGGATATGAAATATCAGTTGGATTTTGTGGTGCAAATAATTTATAATGATGTGAAAATATACCAATTGCAGTGCTTGCTGTTTATGTTTTAGGTTCACTTGTCCACAGCCAGTGGAAGTTTCTTCTGTGGAGGCAGTATGATCAGTAACACTGTGATCCTCACTGCAGCTCATTGTACGGCCGGACAGTGAGTATAACACTTAAAATCAAACGACAAGAAAACTGGGAACAAATTTCATGAAATTAGTCTTCAAACATCAAGATTTTCAAATGTTTGGTCTCAAATTAACCAGATAATATTGAACCAGAGTATTTTGGAAGCCCACCTGGAGACACAACTTTAATTGGATAACTTAGCAGGTAGCGGGTTCAAAATTACAAACTGCTTCACGAAGCGTTCCCATTACTGGGTCCCTAATCTGCTAATATAGCTGACCAGCATATCACGTGTATCATGTATAGGATATAGCCCCATAGCTGTGGAAAAGGCCTCCGCCAAAGGCCTCGGACTTTTCCACATCTAAGAATGTAGAGCTCGGAGGGTTTTAAAACATATCCAATAATGATAATTGGTCATCATGATAATTGGTCTGTACTTGATCAACAATAACTCTCCATTCCCGGCTTAGAATGTAGTGTTTGGACAAATTAAATAATGTAGTGGTGTGTCTTAGCAATGGAGGTGATCAGACTGCACAGCCGTCTGTTACACCAGATCCTGGGAGTAGCCTTTTTTAATTTGCTCGCTGTTTCAATATTTTTATCGAGTCATTTTTTCATCTTTCCTGAAAATTTGGTGGAATTGTGTTGCGTATTTTGGAAGTTTGACCATTTGGCAAGTAATACATTTTCCAGATTACAGCTCTCATTTCACCATTACCGTGAAACAAGAACTTTATCGAATGCCAAAATGTCTAGCTTATAAAATACATAACAAAATTTCGCAAATTTTTGTTTTTGTTGAGATGTTGACGAAAGATGAAAAAATGACCTCCAAAATAATTCACATAAAAATTTTAAATAGCACCTGGGTAAATTAAAAAAAGCTATACCCAGGATCTGCTGAAACAGACTGTATGTACAGTATATGGGTGAGAATTGAACACAAATAGACGTCGTAAATCTATATCACAATTTATATAGTTTCAAACGGTTGATATGTCTTGTGTGTGTTGAGAACAGTAGGCCCTACTACCAGCCTGTGGGAATATACACTAAAACGAAATATTGCGTTTTCCAGAAAAATCTAGTACATAGTCACAACTTTGGGCTGCTTCCTAATTTTATAATATCCTAAAATGCAGATAATGATATAGCAATATATCCTAACTGACGTTAAATCAATGCTGGTTTAACGTTGCCCCACCGTCTACGACGCTGGACCAACATTCATTTGACGTTTTGTGTCTGCTTGATATGTAAAACACTTTTGTGTTTATTCGTTTATCAAGGTCTGCAAGTAACATAAGGATAACGCTCGGAGACCATACCAGAGGGGCCACCAACAGCAACAGAGTCGTTATGAACACCAATAGTATCATCCAGCACAATAGCTACAATTCCGCCACCACAAACTACGACATATCTCTGCTAGTGATGAACTATGTATCTTATAACAACTACATGATTGAAGTGTGCCAGCCAAGCCAGAGTGCTAGTGACAGCTATTCCGGAAATAAGGCACTTATCAGTGGCTGGGGAACTACAACCGAAGGAGGTATTTTCACAAAAAAAATACTAATAAAATACGTTGAACCAATGTTGGTTTAACGTTGGTCCATCGTCTACGACGCTGTATCAACGTTGAAGCAATAGTGATTCAACGTCTTTTTCTGCTGGGATACCTCTCATTCACAAAAAAACCCATATAGATATAGATATAATAAAAGCACCATCCTTAAACTGCGGGTATATTATTTTGCATTACACTAAGGAACAATTTATTAAAGGTAATTAAGTTAATACGCATATAATATTAACAGCTCATCGCTTGATTGTAAGCCACGATGAGGAATGTGCACTTTTGTAAAATTATAATATACTATCGTGTTCTACTAAAAAAATGAAAATGAGTTTGTAGCATAGCAGGTATATTATTTTGCAGTACACTAAGGAACGATTTATTAACAGTGATTTAGTTAATACGCATATAATATTGAGAGCCTATCGCTCGATTGTAAGCTACGATGAAGAATGTGCACTTTGTAAAAATTATAATTAACATACTATACTATTGTGTTGTATTAGAAATATGTAAGGACTTTGTAGTATTTTTGTTTCCTTGTGATTAACGTGAAACTGTATTGTCACTGTGGCCCTTGGGGGGCTGTGCAGTGGTTGACTGCTTGGAAAGTCAGAGATTGCGGGCTAAAACTCTACTCTGGCTTTCAAGCTTCAAAGAAACACAATGTTTCTTTCCGCTCACTCGTTATGATTCGTAAAGGGCAGTGTCATCTCATTTATCTCTCCATCCTCAGGAGGTTCCCTTGGTCCAGTTTAGCCTATATGTGCACAAAAGTGGCCTAAAACCCCATTCATTTCATTTCTCAGGTTCCACCAGTTCCTCTCTGCGTGCCGTCTGTGCGGATTTCATCACCAGAAGTGCCTGCAGGAACACCAACTACCAAAGCTCCCAGATTACAAGTCAGATGATGTGCGCTGGTGATGTAGCCAACGGAGGAAAGGATGCCTGCCAGGTAACATTCTTTACTCTGACAGCTCAGGCATCGATTTTAGACGTCCGAATCTGACGTCTGTAGACGTCTCAGAAGTCGACCCGGGCATCAGCTCTGGTGCAGATCATATATATGTATCTAACAGTCCGACTTGTAACTATATAATTATAATCTGACTTAGAGTTATAGATAACAATATAATTTGTATAATTTGACTTCTATTTATAAATAAGTTGAACCTTCATGTGACGTCGAAGTCAAGTTATATTCATTCTGTGAAAAGATGTTTCCAACAGTATTTGTCAAAGTGATGTCTAACATTTACGTCACGATTATGCTAACCTAGTTATGAGAAATGTATTCTAGTAGTAGGCAAGCTGAATCGGTAAATGAAGTACATAGATATTTAAATTCGATGTGCTGTCATCAGTAGACTCAACCATTTCGTCGCCTCGGAGCTAAAGCAACCTATCTGTCACTCTGACGAGTGTCAGATAGGAGCCTTTAGCTCCGAGGCGACGATTTAAACCCTAAGCTATTTGTATATAATCGGAGAGACCAAAGGGTTTTTTCAATCACCATAAATTAGCTCTTTTCGCTTTATTTGAATACATATGTTAAGGCTTCCCTGCCATTGGAAATTGTGGATTATTTCAGTGCGGGGATCGACTTTAGAATCGGACGTATATGAACAGTTCAGAATAATCAGATTATAATAAATACCAAATGTCTGGTTTTCAGGGAGATTCTGGTGGTCCATTGGCTTACAAGAACGGCAATAAGATGGAGGTCGTAGGAGTGACGTCATGGGGATATGGCTGCGCTAGGGCCGGATACCCTGGTGTATACGCTGATGTACCTTATTTCAGAAGCTGGATTACAGCTAACCATCCTTGAACGTACAAATAACTTGATGCAATAAAATATCATTGGATTAACAACATGTCTTCCTTCATCCATCTTCCATTGAATATATATATGTTAATGTGTTGATTGAATGACTTCTGATAACTTTGTGACGAGAGCGCACCTGGTATTATATAGACCTATCGCTCCACCCCCAACATAGACCTTTCCAAGGTCTAGTTATTATCAATCTGAAAGTCACTAAATTGGAAAATACTCAAACGTGTAAGTTAAAAAGCCACTAGAGACTGCATTTGAGCTTCAGTGACACTTTAATAATTTATATATCTGCCTATTTCATGTATCAATAACACAGCTTATTTAGGATAAATCATCTGGATGCGCTACTACTAACATGAGATGCCGGCAATCAAGATAACCACTCTGCATTTACAGAATCTCAGGCCTAGTTGCAAGAAACATGACCATCTTGATGGCGATTTAAATTTTAAAAAATGAATCCGATCATTTTGCTTTACCCGGTTGCTCGAACGTTATTAACTACGGTAGCCCTATGTCAATAGATGGTCTCGTAATTGATCCGAATTTGATCAATATCGGAAACGTGTACCATATGTGTGCAGAATAAAGCAATGCATAGGCCTACAATTTTTCAATTTAGGCCTAACGTTATAATTATCTAAGAGCTGATACCACACATGCCTAGGCCAATTGTACCTACTCTATTTCCTTGAAATGAAATGTGATGTTTTTTTTTATATAGGCAATGCCCTATTCCAATAGTTTTCTTATACAATTTACTCTTTTCCTTTATGCAGTGGGAACTGCGTCTAGTGCTGGTTCAATGATGGGCCATCGTCACAGACGATGGCTGATCATTGAACTAGCATTAAAACATCCCACGATAAGTGAGAAAAATAAGGGTGTAGTCTATGGCTAAAGGCTAGTATGATAGCTCTCCTATGAAGTTGGACACATAGTCATTTAGATTTTGAAAAATCAAATGTTCTGCTCTAAGATAGGGACCTATTTTAGGTTGTAGTTATCTAGTGCCAATGACGAGCATTTACATAGGCATATAGGCTATCATTATCTAACTAACCAGCACAACAGACCCACATCACCGATGGCAGAAATAGAGTTCACCTAGCCTATTGAAAAGATAGATACATTTTATTTTTGTAATCCAGTCAGCCTACTAAGCCTACAAAGTCTAAATTATTTATGATCGCCTACTATCTGCAGGTTTGGGTGGCATCGCTATCATTAAGCCAAGCCACCGTAGGCCTACGGCTGGACGTCATTCATGTACAAATGAACTGGCTTAAAAATAGGTGAACAAAATTGCTCACTTAATATTATTATTAATGTGCTGGCGACGTTAACCTGATCCACATCAATCGATCCAATATGATTCCATATAATAAATGCGCACTAATATTGATAATAATTATATCAAACTCAGTTTGCCAATATTGATAGTTTGTCATGACAGGTATTAATTTAAACAAATTTCCGAGCAGGGTTAACCCTTACAGCGCGGGGATCGACTTTAGTCGTCAGAATATGACGTCTGTAGACTGTAAGACTGTAAGAATGTAAGACTGTAAGACTAAAAATATTTCTAGTGGTCGTAGACCCATAACATAGGTATTCAAATGAATCAGAAAGAGCTAACTAAGATATTTATGATGGTTTCAAATTGAATAAAGCCCTTTGATCTCCATGATTTTAATAAAACAATTCAGCGCTTTAAGGGTTAAACGTTCGACCATTTATTATGCCATATTCAATTTAATGCCCTTCCTGCAACCGTTACTCAGATTAATTTGTATTATTAAATCATATTCTGGGTTAAAATCTTTTCTGCATACGGGCCCAGGACGTTTAACCCTTACAACGCTGAATTATTTTTGTAAAAAACAAGAAAACCAAAGGGTTTTTATTAATTTGAAATCATCATAAATGTCTTAGTTAGGTCTTTCCAATTCATTTGAATACCTGTGTTATGGGTCTAAGGCCATTAGAAATATTTTTACTCTTACAGCGCGGGGATAGACTTTAGTCGTCAGAATCTGACGTCTAAAGTCTATCCCCGCACTGTAAGAGTTAAACTATGAGCTTGAATGTGATAGGCATGGAGCGGCTTGGTTACTCCTTGGTCACAATTCACAAAAGGGGCCTCCCCGGGCAGTTCCCGGGCTGTTTTTGGTCGGGATCCTTTAATAATCTCCAGGGGGGGTCTTAGTTAATGCGATACGAATTGATCAATGTTCAATAAATAAATAATTAAATAAATCATTCAATCAATCAAAAAAAATTGGTATATATTGATAAATCGGGTGAAAGAAGAACCCTTTTTCTATTATTAATTTAAACCATTCTTCCACACAGGGGCCTAATACTTTCTCAACTTAAGGCCACGACGCTGCAAAATTTTGTGGAACAGCTACGGATCCATCCTGATGAAAGATTTGAAGTCTGCGTGGTATTCGACCCTGTAAAAGGGTCTCGTATTGCTCGTAATGGGCTCTTAGAGCCAGTACAGCGTCGAATCGACCACATTCGTCTTACAGGATTTCATTTGTCTATATTTCTTGTTCCGGGAGAAATGACGTACGGCCAACATTGTAACGGTGTCGGGATGCTGCAAGCCTAAACCTGAGGCCATTCAGTTAAATAAATATCGTCAGCAGAGTGAATATTGCTTTACGTCGCTTTTTGAACAATCAAGGCGATATCGCGACAGAAGGAAGCCCGAAGTCAGGACTATACCACACTCTTATCGAATGACTTCAAGGGTTCTTTATAGTTCACAGTACCATAGACAACATTGCGCACTCAAGGCATTTGAACAGTTTGGAGAACTGTATATGCACAACCTTGATGACACACATCCGACCCGGCCGGGATTCGAAACCAGTATCTCTGAGTTTCAAGCCACAACTGGACCGAATGATCCATCAGGGCGGCCAATATTATATTGCCAGCAGCTTGCATCTCCTGGAGAATGTGTTTTGATTAAAAAGAATAATTGATAGGAACATGCCCCTTTAAAGGTTCTATTGACCGCTTACATATTGACAACTTTGACATATTTTTTTTGTACGTTTTTTTATGCGGCGTGAATCGGTCATACGCAACAACAGCAGTACAGGCGACAGCACTAGCAGTCATTATTATCCCACGAATTTGAACAGTTTGGGTCACGGCATAATTATGTGTCCATCAATAAAATGTATCCGCAGCAGAGGGATTCGAACCGGCCTAATACTTTCTCAATTGAAGGACCAACACGCTGGACCAGCCACGGATCCATCCTGAATAAAAGTTTGAAGTATTCGTGGTGTTGGACCCTGTAAAAGGGTCTTGTATTGCATGTTTCAGAGCCAACCAGGATCGAACCCACCACATTCGTGTTGCGGGATTTATTGTTTCTTTGTTTCTTGCTCTATGAGCAATGCCACAATGCCAACGTTGTAACGGTCTCGGGCTGTTGCAAGCCTAATATAAGCCTGAGGTCAGCTAAATGAATAAGTGTGAACATTGCTTTGCGTCGCCTTCTGTACAATAATGGCAATATCGCGACAGAAAGAAGCCCAAAGTCGGGACTATACTCTACCCTTATCGAATGATTTCAGGGGCATTTTATAGTGCACAGTACCACAGACAGCACTACACACTCCAGGCCTTTGAACAGTTTGGAGCACTATCATGCACAAACTCGATGACGAACACCCCACCCGACCGGGATTCGAACCCAGTACCTCTGCGTTTCTAGCCACGACTGGACCAAATGAGCCATCGGGGCCGGCCAATATTATATAGTCAGCAGCTTGCATCTCCCAGAGAATTAATAGGGACACCAGAGACCATGGACAATAAGATGATCGACTCTTGCCAAAACGTGAAATCGCTTTCAGTGCTGCCCCCCGGTATCGGGGGTTGGAACTAATGCTTTTACCATCTATCAAGTATGATTATTTATTCATTAAGTATTTATTAAGCTTTCTATAAGTACAAGTACATGTGTGTAAAATATACATGAATAAAACTGTCCATACATAGGCAAGTGGCGACAGGTGACCAGCACCTATACGAGGCCAATTCCCTTAATGTAAAATTAAAAAAAAAAACAGGCTGTTTATACACTATTAACATGCTTAAACAATTTGACAGATATAGTGTTAAAAACTCAAAAAGCTGAGCAAACAATGCTAGAAGTAAAATATAAATTAAAATAAACATAGCCAATAAATGTTAATAAGTATTTAAAAATTGCAATAAGATGTCACAGTAACAGATTTTTCATTCTATTGCACACACACGGCTGACATCTGCAAGTAGACGCCCGAGAACACAAATCGTTCACATTAAATGACTGTTGTAATTTTAAGTGAAGCATTAGCTGGTGTTTGAACGATTTAACAGAAGTTGAGTACCAGATCTACGCGATGTATTGTCAATAAATTGAGTATAATTTTCAATTGGAATTTTAATTTTATCATGTAAACACTTATAGAAAAAACAAGATCTGAAATTTCGCGTCTGAGGTAATAAATTCAGATCAATGCACCTGTCCTGGTAACTGCGGCCATCAAATTTGGTCACAAAATGTGTCATTGCTCGTTGCACACTTTCAAGCTTAGTTAACTCATTGGCATTTTGAGGAGACCAAACCGGAGCGATATATTCAACTATGCTCCTTGTTAATGATTTGTATAAGTTAAATGCGATTTTACCATATTACGACGAGTAATTATGACATTGATCCTATTAAAAACAATACATACTTTACATCATAAAAATCAGAAAAATAAGTGTTGATGGAGGTTTACTGCTACATTCACAATGCAGGTCGTTCAACATACATGTTTCTCGCACTCTGGCTGCTGGCTTTCACTACGAGACGTATGGTGAGATTATATGCATACGGCATCGTTGGAAGGGGAGATGAGCTCATCTCAGTAGAGACCTTCACATCAAGCCAAAGTCTTTAGGAGATGGCCTGATGTGGTGACGAATGCTGAAATCAGCCCATCTCGCCGTACCAACGATGCAGTAAAAATTTTTGGAAACGGCAAAATCAAACTGAGCAGTGGAGCGTATAGGAGAGATTGCGATATGGTCTGATCTCACCATACGTCTCGTTGTGAAAGCCAACAGCAGTGCAAGAACAGCCCATCTCGCACTCTCTCCTTTATAGTTCACTGCCTAGGCTGATTTTGTCGTTTCACATAGTTGCATACTGCATCGTTGGGTGCGACGAGATGGGAGGATCTCATCACTCGTCACCACATCAAGCCGCTGCCCTCGCCTGAAAGCTCGGGCTTGATGTGGTGACTTGTGTTGAGATGAGCCCATCTAACCTTCCCAACGATGCCGTATGCATATAATCTGCTCGATGGCACACTGTCAGATGTAATTTAATTCACCCTCCACCAGTGGGCCACCAGTGAGACAAACTGCCACACTACGTCATGTTTCTACTGCTTTCCACCAGAAACCAGTGGGTACCTTTTTTACATTTCACGGTCCGAAAAGGGGAAAAGTTTTAAAAGGCTCACCTTCCCTAGATTTCAGTAAATATTTTCAACTTGTCTATGTATGTGATAATACCACCATCTTCTGGGTGCGCGCAACTTTTTGCAGTGGTCACTTTGCGTGGTGGTCAGCTTATGAAACACCGTTGATGATGTTGATATCTAATTTTAAAAGTCTCACATGTCACTTCACATAAGTGATTAACCCTTTAAGCCCTCACGATGCATTAAAGCATCATTTTACATCCCTGAATACAAATTTAATTTTTCTACAACAAAGTGTTTTAGAATGAATATTTACATGAAACTGATTTACCAATACATGGCAATTTTATTTATTTTTTCATCCATCATCTTCATCCACCACAAGTCGAGATTCGACAGCATTTTGCGGCTTGTAGTGGATGAAGATGACAATGTAAGGTCAGGCTTGAAAGGGCTAGGGATGATAGCGCGACTGACCAATCATTAACACTGCTAATAGGACTGGTCAACGTGTCATCACGGTTATGTGAAGTGACATGTGTGAGAGCGTTATCATTATAAATTATCGCAATCAGCGATGCTATATAAGCTGACCACCACAGCGAGTGACCACACTGCAACTTACAGAACTAACTGACAATGAAGTGGCTTATTGCCTTGGCTTTGATCGGGTGCGTCTCTGGTGAGTTGTCAGAAGTCGAAGAAGAAACGCGACATCCCACTGGGCACACGGCGCTGCTGCGACTTTGAATCAACGTCATTGACGTTGATTCAACGTCGCAACAACGTCATGTGGCCACTGGAATAAGACTGCACTACAAACTCAGTAAACACAAGACATTGTGGATGTTAGATCAATGTTGGACCAACGGTGCATACATTGGACCAATATTGATTCAATATTGGCTAAATGCATTTTGTTTGCTGGGAAGATTTGGGGTTGTTTGTAGAAATCCGGCTAGGTTTCTGTATGTGTGCGACTGTTGACGATGAAAGAGTTTGTGTGTGTGTGGCTAGAGTTTTTTGAGTTTCTGATGTTGAGCTTAAATATCTGGGATCTTCTGCATGCATCACTGCAGGGGTGTTGTTCAAAGAATGCGAAGATGTCGATATTTCATTTTTTCAGGGATAATCATGTAGTGTGTTAACAGCTTAGCTCATAACTTCACAACTTTAACTTCACTACATACAATGGCAACTGCAAAGTGTGAAGGATATATCCTTGTATGGATGTATTCGTCTATATCTGCAGGTTGTTCACATGAATGTATCTATAAGTGTCGATAGTGGTGTAGGCCTATGCTTGAAAGACGTAGAATTGCCTGCGTAAATATATACATAAGAGGTGTGGTGCCAGAAAAATTATATAAACATATATCGAATTTACATAAAAATAGTTTTGTACATATCGCTTTAAACGAAATGACCCTGCGTAACATTAGCATGCTTAGTGTACATACGTTAGTACATACACAGTGTTCGTAGTTGTCTAGTTCTTGATATTGATCTCCCAGTGTTAACGCTCGCTGATCTTGTTATTTATCTTGTTGTGTACTTGTTACTGAATTGTGTTCTTGTTTTATTTTCAGCCCAGTGGGGAGGTGAGTTATACCTTCTTTCAATTATTCTGAACTCCAATACAATACAATACAATACAATACAATACAATACAATACAATACAATACAATACAATACAATACAATACAATACAATACAATACAATACAATACAATACAATACAATACAATACAATACAATACAATACAATACAATACAATACAATACAATACAATACAATACAATACAATACAATACAATACAATACAATACAATACAATACAATACAATACAATACAATACAATACAATACAATACAATACAATACAATACGATGCCATACGATGTAATGTAATGCAATACAATGAAATACAAAGTCAGCTGAGATCTTCACTACAAAACGCAAAAAAAAAAGTTTTGAATCAAGTATTTTTTCATCGATGATGATATCTACAAATTACG
Source organism: Flabesymbios commensalis (assembly GCA_964017125.1). NCBI lineage: Eukaryota > Metazoa > Annelida > Polychaeta > Terebellida > Flabelligeridae > Flabesymbios > Flabesymbios commensalis. The sequence continues at coordinate 90,935,449 of OZ024905.1, read as the reverse complement.
CAGGTGTATAAATGTTCAGGAAATATTAGTCGCTTTCTTTCCTTTAAAACTTTGGTAATCTCCTGATTTCAACCACATTTAAAAAACAAAAATCCTTTTTATGATAGGATAGTACAATGAAATGTAACGCCAAGCGTGTACATTTTAATTGCTCGTTAATATTATATTGCTTATTGTTACGTTACTGTATTTTTTTTAATTAAGATAATGCAAACTGTGGAACGAGTTCTGTTTCGAACCACGGAGAATGTCAGACAGTGAATGGAAGGCGGATTGTTGGAGGCTGGGTAGTCACACCTCATGAAATTCCTTACCAGGTGACGTATTAACCTATTCCATACTGAGCACGACTAGAGTCGTCTTTTTAGATACAGGTTAAATGATCAATAATTGATCATTAAACGACTGTTTAAACATCAAGCTCTACAAAATATGTTTAATCGCAAAATAAACAAAAATTAGTAGTTTTCCTCCACTTGAAGCTGTGGGTCTCATGAGTGAATATATAAATAGGATAACTAGGTGGGTAATTAATAACTTATTTTTATCAATATTTCGTCCTCTTAGATATGAAAGGGTGTATCTGCCACTTTGCAAAGTGGCAGATACACCCTTTCATATCTAAAGGGACGATTTATTGTGCCTAGTGTCACAAATATTAACCCTTAAAGCGATGCAATACTTTTATGCAAACAATAGGGCCAAGGGATTTTTTTAATTTGAAGTCATTAATGTCTAAGTAAGCCCTTCCCTCTTTATTTAAATACATATGTTAAAGGTCTATGGCCATTATAAATATTTTAATTCTTATAGACGTGATAATCTGACGTCTACAGACGTCAGATTCTGACGTCTAAAGTCGATCCCCACACTGTAAGGGTTGAATATGAGTTGCATTTAGTTGTGCAGATATGATGATTTGAAGATAAGCCAATTGCAGTGCTTACTGTTTATGTTTTAGGTTCACTTGTCCACAGCCAGTGGAAGTTTCTTCTGTGGAGGCAGTATGATCAGTAACACTGTGATCCTCACCGCAGCTCATTGTACGGACGGACAGTGAGTATAACACTTCTGTTACATGGCCAACAATGTGACAAATTAATTTGTCATAAGATGTGATAATTACATGTAAGACACAACTACTCTCAGTAGGTCAACGACTAAAGTCGTTCGTAATCTTTTTTTGGCTAAATCATTGTCAGTGTCATCAAGATTTGAAAATGGTTGGTCTCAAAATGAACCGACAATGAATAATTTACCCCACTTGAAGTTGTGGGTCGGGGTACGTAGCGAGACACAACTTCCATGAGTGCAAATTAAAATAAGATATCCTACCACTCTGAAGGTTAAGATTTATTTAGTGTGACCACTAGTAGCGTTGAAGCATGGTCATATACGTACAATCCAGGCGTGGGTCTAGTACTGGACAAAAGAACTCGAGTCCAAGTACAAGTACAATATTTTTAAAGTACTTGAGTGTAAGTACAAGTACTTTGAGTAGTACTCGAGTACAAGTAAGAGTACAAATAATACTTTAGAAGACACTCCTTTACGTATATCATTCCCATATACATTTTCTTTACTGTAGTTAGTTATCAATGTTATCATTATGCCCTATATAAAACCATCGTAAATCGATGGATATATCACAATTTAAATCGTTTCAAATTGTTCAAATACCTAGCGTGTAGCGTTGTACATACAGCGCTGCCTATGATAATGTGCACTACAACGAAAAATTCAAGCAATTACAACTTTGGATTGCCACCAGGTGCAATATTGTCCCCATTCACTCACTCACACCTTTGATACTGTATAATAATAAAACAATTTCATTTTGTTTTGTTTGTCAGGAGTGCAAGTAACGTAATGATCACCCTCGGAGACCATACCAGAGGGGCCAGCAACAGCAACAGAGTCGTAAGGAACACCAACAGTATCATCCAGCACTCTAGCTACAATGCTGCCACCACAAACTACGACATATCTCTGCTGGTGATGAACTCTGTATCTTATAACAACTACATGCTTGAAGTGTGCCAGCCAAGCCAGAGTTCTAGTGACAGCTATGCCGGAAATTCAGCATTCATCAGTGGCTGGGGAACTACATCTGAAGGAGGTACTTTCACATATTTATATTTCCAAGCACGGTAACAATTATACTATAGGGCCTTATGTCCTAGTATTATAACAAATGTACCTTTCTTGAACTATGTACCTGTCCAATTAGCAGGTACATTCTTTAACATATAAAAGGTACATTATTTAACATTACACTAACGGCGGATGTATTGAAATTAATATACATTATTATAGACTAATATTGATAGCATCCCGTATTTATAAGTTACGAAAAAGATTCATTTTTGTAAAATGTTTAACCAACATAAGCTAATATTGTGTGGTGACTGCTGTTTAAAAAAAAGTAAATAGAGTTTAAAATACTTTTATTTTATTTGCGAATGATGCGATTTACTTTAATCTATTGTTCTCATTGTAACCTCAGGTTCCACCAGTTCCTCTCTGCGTGCCGTTTGCGCTGATTTCATCACCAGAAGTACCTGCAGGAACACCAACTACCAAAGCTCCCAGATCACAAACCAGATGATGTGCGCTGGTGATGTAGCCAACGGAGGAAAGGATGCCTGCCAGGTAACACACACACCTCACGTCCCAGTAAAAAAAAAACAGTTTATAGCATTTGTACAATGGTGGACCAACGTTGAAGACGTTGGGCCGACGTTGTACAAATGTGTTATAAAAATGTTTTGCAAAGCGTCAAAAATAGTAATTGACGCAATTCAATTTATATCTCTTTATATATAACTATATATATTTACCGGGCAACTGATGTATGTGACTAAAGATGGGAATGTAGTTCTGATTTATAGTTGGCCAACGTTGCAGACGATAGTCCAACATCAAACCAGAGGTCATGCACTGAGATGATTTATTAACTGCTAGTTCACTACATGGCTGTACTTGTTTAGATGGACTTAAAGTCCAGTTTAACTTGTAAAATCCGAACATGGCAAATGCAGCTCTAATTGTAGACATACTGTATATAATAATATGCATGTAACAGTCGTACTTGTAACTATATATTTACAATTTGATTTTCATAGCTGTAAATATCTACATAATTATCATTTTACCTCTAGTTATAAATGAACCTAATCTGTGAAAAGATGTTTTCAAAAGTATATGTCAGGGGATGTTGAATATTTACGTTACTGACCTAGTTTTCGTGAAAAGTATTTCAGTAGTAGGCCAACTGAAGCGGTAACTGCAGTGAATGGATGTTAGGAATCGCTGTGCTGTCATCACTAGGCTACTTAATATAAGCATCTCAGAATAATCAGATTATAATAAATACCAAATGTCTGGTTTTCAGGGAGATTCTGGTGGTCCATTGGCTTACAAGAACGGCAATAAGATGGAGATCGTAGGAGTGACGTCATGGGGATATGGCTGCGCTAGGGTCGGATACCCTGGTGTATACGCTGATGTACCTCATTTCAGAAGCTGGATTACTCTTAACCATCCTTGAACGTACAAATAACTTGATACAATAAACTATTATTCGCTTACCAGAATGATTTTCTTATTCCATTCAATATTAATCTGTTATTGTAACGTGTTCTTATAGCGTTAGACTGGCATCTTGAAAAAGTGAAAATAGTGTAGTAATACTATTATAATCTATGGTTTTTAAGGGTGATAGGTATTTTTATTGGCCCGGCGCAGATGCCAGCAGTCCAGGGTGGAGCAGCGGAGCGCTGGCATCTGTGGAGGGCCAATACAAATGCCCATCACACAAAAAAGTCATTTCATTACCTTTGTTATCACTTATCCACCGAATCTTGAAAACATATTTATTATTTGTCTACAACTAGACTGCAGCATATGCTCACATTTCTACGCAGATACTAACCACCTTGCTAACCATCACAGATCACTCTTCTTCAGCCAGGTGTCAGCCCGAATAGTAGGCCAATAAACCGGCAATCCCAACCCCTCGTGCAACTGTACTTCCATGGCAGCTCGCCTACACGAGGCTAGCAGCCAACTAGGCAGACAGCAATATCCCTCTAGTAGCGCCATCTCAAGTGATAATAATAACTATTTAATAGAGACACAGCATGGTGATCTCTACATAGTGTCAATGGCTTTTGTAATTATTGCTATTTTAAAGGCTCCTGTGGACAGTACTGACCATGTATTTTGTTGTGGTGAGACCCGTTTTTTATATCTACAGTAGCTAAATCGTCTTTAGACTCAATCAGTTGGGCAAAAGTTTTAATATATTCACACCCTGCGATGTGCGAAACACAATGTGGCTTGTCAGCACTCCCAGCAAACACCAGATGCTGACCCAATGCTGTTCATATGCTGGCCCACCGTCTGCGACGCTGGCCCTGCATCAAACCAGCACTGGTTCAATGCCTCGTGTTTGCTGGGCTGAGGGTCTGGCAGTGCATAGTGCCGGCAGTGAGTACAATCCGACACCGACCCAATGTCTGTTAAATGTTGGGCCAGCATCGCCGTTGCTGGCCAGTATCCATTCAGCTCTAGTCAGTACTTCATGCTGGCGGTACCGACATGCTGGCGGTACCAGCAGCTGCTTTGAACCAAAGCTGGGTCAATGTTGTCCCGCCGTCTGTGACGCTTGCCCACATTCAGCGTCGCGCCAAACACGACACGTCAACCCAATACTGGGCTAATGTTGATTCAGCGTTGTAGATGGTGGGCCAACATTAACCAATGATGATGAAAAGGTGATGAAATGCCTTTTTTGTGTAATAGGCATTTTTATTGGCCCTCCACAGATGCCAGCGATCCGCTGGCATCTGCGCCGGTCCAATAAAAATACCTATCGCCCTTAAAAACCATGTATTATAATAGTATTAGTGCACTATTTTCACTTTTTCAAGATGCCAGTCTAACGCTATAAGAACACGTTACAATAACAGATTAATATTGAATAATATGTACTTCCGTTCAAACTAGCATTTAGGGATTGAGACATGTCAGGAGGTGAGATCTTGTTCCGTGGCGGTATGTGGCCATATCAGATTGTAAAGGTAAATTAATACAAATGGTGCTTAACGCCACGTTTTGTCAGTGAAGGTCATTTAAAGTCAGAAAAATATTCCATTGTCCTCATATTGAATAATGTAGTTACTTGGAAGACGTTATAAGGGAATCAGATCAACTAAACGGCGGCTGCGACTGAATATTTGACAACCAAAAAACACGGAGCATCAGGTAATGGCAGCAGACTTTAAACTGATATTTAATCATCAAAACCTGGGTATAGACACCTCATTTGTGCCGATATCTGTAATATCGCCGAGATATGACACAAAATATAATTATCGGTAATAGCGGGTCATTTTGTCCCAGTTCGCCCTTTTTGGGCAATTCTGTCAAAGGTTCCCTTCTATAACCGGCTTTTTAATGTTATTTGACCATCAAAACCTGTGTATAGACACCTCATATCTGCAGATTTCACTGATAATGGACGATATAGGATACAAAATATAATTTTCTGTGATGGCGGAACATTTTGCCCCGGTTTACCAATTTTGGATCATTTTGATAAGGGTACCCCCCTCTAGATTTTTAGCTAAGATGTTTATCTTTGTTTTGGTACCACGAGACTTAATTATGAGTAAAGTTCAACGAAAAATTATTTTTGATCATTCATCCCACAGACTATTTATATACTCTGTATGTCTTGGACATTAGCGTATCTTCAGCGGAGCCTCAGCATCTACCCACTACTCCCTTGCAGCTGCCTAGTGTGCGGCCAAAGTGCATGATGGAGCGCTGCAGCAGTATAAATATAATGGTGATCGCTGAGATCCTTCAAACCACTGACTTGAACTACAATCGCCGCTGGTTTGTATCTATGTGCACCCAACATACAACGCTGGAGAAGTACAGAGAGAAAAAACCCCATCTGAAAAGCAGATCAGGGCCACCAATGTCACGTATGTCATAATTTCGTTGTAACAACCCGGGTGAACCAGCAAACATTCCGAGTGTAGAGTGGAGAACTGTAAGAAAATAAGATGAATTACTCAATCAATAATGCAGCGATAGGTGCAGAATTTTCTGGTAATATTACAGTGTAAACTCAGATTTGTAACCTTCGTCGTTTTGCCGCTAGCTGGTCCACCGACCGGCCAAGTGGACGATATTTTGTCGAAACTGCTGGTCTGGAACGGCAAAAAAATTGTTTAGGCTTTTATTTTAACCCAGATCACTGCTATTCAATCCATTTTGATGTTAAACAATTGCTTGTAAATTTGTGTGTCCAACGACAGTATATTATTCCTATAAAGTGACCAAACATGCACTGTACGCACATCTAGTGCACAGTTGTATCACCAACAAGGTCATGTGGTGCAATGAGCGCATATATCTTATATATGTGGTAAGACCAATATTATGAACACTATCTACGTATTTTAGTCCTCTTCTATATAAGTACTCTCAAGTGTTTTAAAAAAGAATTATCTGGAACACACCTGAGGTGATACCACACACATAATGATATGTTGGGCCGGTGTTGGCTTATAAATAGGCCAGTGTTGCCGACGATGGATCAGTATTGAGACAGCATTGGTTTAGCTTCACCTGTTTCCTGGCTAAAGACACACCGTCAACCAATTCTGTGCAATTCAATCCTTCCCCTCTCTGAGTGAATCGTGAGTCCCTCCTGCAACTATCCGCATGTTTTAACCGTTATATAAAAAAGACTTGTATACAATAAACAAAACCAAAATGTCAATTCACTATCAGCTTCCAGTTTGCTCTGACCAAACAGGTAAATATGCTTGGATGATATTGTTATTGTTGTCATCATTATGGACAGTTGAATAGGTATGCCTCACATGCACCGTTTTAAATTGTTCAAATGCTTGGGTATAACATGCATATTATTTTAAATTTGCTGATATTATTGGGATATAATAGACAATCGTTCAGGCGTCATCTTTTTAATGTTACTAAATTATTGTTATGTATATTATGTCCAGGTGACAAAGCGTTAATTTCCGATAAAATAATTGAGAAATTAATTAAAGCATAATTATTGTAAAATCTCTCTCAAATGTCTGTCGCCCTGCATACACGTAAGGAAGCGCGTGGATGATTAAAGGCACACACATTGGAAAAATAATATGTTGTATTTGTGTTACATTACTAATGACTAGTCAGCAGCTTCTAAAACGTGATTTCGGTGCTTAATAAAGATTATAGAGCCCTTTATTTATACATGGTGTAAACAAACTATTAGCATAAAACATCACAGGTCTGGCCCATACGTTTAACCTGACATCCAATAGAATGAGCATGCATCATACTAATCAGAGCTACATGATCAATTTGCTAAGTTTAATATAAATAAGTAACATTAGTTTATACTGATCCAATATATATAATTTTTACATGTGTTAATAATAAATAAAATGACTTAGTTTATCTAAATGGAAAGGCAATTTTTAACAACGCAATACATTATCAAAGCTGTGGACAGACATGTGGGCGAGACAGAACATTTCATTTCTGCTGTAGTTTACTGTGAATACTGTGATTTTGAACGCATTTCGTCATACTATGAGCTTACCTGAGCTTTTGGTTAACATTAACCCAACATTGGTTCAACATCTCGTGCTAGACAGCCTGCACGATAGAAAGCGCTGGACAGAAATGAATGGGACACAAATTCACAAACAGCACTGAAAGGACAGAGGTAAACCACCTCTGTGTACAGAGGGGAGACATAATAAAAAAGGTTTCACAGCACTGTAACATAGTCTCTCTTTGTCTTACTGCCTGCATGGAAACATTTAAAAGGTTCAGAGTTTTTAATGCGGCATGCTTAAACGCTCTCGAGCATTTGAATTTAAACGCTCTGAATTTATAATTGTCATCTTCATCCACTACAAGCCGCGAATTGCTGTCGCAATTCTCCACTTCTAGTGGATGATGATGATAACTTGAAGTGGGTGTAATTGAAAAAAAGGTTTGTTATTATTAACAGTCCCATCCATGAAAGGTGTAGGGAAATAAGTCATTCTTCATAGATGAAAAAAGATGCATGATGAGGGCTAATTATCATTTCATATACGACAAACAACCCTGTGTAAGGTTGGGCTAGAGTTTAATACCGATCCGACAGGGCGCGGGAATCCTAATAGTAATAGTAATAGTAATAGAAATACATCTCCTATGTATTTCTGGTATTATATAATAGAGTTGAAGCTCAATCATTTAGATATCTTCTACTTCTTCTTCTTCTTTAAGATATCGAAATAATTCAGCCAAACAAAATAAGCATGAGTCATGATCCTGAAAATACGTAATAATGACATATTTTTGATCAGAAGTATATACCTGATGAATATACATGATTAATTTATTCAAAACTCGTCTATCACTCAATCTGGATTTCGCATCAGCAATAACATTAGAATATCCAGGTACATACACGTGTATAGCTAGGTACCACATACAAATTGGATACAAATGCATAGATCTGACAGCTTGTACAACAATATCATTTTTACTTGTGCCTGTATTATTATGCTCATTGCAAACTTGATTGTCTGTGCTAATAATCACGGGCTCATTACGCCACCTATAGGGAATCATCTCAACAAGGTATTATCAAAGACCATCTTCACTAAGATGGTCGGCTCCCCCGAAAACGTGAAATTGCTGTTAGTGCTGTCCCCCGGTGTAGGGGGTTGGAAGTATTGCTTTTACTATCAATCAAGTAGGATTTGACCATATTACGACGAGCAATTATGACAATGATTCAATTCAAAACAATACATATTTTACATCACAAAATCAGAAAAATAAGTATTGACGGAGGTTTATTCCATTTTTTATCCAGGAAACGTTGACTCAATTATAAAATAATGCTGGTACAGCATTTGCAGTGCTGGTACAGCATTTGCCGTGCTGGTCCAGCAGTACCTCAGCATTAGTTCATCGTTTATCTGCTGGTATATGACGATGTGTGTAAGGGTAGAATATAGGTGAAGAAAACCAAGATAAGGGGAAAGGAAAACATAATATTACTATATATAGTCTAATGACAAAACAATTGGATTTTTTTCAACCCCTCCCCCCCCCCCCCCTGGAATTCGGCGGTGGGGATGCAAGTGAGCTCATGAGTGCAGCGGTAAAAGGGTTAAATGAAGACATTTTAATCTCTAAAATTTTATTTTAATATAAGAGGATTTATCTGCTATATTAGCAGTTATTTTAGTTTCAAAAAAAATATTGCAGAGATGATGTCATAACTGTCAAACCCTGAAAAACAATATTTTTTATTTGAAGTTAAATTGGTGAGATTATCACTTGTTTTATATGATGACACACTTGCCAAAGCGTAGTTCCAAATCCCGTTAAAAGGTGACACCACTGCAAAATGTATTACACTTATTTGTATGGTGAAATTGCAAGTCGACCATCTTATTGTAGATGGTCTTTGGTATTATTTTATGTGTAGGTCCGCATAAATGGGCCAGTCCGCCTCTCAGTTCACAATGTCAAACAACAAGCTACACGTAGGGGTATAGAACTAGATATATATCTTACCACCATGGAGATAATAGAGTCTACTATCTCCATGTTACCACCAACCCTTCTCTAGTAAAGAGTGTAGCAGTGATCCCAGGCATGTGAGATCATGAAGACATGGCAGCAATTTACACTGACATCCGTCCTACCTATTCAAGACATACCCAGCAAACACAAAACATTTGTATAACATTTGTACAATGTTGGTCCAATGTCGAAGACGTTGGGCCGACGTTGTACAAATGTTATACAAATGTTTTGTGCTTGCTGGGTAAACCTAGAAAAAAAAAAAAAAATTCTAATGCAAACTGGGATCAGATACAAAAAGACACAGCAAAATTTAGCCATGTTTATCTGAAGAATCATACTCTAAGATCAGTCTGTACAAAACAGCTTTACAAATACAAGCAGCTGTCTAAACAGTTGTCTAGATAAATGGATTTACTAACACGTTGGATGCTTACAGTGCGCATTAAACCCACTGATGTCGACGATTATAGTAGCTTTTATCAGTTTGTTTGGTACATATGTATCCATTTTTAAAACACAAAATGTATCCTAAATTTATGATTTGACTTTATCATGTTTATGTCGACAAATCAAAAACATCTGCACTTAAAGCTGTGTATCGTGTGAAACACAACCTCAAATGACAGAAAAAATAAATGCTGTTCTTCAGAGCTCCAATGCTTAAGCTGCAGGAATAACACAGTCACAGGCTGTTGCTCCAGCACTGGGCGACGAACTGTCTGTTTATGCCCAGCACTTGTTTCGAGTGCTCATGCAACGCTGGGCAGGCGTGTTGCCCACAAATGCCCGGTGCCCACAGCTGGGACATAACATATCTGCAGTGTTGGGCCGACATCCTAGACGATAGACCAAAAATGAGACAATCTTCCCAGCAAACACGAAACATTGAACCAATGCTGAGTCAATGTTGGCCATCCGTCTACGACGTCCGCCCAACATTGACTCAGCATTGGTTGAATGACTCGTGTTTGCTGGGTTTGTTACGGCTGTGTAGTGTGTGTACAGAATGAGGTGGGGTGATGAACGTAGCCTGTTTCTGAACAAATCAATCCTAATCTGGGAGTAGCAGGGAGTTAGCCGACAATGACAAAGCATCCCCATGGGGAAATGACTGATGTATACCTACCTAAGTTCACACATTTTCTTTCTCTATATTTTCATAGCTGCATCAGCCGGATAAAAAAAGTTTGTATCTGGTACAATACAAACCTTGGTATTGGATAAATATATGTATTTGAAGCAGTCTGAATAAGGAACAGGCTTGATATTCAAGGGCAGAGTTGTACCAGTTCAGCACCACAGTCGCAGTAGGCCTACATATACGCCCAACATGGATATCATATCATGCTTTATTGAGTGATATCTTCTTATTTCACACTTATTCCAACACTGCGGTATTAGGAGCCTGAAGTAAGTCATACTTTAGGAGCCTGAAGTAAGTCATACAGCGTTCTTAGAACTCAATGTGCAATATCTCATTCTACAAACAGTCAATCAGTGGTTCTGTAGGCTTACATGACAGACTGGATGTAGATATGCCGACAAGGGAATAGAAAAAAAGCATCCCCTTTATAAATGTCACGTTATTCTCACAATTAAATCAACGTTCTTGGCCCGAATGTGCTGAATAATTAATCTTTTACTTGAGCTCTTTTTAGTTCACGTTGTGTGGCAAATCATATTGTGTGATGACATGGTTTCCCACCAGTTGGCCATTTAGAGTCTATAATGAGCATTGTAATGTCTGGCATCTCGCTGTTCTGGCATAATTTGCCTTCATGTGAAAAAAATATTAAAATTATACCCTATGTTATGTCTAGCGGTTCGTCGTTTAGTTCAGGCAATGTTACTATGTTTTTGCACCTCTAGCATGGAGGGGGTTAGTATGCTGAGATATGTTTTGAAAGATCTAAACCCTGTATTTCTGCTTACACAACCCGGGTGAACGAGCAAGCATTCCGAGTGTAGAAGTGGAGAACTGTAAGAAAACATGTGGTTCCGCTCCGACAACAAATTTCACGTTTCTAAGATGAATTACTCAATCAATAACGCAGCGATTTCTAAGCGTTTTTTTTCCATAAGGTATCTGGTCATCATGGGAATAAAAATAACACAAATACAGCATATTATTTTTTCAATGTGTGTACCTTTGATCATCCATGCGTTTCCTTATGTGTATGCAGGGCGACAGACATTTGAGAGATATTTTACAATAATTATGCTTTAATTAATTACTCAATTCATTTATCGAGATTTAACGCTTTGTCACCTGGACATAATATACATAGTAATAATTTAGTAACATTGATAACATGACGCCTGAACGAGTATCTATTATATCGCAATATTATCAGCAGATTTAAAAATAATATGCATGTTATACCCAAGCATTTGAACAATTTAAAACGGTGCATGAGAGGCATACCTATTCAAACATATTTACCTGTTTGGTCAGAGCAAACTGGAAGCTGATAGTGAATTGACTTTTGGTTTTGTTTATCATATACAATCTTTTATAGAACGGTTAAAACATGCGGGTAGTTGTAGGAGGGACTCACGACTCACTCAGAGAGGGTGTTCACAATGACCAGTGACGATCCCCTCTCCACTGTCGCTGAACTTTTTGATTTGTTCACCTTTTTGCGATAAAGATGCGGGTGCATTGAATTGGTTGACGGTGTGTCTTTAGCCAGGAAACAGGTGAAGCTAAACCAATGCTGTCTCAATGCTGGTCCATCGTCGGCAACACTGGCCTATTTATAAGCCAACACCGGCCCAACATATCATTATGTGTGTGGTATCACCTCAGGTGTGTTCCAGATAATTCTTTTTTAAAACACTTGAGAGTACTTATATAGAAGAGGACTAAAATACGTAGATAGTGTCCATACTATTGGCCTTACCACATATATAAGATATATGCGCTTATTGCACCACATGACTTTGTTGGTGATACAACTGTGCACTAGATGTGCGTACAGTGCATGTTTGGTCACTTTATAGGAATAATATACTGTCGTTGGACACACAAATATACAAACAATTGTTTAACATCAAAATGGATTGAATAGCAGTGATCTCGGTTAAAATAAAAGCCTAAACATTTTTTTCTGACGTTCCAGACCGGCAGTTTCGACTAAATAACGACGAAGGTTACAAATTTGAGTGTACACTGTAATATTTTAAGAAAATTCCGCACCTTATGGAAAAAAACGCTTAGAAATCGCTGCGTTATTGATTGAGTAATTCATCTTAGAAACGTGAAATTTGTTGTCGAAGCGGTACCACTTATACATTGTTTTCTTACAGTTCTCCACTTCTACACTCGGAATGCTTGCTCGTTCACCCGGGTTGTTACAACGACATTATGACATACGTGAGATTGGTGGCCCTGAAATGAAGGTGGTGTAATACGGATGATCACTTACTTTGTACTCAATCGTAGAGAGGAATTCACTATACAGAAGTCAGTCTACACGCGCTGTACATGTCGTCACGTTTTTTGCTTTTCAGATGTTTTTTTATCTCTGTACTTCTCCAGCGTTGTATGTTGGGTGCACATAGATACAAACCAGCGGCGATTGTAGTTCAAGTCAGTGGTTTGAAGTATCTCAGCGATCACCATTATGTTTATACTGCTGCAGCGTTCCATCATGCACTTTGGCCACACACTAGGCAGCTACAAGGGAGTAGTAGGTAGATGCTGAGGCTCCGCTGAAGATATGCTAATGTCCAAGACATACAGAGAATATAAATAGTCTGTGGGATGAATGATCAAAAATAATGTTTCGTTGAACTTTACTCATAATTAGGTTTCTTGGTACCAAAACAAAGATAAACATCTTAGCTAAAAATCTAGAGGGGGGTACCTTTATCAAAATGATCCAAAACTGGTAAACCGGGGCAAAATGTTCCGCCATCACAGAAAATTATATTTTGTATCCTATATCGTCCATTATCAGTGAAATCTGCACATATGAGGTGTCTATACACAGGTTTTGATGGTCAAATAACATTAAAAAGCCGGTTATAGAAGGGAACCTTTGACAGAATTGTCCAAAAAGGGTGAACTGGGACAATATGACCCGCCATTACCGAAAATTATATTTTGTGTCATATCTCGGCGATATTACAGATATCGGCACAAATGAGGTGTCTATACCCAGGTTTTGATGGTTAAATATTATTTTAAAGTCTGCTGCCATTACCTGATGCTCCGTGTTTTTTGGTTGTCAAATATTCAGTCGCAGCCGCCGTTTAGTTGATCTGATTCCCTTATAACGTCTTCCAAGTAACTACATTATTCAATATGAGGACAATGGAATATTTTTCTGACTTTAAATGACCTTCACTGACAAAACGTGGCGTTAAGCCCCATTGTATTATTTTACCTTTTCAATCTGATATGGCCACATACCGCCACAGAACAAGATCTCACCTCCTGACATGTCTCAATCCCTGAATGTTAGTTTGAACGGAGGTACATATTTGATTGACCAGTCGTATCTTCTCATGTACGGTAGGCCAATATCGACCTTGGAAGATTGTGCAAAAATACAGTTGACGGCTTGTAGAGTAGATGGCTTGTATATCTATTTGTACCAACCAATATAAAAATATTTCAAGGGGCACGAGGTGTAGTGGGATAATTGGGAAAAGCAACTGAAATTCCACAAAGTCTAATAGCAAAAAAAGATATTTCGCAAAAATTGTAATTACTCAAACTGAATCTACATGATTCAGTTATATTAAAATATACATGCTAAACCATAGATCAATTGTCACAAAAAATCAAAAAAATGAAGTGGATAAGCTTACATAAACCACATCTGCATTTAAGTAGGGACATGGTTTGGTGCCTACCCACCTTACTTTTATCTTAGGACGTCATAACATATCATGTTTGAAAAGAATAAAAACGGGTCTGTAATGCACATTTATCTTCGTGTTCCATACATTATTTGAAGCAATTGGTTGTGCGAGCCCACACTTCAGGGAGCAGTCACCAAGTCCAGTATTCTGAAGTGAATAATACACTGGACAACAATACCAACCGGTTGTCGACCAAAATATTATTATCATATATATTACACTGCATTAGAACATCTGCTACCTATACAAATATTACCATGGCCAGCATCCTGGCATTATAAGGATATAACTGGACACTATAATATTTGGATATTAAACTAACATATTCTCATATGATGATGCAATATTTGGAAATTATGATGTCACATACTGGAATTGAAATATTTATTTTGACATTATAATGCCACATCATTCAGTTATAATCTCATATTCTTCCATTATTCTAATTAAAGTGAATACATGAATAAGCGGACATACACTGAACAACAATACCAATCTGGTGCTGTTCAACATAATATTGTATAATACATACTGCTACCTATTAAACTATTAACTGGAAGACTGTATAATGGAATCAGATCAACAAAACGGCGGCTGCGACACAAGGTTTGACAACCAAAAAACACGGAGCATCAGGTAATGGCAGCAAGGAGACACCTGGTCAATCTAAAACTTGTTTTAAGCTTATATTTGACCATCAAAACATGGGCATAGACATTTCATGTGTGAAAATATCCGTCATATTGGGCGAGGTATGACACAAAATAGAATTTTCGGTAATAGCGGAACTTTGTCCCAGTTTGCCCTTTTGGACAATTCTGTCAAAGCTATGCGCCTATAACTGGCTATATAAACGGCGGAGCTGCTGCCTTGCATTGTAAGATTATGAGATATTTTTATTATTTCATTTTCAGTCTTAGCATTTACAAAATTTACAAAACGTTTATGAAGTTGAACATATATGGGTTTAACATCCCACTATACAGGTAATATAATTTTAAGAGTTTTATTAGGTAATCCAGCAATGCGCCTTAGACATTTCCTCTACGCGGTATGAAATGCCTCAGGAGCATTGGTGGAGTAGTCCCAAAGTTGGGAGCCGTACACTGCCATACAAAATGAATTGAAAAGTTTTCTTTTAACATTACCTTTGATAAAACCAAAGCTTGATAACAAGTGATTCGTTCTCATATACAAGTCATCAGTTGAGCGTTTTATACGTGAGCTCATTATGTTAGGTCCTATAATATTCTATACTAGTATCCGTTAATGTTTTTCCATCAAACATATTTGTAACTTTTCAAATTTAAATGAACTGCAGGGAAAATGTATAAATTTACTTTTATCAGCATTGAAAATCAAATCAAAAGTTTTTGAAAACTCGGATCATATTTTCAGCATCAGCAACATAGCGTGTTTAGCGGGGGCCAACAAAACAACGTACGTGTCCTCAAAACAACGTACGTGTCCTCTCCAAGCCAGTGTGATCGCCATCAAAGATCGGCCTAGCTTACAAGTTTGGCTGAAGCTGTGTCCGCTCTGTGAGGGTTCTCAAGGTAAAGGTCGCAACACCTAATTCACAAAATAGGCGATATTTTGAGTCAAATTTGGATGTAATTATCAAAATTGAATAACGGGAACACTAGTCACCCAGTATTCTTATTGTTTTACCACTTGAAAGATTATCTATGTCAAAGACGCCAAAGTCACCGTCACAGGGAAATGATAATATTTGTGATATTTAAAAAGTGAAATAATGCAACTAAATATACAATTTAAAAACGAAAAAAATTCAAGGTGTATTCACATGTTTTATATAAGGTTTTTTACAAGCACGTGCAATGGAGTGACAAATGAAGTCATCCATGATAATTAAAAGAAAACATTTTTACACGTTGTTCTCTAACCTTTATATGATTGTATGATAAAGCATCATTTCATGTTCATCAGTTAATCTTTAACAATGTCACGATATCATAAGACATTGTAACATAAAATGTTCAATGGCTATTTCTTCAACCAGACAGTTTTGAGATAAGCATTACGTTCTTACGTCGAACAACATTGATCGTATGTGATTAATCTTAGTGGATTGTATATGGTTATTGTCGATTAAAAAACTGGATTAGTGTTGTTGTGATATTGTGACATACAGAGCTGTATTGGAAAAGAACTGATATCGTGAGATTGGGTAGGCCCACACCGTGCAATGCCGGCTCCACGTCTTCGACTTTGGACCGACATTACATAAATATTATAAAAATGTGTTGTGCTTAATGGGTAAATGAACGATGTACAATTAAATGTGAATCGCTTATTTGTCTGCTTGACACGACAGCACATTTTGAAATAATCCTTTTTCCCTATAGAATAAATGCATTTCAATACAGTTTACTAAGATAACTAGCTGCTGTAGTACATGTACTAGATAATATATTGTTAAATCGACAGAGCACACCCTTGATTTTTACAAGCATATAATACTTTACGTTAAAGCCGGGAGAAAATATTGAAATGTGTGAACCCACGGTTTTTTCGTACTTTAAATGTGAAAAGTTGTATATAGGACCATTTTTATTTTCCAAATCGAATAGTGCCCGGTAACAAAACTGAAAAATATCAAAGAACATTCGAAAAAGCCGCTAAATCCAAGATGGCCGCCAAAATTTACATTGTCATATTGATTGTATAACTTTTGACATAATAGCCCTAAAATCCAATGTGATACCTCATTTTTTAACTAATTTGGGTACACTGATTACGTTGAAATAACTAATTTTTTGTTTCAAAGTCATCTAGATGTTAAAACCAATATGGCCGCCAATATCCGACATGAAAACCGTCGTTTTTTATAAGAGATGTATTGTCAATTTGTACATTCTGGAAGATTAGGTTTAGAAATTTAATTTAATACATGATTTTAAACTACTTTGAAGACATTGCTTACAATCAAAGTGCAATTTTTCGTTTAAAGTTCATCTACACTATGCCTAGAATCCACTGATTACGTTTGCATAGCTTTTTTTACGTTTCAAGGTCATCTACAGGTCTAAAACAAGATGGTCGCCACTGTCCGACATGAAGATCATCCATATTTAGAAGCGACTATTGTCATTTTGCATATTTTTAAATATTGGTTTAGAATATTTAATAAACCTAATTTTAAAATAATTTAAAGACAATGATTGCAATTTAATTTTGTTTTCCGCCTAAAGGTTATCGAGAGGTCATCTAAAGGTCAAAAGCAAAATCAGTGGCCATCCTGAAAAATTTAACTTTTGACATAAGTGGCCTAGAATCCAATGTAATATCTGATTTTTAATTAATTTGGTACACTGATTACGTTGGAATTTTAATTTTTACGTTTCAAGGTCATGTAGACTCACCCTCCAACTGTGATTAGGCCATGGGCTACGTGCACCCTACGTGCACCCCCCCCCCCCTTCCCCCAACAACAACAACTCACCCACACCAATTTCTTTTTGCGTGTTTTGGAAATATTAACACGGGGGGCATATAGGCCCATGGCCTATACGGCGGCTTCTGCTATAATGACCAAAATGTATTTGTGATACGATAGAAATCCATTGAAAATCGCTAATAATGTATTGCACAGGCCCTTTCATCGTGGGGACCGACTTTATACGTCGGAATCTGACGTATGTAGACGTCAGATTCTGACGTATAAAGTCCCCTCATTGAAAGAATTATAATATGTATGATGGTCGTAGACCCATAACATAGGTATTCAAATGAAGCGGAAAGAGCTAGCTAAGCGATAAGTGATAATTTCAAATTGAAAAAAACCTTCGGTCTCCATGGTTTATGCAAAAATAATTCAACGTTGTAAGGGTGAAGTCATTTTTGTGCAATCAGCTATACGCCTATGTGAACGTAAAATACGTTACCATTTTTTTTTACATAAGTCATCCATATGTCATTCGTAAGTCATCCGTATTTACGCGATGCCTTACGAATGACATACGAATCTATCGAAACAATTTCCTGTACTATTAAAAGCGACGATATTAATTATCACTATTTTGTGTAGCCCAAATGTCATTAACCCTTTAACCGCCAAATTAATCAATCTGAATTTTCACCCACTTGAAGTTGTGTCTCGCTGACGCAATCCACAACTTCAAGTGAGTGAAAATTATTCAGATTTGACAAAATGGAGGTCAACTGTTTTTAAATATTGCTGGTCGATGTCACATTTTATCTTTAAAATGTTTAAAAGGTGGTACTTAATGTGCTAATAAAAAATAAAAACACGAATCTATGCGGCACCGGCGGTCAAAGGGTTAAGTTTACTAGTATATAAGTGGCATTCATTACCTTCATAGTCCAAATCACAACAACTCATGATTAACGATAGCAATTCAACACGTTTATTAAAATTTAGCAGGGAACTAACTGGTCACTGCTCACCGAAACTCAATTTTACATAATAATGCTTTCTGTTGGTCTCAGGGGATATTGCACCGAAAGCCATGTTTACAATAACACAATATTTTAAAAACGGCACCCGTGAATCGACGACAAAAGCATGACAGACAATGACAATTATATATATTACCTATTTTTAATGTTGTATAAAAATATTTATCGATGTATAGTGGATAGATTTTAGTATTTTGTAGACCAATTACATTTGCATTGTGTTTTAATGTACATACTTCAATACAAGGGGGGCACTAAATAATGATCACAGTTTTTAAAGCTAAGCCGTTCCTGGCTACGGCTGGCTGCTACATGTGTGGGTCTCGGTGACGTGCAAAACAAAATTTTCTTGGTTAAATGTGATGATTCTCGCCTCACTAGTAGAAATTGTTCGTGGTATAAGTCAGTGTAATAGTTTAAAACGTTATTCAAATTATACTTGATATAGATGCACAACA
Source organism: Flabesymbios commensalis (assembly GCA_964017125.1). NCBI lineage: Eukaryota > Metazoa > Annelida > Polychaeta > Terebellida > Flabelligeridae > Flabesymbios > Flabesymbios commensalis. The sequence goes on along the minus strand of OZ024905.1, from coordinate 90,916,043 downwards.
ATGTTTGTTGACAAAGGTCGCATAATTATCACAACCTATACAATTGCATTACTAATCTATCAAAAAACAAAACATGTGCAGCAATCAAGTCATTTTCTTAGTAAAACGTAGCGTATGCATCGTTCCTTCATTTGGCTCTCTTAAAACGCTCTTTCTTGTATCTTAACCCTGATCAACTAACAATTGAATCAGTTTTACTCCCACATGAAATTGTGTCTTGCTATCGCAACCCACAACTTCGTGTGAGTGATAATTAGTGAAGATATATGCCTTGTTCTGCCAAATATAGGGTTATTGATGATTTAAAACCACTCTGTTATACACCCTTCAAAGACACAAGACTTGTCATGTAAGCTGTTACTGCCCTTCGACTTTGCACTGAATATACCGCCATGCAAAGGGGAAAGGTGACTGAAGTTTGCATCGTCACAATAGTATATTGTCCATCACAACTAAAAAACAATTTCCAATCAGCTCCGCTAGAGATTGGCATGGGAGTTGCGTGGACAACGTCAAGTGAAAAATTGTCGTATTCAATTTCCAGAATGTTGTAGAAATGAATTATAATTAGCACCTCTCATTTCTTTCCTTTCGCATTATTATCCTCATGATCACCCTGAAACATGTCAAACACACACACATATATATTTTATATTAACCCATACAACGCGTGGATCGACTTTAGCGGTCAGAATCTGACGTCTACGTCTAAAGTGGAGCCCTGCACTGTAATTGTAAACGTATTAATAATAGCCTTAGACCCATAGCATAGGTATTCAAATGCATTGGAAAGAGCTAACTAAGACATTTATGATGATTTCGAATTGAAAAACAAAAATAATTCAGCGCTCACGGGTTAAAAATGGTTAGAAATCACCGGACGCATGTATTTTGCCTGTAATTTGTAAATTTCCTTTTCCTGATGACCGTATATTGTGTTCAGCACATCAACTTCAGATACGTTTCCATTTATTAAGCTGTAAACTACTCCCTCCCCGACCACCGACACTGAAGATCGTATCCTAGAAATCCTTTATAAATTTGTCAAAATTAAGGTGTTTGAAAAGATTTAGGGGTATACAAAAGAAACACCCAATAATAAAGTAGTTTTTAAATGTATATATGTGTTTATATATACATATAACAGTACCTTTACTTTCATGTCTTCATATCTGTCCCTCGCCATCTTCAGTGGACTCACCATGACGCCATCAAGTTTGGGGAACAACTGCAAAAACAATGTGTAGAATTAGTAGTGAAACAACAATTGTAAAAAATGTATTTGCCATCACCTAAATCATGTCAGATATACCATGGTGTGTAGATGAATGAATGACATCTGATTTGCTTATGTTACTTAATTTAGTTTGAAGCAGACATGAAAAATATACTTGAACAGATACTTGAACACAAAGCAACTTAAAAAAGTATATATTTACAGATTGTCACTTCAAAAGAAAAATATTAGAAAGTTGCTGAATATAATTTATATGAACACGTTAAAATTGTTTGTAACACAAATGGTCCATGACAGGCTCAATGGGTTGCGCTTTACAAGGATTAGAAAAGAGTATGTTAATGTATTTTAATTTTATCTCTAAGAATTGATGTTCACACGTCGGTGATTAAAAAAATGTTCGCACCCACAAGCTGTACTTTTTTCCGATAAATCAAAGGGTGCGTGTATTGTAGTCCACGCACCCTTTGATTTATCGGAAAATCAACCTAGGCTGTACCAAACTAAAAACACACGGTAACTGCAGATGCCCTGTATTCTCAAAAACGATTGACCCAGTTCTTAGGCATGTGATTGGTCGAGATAGGCATCTCGACCAATCACATGCCCAAGAAATGGGTCAGTTCCAGATGAATAGTATAAGCTATAGCTAACCTTTGCTATTGTTTCGAACATAGGAATCAGGACAAACTTGATGAAGCCTATTTGTGCCGTGGGTTTGGTCACCTTTTCTCTGTCCATGAAAGGGGCCACTGGTAGACCTTCCATCTTCTCCCGGTCAGACTGAAAAAGAGGAGGGCAGTTAAACAAATGATTGTAAAAATCGCCTTACGCTTCAGTGAAATTAAATTAGTGACCCTACAATTATAAGTACCTACCCACTCGACATTGTTGCGACGTCAAATCAACATCTTTGACGTTGATTAACCTCGCATCAATGTCGTATATCCAGTGGGTATATATTTTATAAATATTTTTTAAATAAAAGAGGGCTTATCTTAAAGTTGAGAGTTGCGAGAGAGAATAAACAAGGACAAGGGCGAATCAGTGAGAGAACAATAGCTAAACTTGTATCAAATGTTATGATCTGCTCAATTCTGCCTAAAATAATTGATTACATTAGGCACATGATGTTAATGTAATTAGAAACAAACCTGGTTAAAATATTCTTCTAGGAGGCAGTCCACCCAGGGTTCCGATACTTCAAATGGACGAACTTCGTTGGAGATGTCACAGCATTTGATTAGCATCATCTTAAGCTAAAACGTAAATTTAGAGCCATTGACATATTATGTTCTGCAATTTCCAATCAAAGGGAAACAATATTACCCTTTGTTAGGATATGACAGAACTCTAATAAATCCTCTATACAAAGAAAGTTGCTCAAAATTGTTGTTGCTGTGATTATAACTTTATTATAAACGTATCTTCCTGGCACAAATCAGTAGTAAAAATAGTAACGTAATTTGTAAAATTAGAAATATATATTAATTCGTCTGTTCTCATTGTTTAAAAGAGAATAGCATCCCCCCCCCCCTCCACACACACACACACACACACACGCACACACACACAAATACCAGATGGTGTTGAGGGTAATATAATAAGATAGCCTAAGTTTGTGCAAAACAGTTTTTATGCTATCTTACACCAGTGAATGTTCAACGCGAAGACTAGTCGCTGTGACAGTTTCAATGAGGGCTTAAAAAGTATTGAATTCGCCCAGCGAGTCTGACTTTATCTTTGGGCAACTGAATTTTGGCGGCAATCTTGGAAAATGGATGCCGGGTCCAGTGAGGCAAATCGAATTGGAAGTCAGGGAGTATGTCCCTTGAATTGACCTAATTGATGAAGTTTACCCAAAAAATATATGGGGCGCAAATCTCTACCGCCTTTGTTTTTGAAATTTTGTAGCAACCCTTATAAATAGCCTTAAAATTAAGGAATTTCAGAATTATTGAAAACATACTGACAACATACTTTGGTATTATAATTAAACCTAAGCACCATCGCCCAATGAATTCACGAATGAAAATACAAATAAAGATCAGAGAAAGGGAAAGACTGAGGGGGGAAGACCAGGCATTTGAGCAACAAGCCCCACTACCAGAGTACTATTACTGCCATACAACGCCAAATGTAGTAACTGCTTACTTTCAAATAAACAGATACTGCCTTTTGCCTTTGAATGTCAGTTTACCTGTATGCCATTCACCCTAGCACCAGCTTTTCACAATCAGTACAAGTTTAAAACCGTCTGTCACAGACAGAGCATAAGTGAATTGCGCAGGTGGTACAGTTAAACTCTAGGTACTAGGTTATTTGTCATACGGCAAAACAGTGCTATTTTACCGTATAGTAGAAAACCTTCAAGAGCTTTACCGAATATAGTATATATTAAACACTGTGTGAAGGAAGTGGCAAAAGAAGTAAAGTGTAAATAATTATTACAATTAGACATTCAGTGTGTTTTAGGCTACATTTATGTACGTGTACGTATTCAGTCCGTATCCGATCCGTAAAAAACGCAACCAATTCGTGATGGTGGTGTGATAAAGCACAGTAGTTATTTCCACGCATTTGTACGTCGTCGTCTATATATCTGCACGATCGCTACGTGTAGCAATCGTGCATATACAGACGACGTACAGACACGGATGCGTCGCATACGTATGAAATACGGATAAAATACGCACACGTGTGAACTACCATTATGTGTCACTGTGATACCAAAGATCATGTACAACGAAGAAAAAAATGCGTTATATATTTGTGTTTAAGGTCGTAATTCCACTTGTTTTATATGGCCGTTCACTTAAAGTTGCCACGATTGTCTCTGGCGTGGCTTCATTGTGTAGTGCATTCCGTACCTTCATGTTAAAAACTTGACCATATTGTTGCACAAGATCTTTGGTGATACAGAACATTGTATTAATAGCATGTACTCTGACTGTGCTGGGAGCATGGGGGTCACAAAAGAGCATCCATTCACATTCAGTGTGTGTGAGTGAGTGAAATAAAGAGATAGGGAAGAAACCAGTGTAAGTTAATTATTACCGAATTCAGGTGATCGTCATTGGTGTTTTCAAAATTCTCAACCTTGCTTTTAAATGAGTCGAGTATCTCGCCGTGCCGGGCCATGTCCGTGGCAAGTACAAGCATGATTATTCCCTGCGAGCAAGGACACACAAGAATAATCATAAATAATTAGGTCAAATAATGGGCGCATCAGAGTGGCTCGCGAGGATAATCGCTGAAAAAAATGGAGAGAGAAACATTTCAGTAAATTCACATAGTTTTTCTTGTAGAGCAGATGTTCTTTTGTGACCCCTGTTGCACCATGCAATGACACTTACAATTACACGGGGCGCAAAGGGTGAACGTGACAGCACATTCCGACAAAAACGCAAGGTTCACCCAGAGCCAGTTTAGTGCTGAGCCAGCGTCACAGAGGTGGCCCAACATTGAACCTGCGTTGAGTGAACGCCACGCGTTTGCACCGATGTGGCGACGCGTCCTTCCTTTGTACGCCATGTCGTATAAAATTGCGCAAAAAAGTAAGTAATTCTACGACAATAATTATTGGAAATAGTTCTGAATGAAATCTAACCTTAATTTAACCTTGGAAAATGCAAAACAAGGCAACGAAGACCACAAATCGGTTTCAACATTTATACAGCTCTACCAGGGGCGCATCCAGAGTGGGGAGTTGGGATCCTGACCCCTCATTCCAAAATTGAATTGTCAAAAAGTGGCTCGAATAACGAAATTTTCTCCGCTGGTGCCCCCGAACCTCATGCCAGATGAGAAGACTAAGACAAATAATTGTTTTATGCCTAAATTTAAAAGAAAAATTTCAAGAGGCCAACCACATTCAAGTTTTGGATCCCTGTCAACGGTTGCATGCAACGCAGTTGACTTTAATTATGCTGCGTACCAATTCAGCCAAGATGCGACAGTGACATTGCTGGGTGCAGTTTGGGTTGACGAAAAGAACAACAAAAAACACTTATCTAAAATAAGTGTATCATCACAATATTTTTCTGGGAATATGTCCCTTGAAGGAAACAAATTTGGCACATGAACTCCACACTGGAGAGGGTGTGACATTAGCCATAAAAAACAACACCAAGCTCTATAATATCATTGACGTAATGATATCGCTGTAGATAACACCCTGAAGAAAAACAGAAAAAGAACCATTGCTCAGTCTGTGGCAGTGATTTCATGCCTATAGTTTTACCGAGGACAGGTCCTCCTGCGAATTTTTGTCAAATTTCTCCAGGAGAATGTTGAATTTATCGACAAGATGCGAGTGCTGCGCCATGTCCGTAGCCAGTATCAGCTCCCTTATGCCCTGTAGAAGCATTCAAATATGTACAGTCTGGAAATCTACGACTCCCATGGGCTCCCAGAAAACCAGAGACGTTGATCCAATGTTGTTGCAATGTTGGTACACCGTCGAAGATGGTGGCCCAACATCAAAACAACGCTGGGCTAACATCTCCCGTTCACTGATGTAAACACATTCATTTATATGTTAACCCTTGTCATGCGAGGCCCATACATAATAATAGATTAAACGTATTCGAAGACAAGCTTTAAAAATGTAAAATGAAAGTAAAGTTAACCCTCTACCATGTTAACTCTCCAAGTTATGTAATTAAAATCTTCAACAAATTATAAAAAAAATAGTAATAACGACTTGGACGTGACAAGGGTTAATATGTTGTTTAAGAATGACACAGAAATACAATATTTAGTAATATCTTTCGATCATGAAATATGACAAAACATACAAATTTCAAACAGGTACACAGTGTATCAAACAGGGTATTTGATGTAGAACTAAGATCCAAGACAGCCGTTTGAAAAGACTGCTCCTGGTTTAGGTTTATATAATTATGATAAATGTTTCCCCAATTAGCGCTTAACGTCCATGACGTCTCTCCACATATAATACCCTTCCCATAGACTTACATGTATATGGTCCATACTTTTTATCTTCCGTACGGCCTCGAGAAGACAAGCCTTGCTATAGAGAAGATGATACGCTCAGGCCCCCCCAGCATCTTCATGATGGACACTTGTTATTAAACCTTAAATTTTATTTGCTCATCAGAATATACTCGTTCAATATGAAAAATAACCACGGGTCCTTAAACATTATTTTTGGTTTGGACTGTTCTTTTATGATTTTAATAGAATGTAGGCCAGCAATAATATAATATGAGGCGTTTAAGAGGCAGTGTTCGCTGTAATGCGCAAGGACCATATACATCTTAAGAAATAATATAAAGCAACGAGAATGGTGATAGTTGTTTCAAAGAATTTATTTAAAAAGGCTTGATGAACTCTAGAGGTGATAATCACATTTATTTATTAGTCAGCAGCACTCAATCTCTGACACATTTTAATAATCATTTGCGGAATGATATAATGGAAAAAAACATCTGCATTAATTTTGTTTTGAACTAGGCCTATGCTTTCACAACTTCATATAGGGCCAGATGTAGGTTAAAAATATATATTGTTAGGAATTAAGATATGGTGTTCACATTAATACACAGGGACAATATAAATTTATAGGTCAGTAATGAGAGGAGTTTATAAAGTTGTTTCAAAGAATTGACTTAAAAAGGATTGATGAACTCTGGAGGTGAGAATCACATTGGTTGATGCCTCCTTGGCAAATTAAATTTCGCAATTTAGTCAATAACGGCATTTGAAATAAATTTGGAATTTTTTATATCTTTATCTTGGAATACGAAAACATATTTTTTAGTGAATTCTCACAATTTTTACATACTCAATATGTGATCGATTTCCTCACGATCCCCAAGTATTTGGTTTTTTTGCTACAAATCTTGTACATTTTTAAATCTATGTATTTGTGATCTATGGTTTTTATGTTATCATAATATGTCCCTTACTATCTACATTTAAATATATATATGACTAGGTTATCTTTTTTGTTAAATGTAAAGCTCTATTTCCAAGATCAGCTTTTGTATTTAGAACTAGTACTGTTACTGATGCCACCAGTAAGGATTTTTCATATTCTCAAATTACACAGATGGGACGTTAGAATTTTTATGTGTTCTTACAATACATTTGTAAGTATATGTTGTTGGGGTGAGACACTATGGTCCGTTTTCATACCCTTCTCAACAACAGACAATCTTGTTCAATAATGCTATTGATAGATTTTGTCTTAGCTCGGACTACGTGGTTTTATAAGACGGTGCACTTACGGCCCGGATGCGTTTGAATGTGTTGATGTCTGTGTTGGAGAAGATGTTGGTCTCTGGGTTGCTGATGATTTGGAAGGCCACGGCACAGTGGTGGTTCTCGAGGGGGGAGATGTCGTTGTAGCGGACCGCCAGTTCCGTCCTAGCGTTGATCTGATATCTGAAAACAACATCAAATGGTAAAAATCTACAATCACTCAAAGTGGTTTCACAATAAGAAATAGAAATGATATTTAATATATGATATTTCCTGTATTTCTTATTTGGACATCGATGCATAAAATTGAAGCTCATTCTTATTTCTCTCTTAACTGGTAAATGCGCAACCCAAAGTTTGAAAGACTTACGCAATTCCAGTATATGGAGATTTTAAAAACTTCGGAGCATAGCACAATGAAAATGCTGATTTTGAACCGATCGACACGATGTATTGCTCATTTCTCTTTCAAATATTTGAAGAAAAAATAAACAGGCTAAAAACGGCTTAGCACTTCAAGTTGTGCCTCGCTGACGCGATTCACACTGCAAGTGAGTGAAAATTTTCCAGATTTGACAAAATGTCAACGATTTTGAAAGTTTGTTGTTTGATGTTTTATCTTTACCATGGCTAAAAGCTGGTATTTATTGTGCTAATAAAAATAAAAGATCCGAATATAATCGGGACCGGCGGTTAACACTAACCGTGCAGGGATCGACTTTAGACGTCAGAATCTGACGTCTATTGACAGATTCTCACGTCTAAATGAAAAATTAAAAACATTATAATAGGCATAGACCCATAACATAGGTATTCAAATGAAGCGAAAAATAAACAAGTAAAGCAAGTTAAACAAGTTAAACATTTATGATTCAAATTGAAAAAATCCTGGTCTCCATGGTTTATACGAAAATATTTAAGCGGTGCTTATTTCGTCTATAATTATGACGCTTATTCGGATGGATTCTGGTAAGGACGTACGTGTTGTTGTATCCCGGGTGATCCAGGTCGTGGCAGACGCAGGCTGTGATCAGGATCCCCAGATCCTCTCGGGATATGATGTCCCACAGCTCGCACAGGTGGATCATCCCGTACATCATCTGGGTGACGCAGAAACAGTGGCGAAAGTTGTGGAATGGGTTGTTTCTGTAGTTCTCCTGGACGCAAAGCTGTAGAAAAGAAAATGGATAATTGGGACACCACTCAAAACACATAGATATTGAATCGATAAGTTTGTTTCGGTCGAAGCTGGAATTTCTAGACAGGCGTTGATTCCATGTCATTTTAACACTTGATGCGATAAATTAAACAATTTAAATTTTCACCCACTTGAAGTTGTGTTTCGCTGCCGCGACCCACAACTTCAAGTGGGTGAAAATTACTCATATTTGTTTAATTTGAGAACAAATATTTGCAAATCTTGGATGTTCAAACAAACATTCATTTCCAGTAATAGTGGTTAGATGGGATAATAAAACGGTTAAAGGTTCAAATAGTCCAACACAGATTGAACGCCTCGTCTTTTCTGGTGTGTATGTATGCTATGTATGTATGTTGCTATAACTTTCTGTAGTTGTACTGGCACGCAATTATTAATGTCGAACAAATACATAATACATAATCTGTAACAATGGTAACGGTATCGGTCAATGAAACATCATAATCACAAAAAACGAGAGCGTACAATAACTGCCTGCGCAAAGCCAAAAGGCAGTAGCTGCTTACTTGTCAAGTAAGCAGCTACTGCCTTTTGGCTTTGCAGGACTGAGTACTCACTAGCCATCGCTTCAGGGTGATGGGATTTATATTGAATTCTGACACCAATCCAAGCTCGTGATACATGTGCTCCAACAAACTTAGCATCTGTAATGAGAGTGCAGTGTGAGAGTCATTAAAATACGTTAACCCTTTAACCGCCCGTGCCGCATATATTCGGGTTTTCATTTTTTATTAGCACACTAGGTACCACCTTTTAAACTTGGTAAAGAGAAAATGTGACATCAATCAGCAATATTTGAAAACAGTTGACCTCCATTTTGTCAAATCTAAATAATTTTCACTCACTTGAAGTTGTGGATCGCGTCAGCGAGACACAACTTCAAGTGGGTGAAAATTCCGATTGAATAATTTGGCTGTTAAAGGGTTAAACAACAACGTTATATAATATCATTTGTATTATTAATTAACTGGGGGAAACCTACATCAGTCCGCTCTGCGAAGCCAAAAGGCAGTATGTGCTTACTTATAAAGTAAGCAAATACTTATTTTTTTACTTTGCACGGCATAACTTGAAGGCTAGTTGCTCTGACGAATGGTAGGCGCTCCCACTTTCAGTGTATACTGTAGATCTGGTAATATTCGCCGGGTTTTAATTTTTGCGGTTTCGCGAGGAGGACAAATTCGCGAATTCAAGGATCTCGCGAAAATTATTACTATAATAGCTCTATTAGGGAGAAATGAAAATTCGCGAATTCTAAACTTCGTGAAAAGTCCCAAAATAACAAATTCGCGAAAATCTAAACACGCTAAAATTACCAGATCTACAGTATTGCAAAAGAAGATTGAGATGATACAATGCATTACGGCTTATGTTATGCATATGCAGATTTATGTAAATGTTATAGGCCCAAGACTACTAACATGGAAATAACACAAATTGTAGTATGCCAGTCTGTACAAGTTAAAAATAATTTTGGAATGGTAATACACTAATGAATTTAACAGACTATTTTAGATTGGCATAGCTCTATGTACATATATATGTATATCATAGAAACAAATGGCATAAATAAATATTATATTCCCATCTAAGGGCGACGTAAACACCATTCAGATTTGAAAAATGGAGGTGGCGACGTGAAGACGGGACGTGATTGTTGTCAGTATACTTTCTAAACTGACCTATATCTGAGCCATGCTATTGGTCGAGATGGCTATCTCGACCAATCACATGTCCAATATTTTTCACCCACTTGAGATTGTGTCTCGCTGACGCAATCCACAACTCCAAGTGGGTGTCAGCTCACAAAATGGAAGTGAATTATTTTGCTGATTTATGTCACGTTTTATTTTTACCATGTTTAAAAATTAATATTATGTAACGTGCTGAATAAAAAATGGAAAAAAAATATATAATCGGGACCGACGGTTAACCCTTACAGCGCAGGGATCGACTTTAGTCGTCAGAGTCTGACGTCTATAGACGTCAGACTGACGACTAAAGTCTATCCCCGCACTGTAAGAGGAAAAATATTTCTAATTGCCGCACACCCATCACAAAGGTATTCAAATGATTCATCAGAAAGAGCTAAATAAGACATTTATGATGACTTCAAATTTAAAAACCCTTTGGTCTCCATGGTTTACATAAAAAAATCATCGCTTCAAAGATTAAAATTTGTATGGTTAAGGATACAAAATTGGGTTTCCTGTAACGCAGAAGTTGAAAATTATCCACCTACCTCATTTGGTTCCCAGTGCCAAATATCAAAAGTAGGCTGTTTCAAATAATCTACAGTTTCCTGGGAAAGTGTGTACTGCAAAGCAACAGATCCGGTGAAACTCTTAGCTATATTATAATTTATTTTGTTGCCCACTATTGTTGTACTACTATTTATGATCCACTAAGGCTAAATATTGACATTCTATTCATTGTTAGAGAACGATTACAAAAAATATTAGTACTGTATAATTTAAAACATTTGAAACAATTTATGTAATCAGCTGATTGATGAATAAATAAAATACAAAACCAATTATTCAGTGTCAATTGTCACACTATAGTATATCGCTTTCTATGATTATCGTAGAATCATCAAAGTACAAGAAAAATATATGTATGAAAAAAATATTTATCACCGATGGACTAAAATGTTTCATTCGGGACAGTCATTTTTTTAATTTCAATTAAACAACTAAACAATAAATACAAAATAAAATGAAATTATCAATCTCACAGTTTAAGATTATTAGTTGTGCTATTTTAAAACAAGTGCTTGAATTGATTGTGACAGGCTACTTACTGTCTCATATGATTGTGGGTAACCCTAATCCATTCGAAGTTTTTTCCGTACTTATCTATAATACGAATTGCTGTATATTGGCTGATATATGACTCAGATCCCCTGATTTTATTTTTTTAATAAGTTGAATGGTGGGTTTATATAATATATCACTCTAAGCCATTAAAGACAATAAACATCATAACTAGGCCTGCTAGACTGTTCGAGGAATCTAGGTTAAGATCTAAACATGATAATCATAATTAATAAAATATAATTAATACTTTGTCAAACCATAATCTGTGTCTGCAAATCTCCGTGTAATGTCTGGAGTGTTACATTCTCATTGCATTAAAAAATACCATTTTTTCTTATTTGGTAATCTGAACTAAAATATACAAAAATACATGTCCAATTTAACCCGTTCAGTACATATCACCACTAAAATGATTTGTGTATACATTTACCCACTAATTTATCCTATTTAAATTTGTATACAATTGAAGTGGATAACAAATACTCATATTTGCTTAATTTGAAAACAAGAATTTGCAAATATGATGTTTAAACACTCATTTAATTACCACCAACTGATTCAGCCTGATAAAAACGTATTAATACAGCGTTGGAGCAATGAAAAATATCTGTCGTTTAAGGCGATCTGATTTTCCCATCGAATAATATTGTTATATTATTTTATTTTACAACACTTTTCTTATTAAATAAGATGGTACATCAATTGAACTGTATTACATAAACCATGACACTGATTTCAGAACAATTCAAGTGCAAAACATATAGTGAAACATATAAAAAACGTACACATAATGAATAAATATAAATCGTAGCATGCGCTGTGCAAAAAACATCGCAGACACGACGAGGCCGCATACCGGCGCCGTCCAAAATTGAACATACATGTATGTATAAGGTCAAAAAAACTACCATATCATTGGAGAGATATGCACAAACGTGTTGCTAGTGCATCCTTAAAACATTGCAGACAAGAAGGGCCGTATATACTGGCGCCATCCAAAATTGAGCAAACAGAATATAATCACTGGATCTCATTATATAAAGATGTGTGTGCATCATGGGATGGAGCTTGATTCGTTGGGCTCTTGGTGTGTGGAAGGAAAGGTTATATCTGGGGGATAAATATAAAAATTATTGTACAAACAGAAAAAAAACTTCTAAATGTTTCTATTTTTACACAATTACCTTCTCGAAGTCTGGTATATTTTTATTCTTCCACTTTACCCCATTTCGCGTATCCTCGGGTGATGTCGCCCCTCTATTGTTGAAGTCAGAAAAAAACATAATATGCAGAAGTGAGAGGGTAAAAGCTATGGCGAGATGGAACAAGCAAAGGAAGCGGAGCTAACTTATAGATGGTGGATAGGTCTTGGTTGACCCTGCTTCATCTTCAAACCCAGGGTTCTCAATCGTTCTGGTGTAGCAAGGGTGTAGTATGTGCTTTGGACGATGGCTGCCAAGGTGGTATTCTAGTGACTAATAGTATAATCATATGAACGGCATTACCTAAAATAATAGGTAGTGACTCTAGATCTAGGGAGGCTTATATCTCTAATTAAAGTGGGCTTATTCTCTACGTTTGTGCGCTCGCGAGCAGGACATACAAGCATAAACGAGGCGTTGAATCAATGATGTGTTGATATCAGCCCAACATTGGGTCAACTCCTCGTGTTAGCTGGGACATGTAGATGAGATATCAGTCATGCATTTATGTGGAGTTTCCTTGTCGGCACGAATGGCCAATTCTACTATATTTAAAACACACCACTACATTATTGTCTTTTTCCGACCACTACATTCTACGCCGGGAATGGAGAGTATAATGTTGTTCAAGTACAGACAAATTAGCATGGAAGGCCTATGGTGGAAAGGGTCACAGCAGGTCCTTGTAGAGCTTGGAATGTCAGTATCTGGATCTTGAGCTTGTGACGAGCAGGACGTGTAAGCAATCAGTCATGTACACAATGAGATGGTAGTTTTTTGTCCCCGCCATATGCCACAGAATGCCGATATCAGACAACAACAACTGTTCGATGCCGGTATATAAATATATCAACTACAAACTAGTGGAGCTAGAGCTACATAATCTACCAAAACTCAAAACTGGACAAAGCAGATGCACTCATATATGGCTTACACTCACTTCGGTAAACAATATTGCGGTGCAAAGCTAAAAGGCAGTGCCTTTCGGTTTTGCAACACACAGTCCTCCTCATATATTTCACTGATTGGAATTAAAATGTCGTTATGTCAATTTGTAAAGTATCACATTGTGACACTCTGATTCGATGATTTGATTTTTGGATTTAAAGAAATTTGTATTACTTCACTGATAAATGAAAATAAGTCGATTTTTGCCAATGAAAATAGAAATATAAAACTGGAGCTGCAAATAATGACACAGACCATAAAATAACCGCATACAGATGCGCACACATACATTATGAAAAAGCACCCACACACACCATGTATTATAGTCCTTGCACACACATACAACCCCAGGTCATTCACAGCAATAATTATGACTGAGCAATTAAAAATATATTACCATCATTATCGAAAAAAAATCAATGTGAAATTTGAATTACACAATGTTCTGTTTATTTTTTTTCTCTTATTCATACAGTGACAAAAAATAAAAGAAGATGAACAATTAGAAGCTTTGTAAAGTCATGTGGTTTTTGCATAAGCTTTTGCATAAACTTTAGACGTTTGAATGAAAAAGTCAACTAAAAGTGCTGTGAAATGTCTGGAGTCATATTGATGCTACTCACTAATAATCACACCACACGATAACATAACAGGTTTATTGGGTGCTACTGCGAATATGGTAACATTTCTATATGTTAGTAGTTGCAATAGAGGTCAGCTTGCTTTTGAATACTGTTCGTTTTCAACAACATCAAAACACAACTGAAAGCAATCTATGCCAGATAATTGATTGGTTAATGCTTAATATGCAGGTAAGCACTGCTTTAATTGAAAGCTGAATGTGTACATTTGTTAAAAATGAGCTATTAGATAGTTCTGTCATCAGTTGTGTTTTGAATGTTGGTGAAGCCGGCCCTGGGGTTTTGTGAAGATGGTCTTCAATCCGGGTTACCTTGGGATAGCTTGGTATGTCTCGCTTCAGGCTAATCTTGCCGTCGTCACTCAATAAGCTATAAAAACCATTACACGGTGGAATGACATTATCATTTTCTGCATTTGTGAGATATCCCAAACTGGTGGGAGACTTGAGCAGTCGTCACACAGACTGAGCCAATTATACTGATGTGCGAAGCCAAATGGTCGCGTCTTCTTACTTTACAAGAAAGCAGATACTACCTTTTGAATTTGCACATCAGAATAGCAGTCTACTCAAACCAAATACAACCAGCATTTAGTCACATTATCTAGTAGAAACGGAGTGGACCTGATGTTGGGTAAAATACGATACTTGGGCACAATGAGCCAAGGCGGTTATGCCTCTGTGTTTGCACTAGCTATTTTGTAAATATGGATGCCTGCAATTGCGCTCGATTCTAAATCATGCACATGAACAGAATCAAATGAAAACTATGTACAGAAAGTACAAACAAAATGCTCTTATATTATGCTCTAATCAAGTCACAATGCTAACTATGCTTAACCTAAAAACTTCCCGTATCGTATTGCGCTCATACATAGTCATTATTGCCAAAACATATTTTTTTAATTTATAAACAATTTACATAAGATATATAGTACCGGTATACCGACCAAAGCAAAATAACCAATTGTTCTGCAGATGTCGTGCATCAATATCATTATTTGTTCGAATTTTATTCGTCTCAGTGAGAAATGCTCGATGGCACTGGAGCCATGTAACTGTTTCGGCAAACACGAGATTTGAGCTGTTGTATGTATGATGTTGGCCCAGCGTCTACGACGTTGGGCCAACATCATACATACAACAGGTCAACTTCTTGTGTCTTTGCCGGGTGCGTTCTAGAAAGGGTCACTCACTACCAGTGCAACAGTGTGAGTTTATGCAAGTACATCGTGACGACGTGCTAAGTTACGAAATTTGATTTTTCACTGTACAGTATCTTAAAATCTGTTTCATAAGCCTGTTATATTCAATGTCATTGGGAATGAAATGTATGCTTAAACATCAATATTTTCGAAAGTTTGGTCTCAAATTAAACAAATATGAGTAATTTTCGCACACTTGAAGTTGTGGGTCGCGGTAGCGAGATACAACTTCAAGTGGGTGAAAATTATGCATATTTTTAAAATTCGATACGAGACATTTGATGTTCAAACACTCATTTCATACCCAATACCAGTGATTGATCGGTTAGTAAAACGTATTACAAGCGATTATATTCATACCTAGCACTTAAAATGTTAATGCAATATTTATTCGCTACTGTCTGGCGTCTTTAAAGGGTGTCGCACGAAGCACCCCAATCTCACATGCACCTACACATTGGCGAATATAGTGACGGAATCGAAAAGCCAAATTAAAAATAATAGTGAAGAAACCGTAAAAGTAGATATATAAAATCTAATCTATGGAAAATAGTTGTCATCACAAAAGTGTGAAATACATGAATTCATAATGCGTACCTGTAAATAACATAGTCAAATTTATCTCATAAATTATAATAGCCATAATTAATTTTATAAATATCGAAATTATTAAATGCAAGAATGACAAAAAATTCTTCAAATATTTTACATCCGCAAATTTTTTAGAATATGTCTAAGTAACCGATTGCAAAGACCATGTGAGATTTTGGGCAAATTCAGTCCCTTTGCGCTATAATGATATACATACTACTACTGTAATAAATATGCACACTGCTAAAAAAAACTCACCCCAATCTGTTATAATCTATAATTTTCTTCTGAGCATTATAAATTTGATCCTTGATTTCCATGATATCTTGTTTGCATTTCTCAATCTCGACCACTTTCAGACCTTCTCCTGAAACAATACACGATATGCATTAAAGTGCACAACTCTTTCCTGGCCCAATACCACTTATCAGTGATGTTTACTACCTTCCACCTTCAAGAATTATCGACGGCGCGCTTTCCTACTGTCAAAATCATTAAAGTCAAAATATAATTCCATCATTAATTATATATTCACTACGAGTGGTGAATTGTTGTCGCAATTCTCGACTTGTAGTGGATGACGATGACCTGAACTGGGAAACTTCAATCTCACTAACAGTGACTTAATCGGCTGAAAATACTAATTACAAACGTCGTACTTAGCAGCCTGAAATAATTGGTTAAAATGGTGATTTATCCTACGTATGACGTCTATACCGCCTCGAGCAATGATATGTCTGTGATCCAGATCAGATGATTCAAGAATAGACATGTAGCACTGTGAATACTGTGGAGCCTAGCAAACATGAGAAGTGGACACAATGTTGCTGTAATTTTGGACCAGAGTTGCACGCGATAGACCGACATTACAGCCATATTGGTTTTAATTGCGTCAAGTTTTTGATGACTATTTCGTTATTTTCAAATATCATAGTAAAATAGTAGTCACGCGTCCTAATTTATTCGATCATAGTTCTATGTCCCCTTATTTGATACGTACTTGTCACTGGTTCAGAAAACGAGTGAAGTTGGTCAAACATTGCCACAGTGTTAGGCCATATATACGTATACGACACTGGCCCGACATTTAGCGACGTTTCGTGTTTGATTCTATCTGTACTCATTGTAAAAGTCAGCAAGTGGTAAATTATATCCGGACCCCCGTAAGGCTGACGGTCATTGATATTAAAATCGCAAAGCAAGCGGATGCCAACCCCCCCCCCCCCCCCATTCAGCGCTCACTACAGAATCATACTACATCGTCATCAGTCTTACCCCACGATCTCTGGAATATGAATTATATTCATGATTATAAACAACGATATTTTGTAAAACAAGTGACAGTCCGGTATATGTTTATTATACATTATTGGCCAGCTGCATTGCTGTGAGGAAGATATAGACCTGGTCAGACTGGCTCGCTAATCGGCTCATTATTCCTATTATTAACTTCGTGCAGTCAATTAGGTGGAAAGTATAAACCAAAATCGCCATCTAGCACGTAAGCGAATGACGCCGTATATAATACTGTGGATCTGGTAATATTCGCGAGGTTTTAATTTTTCGCGAATCTCGCGAGGAGAAGAAATTCACAAATTCAAGAATATCGCGAAAATTATTATTATAATAGCATTATTAGTGAAGAAAAATGAAAATTCACGAATTCTAAACTTCGTGAAGAGTAAGCCTACTAAAATCAGAAATTCGGAAAAATTTAAACACGCAAAAATTACCATAGCTACAGTATATATTATATGCTACACGAACTAAAAGAAAGACTGTCATGTATGCCCAAGGAATGGAATGCCATAGGGATCACACAGGAATGACAGGTGCGTACGGCATAATTGGCGCCGCAGATCAATGGACAAGGCACACGCCCGACCACTACTGTCACTAATGAGCTACCACTAATTGACGAGAGAGGACATGGTATAATTAAGTAACTTGTTTTCTAAATTGACCAGAAAGCTCAATTGTGGTTTCCGTGCTGTTCTTCATGCATTTCAATCTCGGATTGGTAACGTAGTTCCCAGATAGATATGCACGGAAAACGGCTAATTTGGTGGAAAAAAACGAGCTAAAGATGTAGATAACATTTGTGCCATGCACGTTATATCTAGCTAGATAAATTAAACGCGTTGGTAATTATAACTGCACAGGCCTGTATTTCTAGGCGCCGTGGGCAGCTACCATTGCCCAGCAATGACGCCGCATTCGACCAATATCGTTTTATGGAATGGCGTGACGCCTGTTCGTGACAAATCATGTCACAGCAAAAAGTATAGCTTCCAGGTCTCGATACAGGCTTCCCATTCTACACATTTTATTCTGTTTTTTTCTACGGATTGTTCGTGTTATGATCTACAGACGGATGTTTTATTCTTTGTCATTTCAGCATATATTCTGGAATTTCGCAAACCGTTGTTTTCACCCTTCATGACAAATATGTTGATAATAAAAAAATATGTGTCTTTTTACAATTACGCATAATTGTAATTACATTAAAATAAAATAATAATAATATCGTGTCAAATTTTCCGAACCTGCCGCGGTTCATTATAATATAGCGTATTCTGATATCGCGCTATCAAAATTAAAAAATAAACACATGATGTTTTTCTGCCTATTTGGAAACTATCAGTTACAGCACAAAATCTATCAGTGTTATATATGAGCATGGTTTACCAGCAAATTACTGCTATATTATTTAAAGTGATTCAAATCCTTGTTTATATATTTTACTAATCTCTGGTTGTTGGTGCAAGAAACAGATATTTTACACCGTCATCATGGCAATGCCGAGTATAACCTTTAAATTGATTTTAAGTGGACTGGTCTTGTATATATTCATAAACTAACATATGATTTTACAAAGCCTATCATGGCTATGCTGTGTTGCGTCCCAATTTGTAATAACGTTCCAATTTGTAATAGTTTATTACAAATTGGAACGTTATTATTAATTGAGAGGCAACAATGTTGAATAATTTGATTTTAAGTGTTGTTACACTACCCTCGCACATGAAATGTCACCCCCAGACGACCAGTGGGCGTGGGTATGAGTTTTGGAAGTCATGCTCAGGGAGGGGGGGGGGGGGAATTTGAGAAATATTCATGATTTGATGACGATGATCATGGTTAAATTTCTTTTGGAATAATGACTTACAATGTTGCTGATAGCTAAAAATAAGTAATTTCATCGGGTACAAGGAATCCACTTTTAATATAGTTTTCTTTATGTATTAAAAATAGGTTCACTGTGTGCAATAAATTTACGCAGCTTTAGAATACAGACAGCTTTCTCCT
The DNA here is from genome assembly GCA_964017125.1 of Flabesymbios commensalis. Taxonomy (NCBI): domain Eukaryota; kingdom Metazoa; phylum Annelida; class Polychaeta; order Terebellida; family Flabelligeridae; genus Flabesymbios; species Flabesymbios commensalis. The sequence goes on along the minus strand of OZ024905.1, from coordinate 90,896,645 downwards.
AGAGATTATGCGAGCTGGTATGAAACAAATTGCCATAATTAATGTGTGATAGATGCAATGTGTTGTAGATGATTAATAAAATGTTAAGAGGAATGAAATGTTTCAACATATTTAAGATCGTTGTTAAGATTTTATTCGATAGTATATTAATATGTAACTTACTTTCTATTTGCTTCTCCATATCCACCAGTCGTTTCGCTAAAACCACTTGCGTTTCATCTTTGGGTTGGGACACTGAATGGGATCTGTACACATGTTAGAAAAATATCCTTAACAATAAACTTGTTCAGTGTGGGAACCGACTTCAGACGTCAGAATCTGATAGATTATTGTAATTGAAAGTGAAAAGAAATATATTATTTTTCTAGTTTTATCGCAAACATTAAAAAACAAATGATGAGATAATTAAAAAATATTATATTTTTTTAATCACAGTATATTATTATATTATAACCCTTTGGGCGTAAAATTAAATCATTTAAATGTATTTTTATACCCACTTGAAGTTGTGCTCCACTACCGCGGCCCACAACTTCAAATGGGTAAAAAATACTCATATAAAAAAATGAATAAAAACATATGTCAATCGCACAAAATTTATTGCTAATTTCTCTTTCATATTGTCCTGTTTGATGAGCAAATAAAAACGCCGAAAACTGATATAGACGCGAATATTCCTTGAACCCTTTAAGCCCTCACGATGCATTAAAGCATCATTTTACATCCCTGAAACAGACTTAATTTTCCTACAACTATTTTAATGAAAATTACCATGAAACTACATGATATTTTTCTATAATATTTAAACCACATCAAGTCATCTTCATCCACTACAAGTCGAGAATTGCGACAGCAATTCGCGGCTCGTAGTGGATGAAGATGATAATGGTAAATTCAGGCTTGAAATGGTTAAAGGATAATTAGGTTCAACTCTCCTCCACTTACCGGCTCAGCTGCTGAGCAATTTGTGATAGCACTGACGATAGGGCCTCATTTTCATTTCCTGTTAATAGATGAAACATAGAATTGTTAGTTGATGTGCTTCAAAAATTCGTGGGCCATGTTCTATTTTAATAATAGTTGATTTTCAGGTAAAATCACAGATTCAAAAACACCCACATGAGTAAAATTATACAAGCACACAGAACATATTAAGGCACTTAAGTTGAAATAATAAGTTTAGATATAAGGGAATTACGTAAATGTCATAGCGTAAGTTTATTAGGTATAAACATAAGAGGGATTTTGTCGTGTCCGCGTTCGTATACGTATTGGTGTACAGTGTGAATGCGGTTTAGGTGTTCTTACCTGTCCTACAGACTACACCTTGAACATATTAAAGCACTCAAGTTGAAATCCCAAATTATAATGAAAGGGAATTGCGTGAAAGTCATAGCGTAAGTTTTTAATTATAAACATAGGAGGGATTTTTGTCTTGTCCGCGTCTGTATCCGTATTCGTGTACAGTGTGAATGTGGCTTTAGGTTTTCTTACCTGGTGGTCCTCGTGGATCCTTGACTAACAGAGAATACGGCGTTCTGGAAAAGAGAGTAGACAGCTTGTTAACCCATAACCCTTCTCATTCTACGCCCTTATATATACGCTTTAGAGCATATTTTAACCCTTTCAGTGTGGGGACCGTCTTTATACGTCAGAATCTGACGTCTGTGGACGTCAGATTCTGACGTACAAAGACGGTACCCGCACTGGAAGAGTTAAAATATTTATAATGGCTGTAGATCCATAACATAGTTATTCAAATTAATTAGAAAGAGCTAAGACATGTATGATGATATCAAATAGAAAAAACCCTTTGGTAACCATGGTTTGTACAGAAAAATTTAAGCGTTTCAAGCTAAACAATGTCACGGTAAATGGATAATATAGTTTTTTCTGATAGATGACCAGTCGGTCAAATAACTCAATTTAGAAGATGTATATTTAAAAAATTGAAAATATTTGTCGTCATTTGGAGCGAGAAATTGCGTTAGCAATTCCAGCTACTAATGACGAAAAATACAATTTAAGTTATTTAGCAGGACAAGGGTTAACCCTTTAGTTGCCGGTCCTAATTACATTCGGGGAGCTTTCATTTGTTTTATTAGCACAATAAATACCAGCTTTCAAACATGTTAAAGATAAAACGTGACATCAATCAACAAGATTTCAAAATTATTGACTTACATTTTGTCAAATCTGAATAATTTTGAGTCACTTCAAATTGTGTATCGCGCCAGCGAGAGACAACTGCAAGTGACTACAATTGTATATATATCACTATTAAATGTTTCTTCTCTAAAGTTATTTGTATAATTATATTATGATTCTTTATATATTATGTATATTTTGTCATTGATTTTGCTCATCAGATATTATCACGAACAATAGTTTATTTTTTATTTATTTATTTTTTCATTTATTCAGCATAGATCATTGGTCTGTGTGCTACATAAATATGAAAATATACAATAAGTATGATAGTATAGTGTGAATGGATGAAAAAAGTGTATGTAGACTCACGTGGGGGTGTTGCAGGGCATCGTAGGTGACACAGTGACCAGGGCACCACTGTCGTCTTTCAGTGTGATTTGAGCATATCTGCAAGAAGACGTTTTAAAAACCTATAGCCGCCTGTCCCGATTAAAATCGGGTTAAAATGGCTGATTGGGATATTATGATGCAAATAAAATTGTTTTGAAATATAATATTGAATGACTCTTTCCACTTTTCAATAAAAGATGGAGTCCATACTAGCATATAAAGCATTTCACCTCGATATTATTTGCATTTTAGACAAACCGTATTTTGCCATAAACGACGCATAACCCTGGGAAATTAGCTACTAGTTGCATGAATTATACTATTGAAAAAACGGAGCTTTTAAAAAAAATTCTCCATTTAGCGTTTTTTCGTGTTAATATTTGTAAAATAGATGTATAGACACAGATGCTAAATAAAACACCTTGACAAAATTAACTAGTTGCCAAAAGGAAGCATAATTTTGCTTGAAAACTATAAATCGAAAATATGAACTTTCTCAGATTATTATTTAAAACGTTTAATAGTATCACTATGTTTAATGTTATTGTCGACCTCCGCCTGATTTCTGTGTGTCATGGCGCATAGTTATAATAAAATTTCACATCAGTGAAAATTACTTACAAGTGTTCAATTTGAATCAAAAGTTAAACATAATATGCCAATCCATCAAATCTAATGCGCATGTCTCTTTATTTTTTCTTGTTTTAATGATGAATAAGAAGGCTGAATACGTCTCTAGGCGAGATGAACAATTTAGCCCTTTCAACGCGGGGACTGTCTTTAGACGTCAGAATCTGCCGTCTAAAGACGTCAGATTCTGACGTCTAAAAACGATCCCCACACCGGGAGAATTTAAAAAAAATGGTCGTAGACCCATAACATAGTATTCAAATGAAGCGAAAAGAGCTAACTAAGACATTTATGATGATTTAAAATTGAAAAAAATCATTTAGTCCCCATGGTTTATTTTAAAATATTTAAACGTTGTAAGGGCTAAGGGCTAACTGTGTAAAAAAAGATAATGTGAAGAATCAATACACACCTGCTGCAGCCCGCCACCTGAGAGAGAAGCTCCACAATATCACGTGATCCGCATTGTCGACTGAACACGATCTGAAAAGAACAACAACAAAAAATTGTAGCCGCACGAATAAAAGTAACTGTGGAAAAACACATATCAAACGAAACGATAGCAGCATGACCTTGTCTGGTTAAAGTAGTGATCCACTGTGAACTGGATATGGGTGTACCCAGAAAGCATCGCACTCGGTTATAGATATAGTAAGGGTAAGCGCCACCTGGTGAATATATTTAAACTGAACGGGCATTGGAGTGGAAGAGACCTTTCATTTCGTCGCATGGTGGCATAGATTGATTGAGATTGTCTGAGCACAACCACTCAACATCGCCAGGATACCAAACCCAAATGTCGTGAGCACAAATTGTCGAGTTTACACTCGACTAGGGTAGCTTGAAGGGAAAATAACCCACCAAACACAAAGCATTTGTATAACATTTGTACAACTACGACCCAACGTCGAAGACGTTGGGCTTACGTTGTACAAATGCCATAAAAATGTGTTGTGTTTGCTGGGAAGTGCGTTTCAACATTTTCAAATGTTGGCCTCAAATTAAACAGATATGAGTAATAATGTCACCCACTTGAATCTGTGGGTCGCGCTAGCGAGACAAACCTTCAACGTGGGCGAAAAATTTAATTAACCCTTTAACCGCCAAATTTAAAAATCGGAATTTTCACCCACTTGAATTTGTGTCTCGCTTACGCGATCCACAACTTCAAGTGAGTGAAAATTATTCAGATTTGACAAAATGGAGGTCAACTGTTTTCAAATATTGCTGATTGATGTCATATTGTATCTTTAACATGTTTAAAAGGTAGTAGTTAATGTGCTACTAAAAAATTAAAACCCGAATATATGCGACACCGGCGGTTAAGGGGTTAAGACAACATAGCGGGCAAGGGTTAACTCGAATCAAGCTAGTTGTAGATACCGCCCAGAACACACAAGCACAATGGAGAATGGGGCGCCAAAATACAGCAGGCAAATGAAGTACTCTTCAATATACCAGGTATACTGCAGCATATCAACACGCATACAGGAAGCCTGGAATCGCGGAGAAACACACAGAGAAGCGTTCATTAGTTCTCTAATGACGTTATGTAACATTGTCCGGGTCGTTCTTGCTTTTGATCCTGTCGTTCTGGCGCGGTGGGTGTCCCTATAATTAACCGTGTTCATCAACTGGAATCCAGGAGGCAGGGCTATACCATGGCCACCTACCTGTCTGCTTGCATGTCTCCCACTCTGAAGACACGAGATGAAGACGCAGTGCTGGTTTATTGTTGGGCCAGCCTCTGTGACGCTGGCCCATCATTAAAACAACTCTGTGAAAATGTTTCGTAATTGCTGAAATCTTCCTTGCAGGACAGACTTGCGAGATACACAGTGCCATGCAAATTTAAAAGGTGGTAACTGTTTACTGTAGTGTAGTTACCACTTTTCGGCTTTGCAGAGACACGAGGACTGTAATCAAAGAGATGCACAGCTCGCTACTGACAGCCAGGACAAAAACATGGTGGGAGTCCATTGTTTTTATTCCTTGGCTTCGTATTATACAGATGAACTGTGCTTGTGAAGACTCCCTGTGATGCCGAGATAAACAAAACATCTGACAGGCATCTCAAACAAAATGCCCAAATCAATACCGTGAAACTCAAAAGCCTTGACCTTCAATATTAGCTGGCTAGTACAATAAAGTATCGGAGAGGGGGTGTTATATAACTTTATTTTCACCGAGTTCTCAGTCAAAACGGTTTCCGGTGACGTCATCGCGTTTCACAGAATATAACATCTGTCCTGCTGGGAACGTAACAATATATATACGCTTTCTAGGAAGAATGAAACAATTAAACAAAATGTCACTGAAATGTAAGCCCTTATGTGGAAAATAACCAGTAAACAGGTAAACGCAAAATGTCCACCACAAACTATTGAGTAAACAAAAAACAATGCAGGACAAAATAATGTGATGCAGATGGGTTAACTGAATATCCACCACAAACTACCGAGTAAACAAAAAACAATACAGGACAAAATAATGTGATGCAGATGGGTTAACTGAATATCCACCACAAACTACCGAGTAAACAAAAAACAATACAGGACAAAATAATGTGATGCAGATGGGTTCCTTAAAAGTAACACGTTCGCCAAATAAACACGAAGTAGAATTATTGTATTCCGCAGGCATTCCGTCAATAATACGCAGGGGGTTCTATTATCACTAATTAGTCATCACTAATTAACGGCTCTATTCACGCAACCCCTTTCATCATCACCGTGCAATGTTTTTTGGTTGCTGTTTGAATATAAGTAAAATGTCATCGATCGCTCAGAAAAAAACAAATTCATGTTTAGCGCAGTATTTTTCTCTTAATAAATTTACCAGCTTTCTCGCTCCTCTGAAAAACTAATATCAAAGAGATTCACCGTTCGCCAATCAGTCCTTCAATTTAGAGCATTTCCTGAAGATTCTTCCTGTTCTATTTTTATTTCTGCCTGCTTCTGTGAGTGGTTTATTCTTTAATTTGGATATAATATCAATAAATGTAATAATGTATATATAGTTTAGCAGATAAGGTAACCTATTGTGCATTTTATGATAAAAGCATGACATTTCTACCACTTGTAGAACATTTTCTAAGGGTCAATTTTAGATGTGGAGGTAAACTGGATTTGACCTCTGATGACCTCTAGAGGTCATTGACCTTGAAAGGTCAAAATATTCACTGGCAAAGCCAAAAAGTAGTGAAAATTGTCTATTGCAATGTCTATGATTTGTTTATGTGTCCCAAAAGTGTGTCAAATGCTCGAAAAGACTGTTTTGAATGATAAACATAACACCAAGGTCATATGAAGGTCACACCAAGGTCATTTAAAGGTCAAACTGGCAGAAAATAGTTAAAAAGTCCACTTTTTATCCATTTCCGCGCTGTTGTTGTGCAGTCATTTATTACAAAGGACTGGTGTTGACATATTCCTCGTCCTATGTATTTTCCACACACATTTTAGGATGCAGTATCAACCTTGGGAAGGAGGTTATCTACTAGGTATCCTACTTATTATGCTCCTTCCTCAATATTCAGTTGAACGGACCAAATTACAATTATGCAGCATTGTAAAACATTACCTCGTGCTCCCATAGAAAAATCTTGATAAATAATTGGGTTATGAAGTTTGACATGGGGTGGGGTTGTGTTTTACTGGAGTACCATTCGAAAGCAATTTGAAGGTCATGTCAAGGTCATTTCAAGGTCACACTGGCAAAAAGGGTTACCATGATCTTCAGAGCTGTTCCAATTTCTTTTTCAAACGTATCTTAACTTAAAGGAGCCTAAGCTTCAGTCTGGTGGCATGTATACAATTTGTCTAGATTCTAGAATCACATCTACATCAACCGAACTCTGTGCAGGTGAGCTATATCTGATAATTTAAAGACAGCTCAGTTTTATCATTATTGATCGTCATTTCCATTGATGTTATTTGTTTTAGGCTTATTGGTTATACATTTACCAGTATTCATGTAACAATCATGTCTCCTTTAATAAGTTTGGTCAACAAAGCAGTGTCTTCTAATTCGGGACCACATTATTATCTATAGGCTTACTGTAGACAGATGCATAGTGTAAGCCATGTGAGCCATATGTATGGCGTTGATGCCATCACCCTTATCTAAATTTAGAGAAAGTGACGGCCATTTATACTGATTATAACTGCTCGATTAGAACGTTGAATTGTATATAATTCTTAGCGTGACCCTAATATCATAATAGAAGTGGTGAGCAGGTTTTTATCCCACGTCCGTAGGGGAATAGGGGTTTTAGTCGCGCCGGGATCTATCAAGCGTGAGGCATCAGGTGGTACCTAAATTTTGTGGGTGCAATAACTAAAAAAGTGGTCATTTTGTCTGAAATTTTAAATCACATTCTGAACAACATGGGGATGTACAAGTGAGTTTTTAAACATGCTAAAATGCAAAATATCTCCCAGATTTCTTCTTCTTCTAATGCAGGAATCACTCTTGACACAGAGTATTATTTGCCGGTAATGTTGAAATGAAATGAAATTTGTGCAGTTAACTGTAGCAAAGAATAGTGCAGATTAACAAATGTAGTTATGTAGTTTACATATCTGAGAGTGTCATCCTGTTCAACTTCATAATTTGTTGTGGGCGCAAAAACTCAAAACCTGAATCAGAAATTATCCAAATCTTACAATCACATTCCCCACAATATAGAGATGTACATGCAATTTGTTCAAGATTTCACTGAAATTTAAAATGACCGCCACAAATCAACTTCATAATTTATTGTGGCCGCAAAAACTCAGACTTTGTCAGAAATTAGTCAAATTTTGCAATCAATTTTTTACGATATGGAGATGTGCAGGTGGTTTTTTAAACATACAGGATACTAGAATTAATTTGTAGGCTACATCCATTTCCTCGTTAAATTAAGACCCTGTCACCATGATATATGGGTCTGGTCACACTAAACTAGGCCAAAAGTGTTACATGATAAGAAAAAATTAAAACACATTATCTATTATTTTTTTCTGCATTTCCTGATAGTAAAATATCTGTAGTTTGTTGCTGAGAAGTTGTAAGTCAATTCTCTCAATGTGCAGCTCTGAGCCTGGTGCCTTCAGGGTCACGTACGTGATGCTTACCTAATTCTCATTTGAAATGGGGTATATATTAGCTAAGCTGGTGAAATTGATGTGAAGAGATGATCTGATACAAGGGTGATATGTTAAAACAAACAGGGAAAACAGAACCAGATACCAAGGGGAGAAACATACCTTTGACACCTCCACCCCAACTGTACTCAAATGTGGGACGTAAACTTTGTTTGACATGAATAATATGATACCTTTGATATATTGTTGGTTTTCATATAATAATGTTGCCAGTAGTGAGCTAATCTGGGCAACACACGTGAAGATGAAAGCAAAAATAGAACAGAGAGTGTATTGTACATATGTGATGTTTGACAAGTCGCGTACGTGATTCTTCTCAGTACTTGACCGTTGACATGATTATGTGCGTCAGTATCAGAGCTATGCATTTACTCTAGACAAGTGACTGAAAATGTCAATAATCACATACGTTGCTAGCAGTCAAAGGTCACGTACAAGACTCTTCTGTTATGCAAAAAGGCACATACGTTTTTGACCTTCCTGGACATAACCTTTCATAAAAGCAACAATTATCGCTCAGGCCTAATAAAAATTTACCTGTCATTAGTATGTATGACCTTGTATTGAGCTATCTACTCTGTACGCCCCACCTTCGATGTACCAATGAGTACTTGAACAAAAAACAAACGTACGTTTTTTCGGTAACATACGTTATTTGTTGACACCCACAACTTACCACCTACACATCTCACACATGGCAGCATGTTTCGATTTCGACAGCAAGGCTGCTTCAATGAACCAATCGTCAAGTAACTTTTACACACCATTGCATAGCAATTGACTTATGTAAGAAATAGTGATGTGTGGTTAAAGATCGTGGTAACGTACGTGATGCTCAAAATGTTTTGCATCCCTTCAGAAACAAATGATTATTGAAAAGTCAAGGCTTATATAATAAAGGAGGCCTTCCATCGAAATAAAACTTGAGACTTCAGAGTACAAGTTTTTATATCCGTTATCTCATTTCAGAGCAATTACACAAAATAGTGAGTAGGCCTACTTTCTTGGGAGATGAAACATATTTGACTGAACGTCACGTACGTTACCTTTGTGTTCAGAACGCATAAAAACTATGTAAAAAGCAGTAGATTACCCCCATTGGAGTCCTAAATTCAACTCTAGTTTTTATTGCACATACTTTGATGAGAAACAGCTAAGTATGAGGTAAACAGAGACCTTTATTCAACTTCTCAAAATGTGATGTCTGGCGATGTAACGTTTGACATGGGGAAAAACACACTTGTCATGGACATAATCTAACAATAAAGTCACAAAGAATGAGACAATATATGACATTTTTTATGAAAAGTACTCTCCGATGACCATAGTGTCTATTTCCTACCCACCAAATATTACGGTGGTGAAATAATAATAAATAGCGATAAAATGTGTTCAAATGTGACAACCCTCAGAATCAGCCACTGGCCTAGTTTAGTGTGACTAGACTGACCCATATATAAAACCGATTATTACATCGGTATTCAATTCATACTGAAGAGACTGCATTATTTTCTAACAGTTGCATTATAACTTAGACTAAATCTTTCACAGCCGTCAAATAGGATATATAATATTAACTACTTTGCACAATGTGACATCTACTATTCCGTTATAACCGTCTAGTATTTTTTCATAGCGGTTTTCTAATCCGTTACAACGAGCTACTGTTCCGCTATAACGGTATAGTATTTTGTTATAACGGTCTAGTATTTAGTTATAACGACATACCGTACTAATCCGTTGTAACCGTCTACTTTTGTTTTAACGGATTAGTAGACCGTTATAACGGAATAGTAGACGGTTATAACGAAATAATAGACCGTTTAACGGATCAGTAGACCGCTATAACAGATTAGTAGACCGTTATAACGGATTATTAGGCCGTTATAACGGATTGGTATACCGTTATAACGGATTAGTAGACCGTTATAACGAAATTCTAAACCGGTATAACGAGATACTACACCGTTATAACGGAACAGTATACCGTTATAACGAAAGACTTGACCGTCATAGCGAAATACTACAACGCTATAACGGGATAGTAGACCGTTATAAGGAAATACTAAACCGTTATAACGGAATAGTAGACTCTTATAACGGATTAGTAAGCCGTTATAACGGATATGTAGGCCGTCAGAACGACATACTAGACCGTTTCTACGGGATAGTAGACAATTATAACGAGATACTAGCCCGTTATAACTGAATAGTATACCGTTATAACGGAAGACTTGACCGTTATAACGGAATAGTAGACCGTTATCACGGATTAGTAGACCGTTATAACGGATTAGTAGTCCGTTATAACGGATTAGTAGACCGTTATGACGTGATACTAGACCGTTATAACGGAATAGTATGCCGTTATAACAGAAGACTTGACCATTATAACGGATTAGTAGGCCATTATAACGGATTAGCAGTCCGTTATAACGGATACGTAGACTGTTAGAAACGGATAAGTAGGCCGTTGTAACGGATTAGTAGGCCGTTATAGCGGGATAGTAGACCGTGATAACGGATTATTGGACCGTTATAACGAAATACTAAACCGTTATAACGAGATACTACACCGTTATAACAGAATAGTAGACCGTTATAACGGATGACTTGACCGTCATAGTGAAATACTACACCGCTATAACGGGATATTAGACCGTTATAAGGAAATACTAAACTGTTATAACGGAATAGTAGACCGTTATTACGGATTAGTAAGCCGTTATAGCGGATTTGTAGGACGTCATAACGAAATACTAGACCGTTATAACGGGATAGTAGACAGTTATAACGGATTAGTAGACCGTTATAACAAAATAGTTGACCGTTATCACGAGATACTAGACCGTTATAACGGAATAGTAGACCATTATAACGGAAGACTTTGCCGTTATAACGAAATAGTAGGCCGTTTTAACAGATTATGAGACCGTTATAAAGGATTAGAAGAACGTTTTAACGGATTATTAGACCGTTATAACGTGATACTAGACCGTTATAACGAGATATTAGACCGTTATAACTGAATAGTAGACCGTTATAACGGAAGACTTGACCGTTATAACGGAATAGTAGGCCGTTTCAACGGATTATGAGACCGTTATAAACGATTAGAAGACCGTTATACCGGATTATTATACCGTTATAACGTGAAACTAGACCGTCATAACGAAATACTAGACCGTTACAACGGGATAGTAGACCGTTATAACGAAATACTAAACCGTTATAACGAAATAGTAGACCTTCATAGCGAAGGACTAGACCGTTATAACGGAATAGTAGACCGTTAATTTGATAAAAAGTGGATATTTTTTTTGCTATTTTGACCTTGAAATGACCTTGATGTTATGACTTTGGCGTTATTCTAATTATTAATAGTAGTCTCTTTGAGCATTTAACAAATTTCTGGAATACAAAAATAGTTTATAAATATAGTAATACACAATTTTCACCACTTTTGGCTTCGCGAATGAGTATTTTGACCTTTCGATGTCGATGACCCCTAGACGCCACCAGGGGTCAAATGTAGCTTACCTCCACAATTTAAAATAAACATGCAGGATATGTGCTAATAATGGTAGAAGTTTTATGCTTTAATCATAAAATGCACAATTGTTTCATTATGGGAGCTAACCAGTACACTATGACCCGATTATTTTGCCGAACTTTCTGAAAAATTGATGCAGCCTAGAAATTATTTCTGTTATCCGATATGAAAGTAAAAATATATATTTTTATGATTTTTGTTAGTTTGACCTTGAAATGACCTTGATATTACCTTAACGTTGTTTTTCGACGGTACCCAGTAAAACATAATCCCAACCCAGACTTCATAGCCCAATCATGCATCCATAGTTTGCCATAGGAGCACAAACTGATGTTTAACAGCTGCTGCACACTGTAATTTTGCTCGTCCAATTAACCATTTAGGAAGCGGTGTAGTAAGGGGAATACTTAGGGTTTATTTCCCCTCCCAAGCTAGATACTGCCCTCAATCTCCTCAAATGCGCGTGGAAAATATATCTGACCAAGACTGTGTCAAAACCAATCCTTTGTAATAGATGAATGCACCACTAGTATTGTTTAAATTGATTAAACATGGATATTTTCACTATTTGTTGCTATTTTGACCTTCAAGTGACCCTAAAGTAACCTTGACATAACCCTGGTGTTATGTTTATGATTACCAGCGGTCTCTTAGAGTATTTGGCACACTTCTGGAATACAAAAACATTTTATAGATATTGTAATACACAATTTTCACCACTTTTTGGCTTCGCAATTGGATATTTTGACCTTTCTAGGTCAATGACCTCTAAAGGTCACCAGGGGTCAAATCTAACTTACCTCCACATCTTAAAATAAACTCCAGGATATGTACTAATAATGGTAGAAATTTCATGCTTTAATCATAAAATGCACAATGGTTTCATTATGGGAGCTTAACGACTACACTAATACTGCCGCGCAAACCCAAAACGCAGTATCTGCTTACCTTACAATTAAGCAGGTACTTCATTGTGGCTATGCAAGTATAGTATGCCTATAGTATGCACTTCAAGTTGTGGAATGATGATTCAGTCTTGAGCAATACATGACAAAACCCATTAACTGATTACTTGAAAAGTTAGTAGTTACTAACTTTTGGCCTTGTGTGTCAGTATAGTTGGCCTACATCTTCATCGGACAAGAATGAAAAGCGGTGGATCTCGTTAACCTAATGTTGTTTCAATGTTGAGTCAGCGTCGCAGACGCTGGCCCAACATTGAAACAACATCGGGTTAGCATATCGTGTTATCTGAGAACAAGCCCCCCCCCCCCCCTCCATGTTAATAAAGCGACAACAGATAATACTATTTCACAAACCATGTGGCTGGGACACCATGCATGAGCACTGGTGAATGGCTGTCAATGTGGGAGAAATTGGCCCGGCATTGGGGTGGCTCTGGTCGCACAGAGCGGTGTGACAAACTGTGACCCAAATTATAACTGGAATCACAAGCTAATAATATTATTTTATCTGACAAAGATTTATGGTCGCAGTCCGTTGTTATCCCACGTTTACGGACCGGTCGTCGTAAATTCACGACACCTGATCCAGATGCGTCCGGTCCCAGACTATATCGATCGGGAATTGTACCCTTAGATATGAAAGGGTGTATCTGCCACTTAACGAAGTGGCAGATACACCCTTTCATACATATGGGGACAATATGTACGAGATGAATATTCAGAATTTAGTATCCGCTGTAATCCAAAATAACACTATATTATTTTAATATAGATAGATATAACTTCCTTATATTAAGAGGAATGTAGCGCCCCTTCAAATTTAATTACTTTTTTCAGATTTTTTGGTATGCGCATCGTTTTATGTTTCTTCTATGTTTGCTTTTGGCCGCTTTTATTTTTATATCATAAAACGTAGCGTGAAGTATTCCACAAGTTCACATGCACGCTGACTTTTCACACGCCCATTCACAGTACCGCGTGTAAAAACGCTTTTGATCAATCAATTCCGTTTGTTTCAAGGAGCACTGTCCTATAACCACCACCAAACGAATACAAAATTTACAGATATAAAAACCCATGTGTGACAGCTGAAATAAAACTCTAGATAATTTTAATCAAATGATTTTCTTTAACCCTTAAAACGCGGAAATATTTTTATACAACCCAGGATTTTTTCAATTTAAAATCATCACAAATGTCGCAGTCAGCTCTTTCCGCTTCATTTGAACACCTATGTTATAGGTATATAGTCCGCAATAACTGACTCTGTGCGAAACGATCAGTGTAAGCGTCATTTCAGACAATGGGTATACGGCCAATACTGTATTTTACTATTTCAGTAATCGATGATCGACTTTAGACGTCGGATCTGACGGCTATAGACGTCAGATTCTGACGTTTAAAGTCGGTTAACCCCTAAGGCGCTACATTTAAAATTCAAATTGTCAAGTGGATGAAAATTATTCATATTTAGTTAATTGGATACCAAACATTTGCAAATCTTGAAGTTTAAAGACACATTTTGTTCCCAACAACAGCGATTTAATCGGAAAATAAAACGGATTTAAAAAGACTGTAGTCCTGCTTAGGGTTTACCATAACAGATTCCAAGGGGTGGGTGTAGAAAGACTCCTGTGTGGAGCCCAGCAGACGCGAAGATTTGACCCAATGCTGTTTCACCATTGGCCCACCGCCAACGGCGCTGGACCAACATTGAAACAACATTGGGTCAAGTCTTCGTGTTTGCTGGGAGAGCTGTCCGCATTTTGATACACGCGTGCAGTCTGTGTCTGGTTGGAACAGGCTGCACAGTGCTCTGTGTACCTTAATTAGGGAGTAAGATACTATGACGAGAGTTAAGATATATTTAAACTCCCACTGTATGGTTTGATTTTTTATCCCATAAAAAATACTGACATAATATCACAGTTGTTTGAAAGTTGAACCACTGATTAATTGTTCTCATTGGATTTTTGTATCATAACAAATGATAATATCGGACGTGTTGTTGCAACTTTATAAAACTGCAAAACGTGCGTGCCTTTTATTCCAAGGGAATGTGCAAATCGCGATTCGAGGATTAAGCGGCCTACATACAGTCAACCAAGCAAATATCAACAAAAAATCATATCTTGAGAGTTGAAAAAACAAACATGTGATGGGCATGTAGGGAAATAACACTCACTCACTCACTTTTTTTCAATACATTGCAATTTACGAGCTTCTTATAGAAACATAATAATATTTCAACTGAAACATAGGAAACGAATAGGTTCTTTTGACACACCACAAAATGGTGGAAGACTGTAGAAGACGTCGGAAGTAAAGGAGAATGGCAAAAGTCTCCAGCTTCCTTCACGTGCAGTCACTGCAAAGCCGAAAGGCAGTATCTGCTTACTTGAAAAGTAAGCAGTTACTGCCTTTTGGCATTGCACGGTGGCACGGTGGTGCTGCCTTACCACCGGTGTCGATTTGCACACATTAACTACGCCTCCCATATTTCCGTAAATGCTCCCATTTATTTTGCCTCATCAATTTTTCAGGGCATAATGATGATGGGGACAGGATGTGTAATCCAATCGCGGCGGAAGTATATTGCTGTAGTGGGTATGTGTGACGCAGTAATAGCTTGATAACTGGCCGCTCACAATATCTTAGCTGCTCTAGAGGCCGACATTGTATTTTGTGTGTGGCTTAGTTGAAATATAAACGCCCAACGGCCACCTTCTGCGTCAACGCCAATTCTTGTGCAAAATATGAAGTTGATACAGCGATGGCAGGGTGGTCTGCATAACCATGACGTACATCCAAGTAAACACCAGACGTTGACCAAGTTTTGGTATGATGCTGGCCCACCGTCTACGACGCTGGCCCAGCATCATACCAGCACTGGATCGACGTATGGTGTTTGCTGAGATGTTCTGTTCTTGTAGCATAATAAATATTAGCAAACGATCGCTACCTGACAGTCTGTAAAGTGTCCTGGAAGCGTGAAAGTACCCTTTTACGCAGCGTCAGACTGCAGAGTCATGCCCTGTCATCTCTATCACGCCAGTTAACACCCAGCAAGCCAGCGCAAATCGGTAAAGACAATCATCTCTTTAAGTCATAGCCAAAGCCGCTAAAGAAGCGCACAGCGCGTGGCCCTGTGCGAAATTAACAAAGATACACAGGTCTCAACAATAACACGACGAGGCCGCCATTAACGTGATCGCCCAGTCTCATTGAGAGGGGAGAAACAAAGATATTTCTCAGATCAAACAAACAAACAAACAAACAAACAAACAAACAAACAAACAAACAAACAAACAAACAAACAAACAAACAAACAAATAAACAAACAAACAAACAAACAAACAAACAAATAAATAAATAAACAAACAAACACACAAATAAAACCACTAATAATCATATTCCTGAATATATACCAAATTCTGCAATATACCAAACAAGCATGTTTAGAACTGACATATTTGATGTGAACATAACTACTATCAAGATTATATCCGACGTCAGTCATCTAGTCCCGATATTGACCGGTCGTGGATCATAACATACAATTTAGTCTGGGCTATTATGGCAAAGGCCCATCGATCGACATACCACTTAATAGACCGAGCCGGCACTTAGCCTCCCTCTGATGACGAGGGAAGGGGGGTGGACTACAGGTGGGGGGTAACATGGAATCAGCACATGGTTAGTCATCGGGCTTGCAGTCAAGTATATTTTCTGTCACTGTGTACGGAGCGGACAGGTGCGCTTACCATTTCATTGCTGCGGAATTCTGTTATTAGAAGCTTAAGACGACATAATCAGGTCAAAATCATCTTTTTTGGCTTTTTGATATGTTCGTTATATGTCAACATGTCCATAGACATAGAAATGTGTATGTTTTTTGTGTTGCTCGTTTACCAGGAATATCGTATAAATATACATAATTGCAACACAAAGTGTGCATGAAAGATTTTCAGGATTGGAGTTGAGGAAATTAAAACATAATTAGTCCACTTTTTTCTAAAATAAAGAAAAACGGGATGTGTTTGGTATGTATCCTTGTGGGATTCATCCCATCATAACTTGAAGTATACTGCAAAATATTGGATGATCATTACACATTTTGGGGGTGGTTACTTTGAACACTGCAGCCGCAGAAAAAAATCACTTTTCAATTTACAGATTTAAGCGTACATTTTTTTACATTCAAGCATAATATTTGTAAATGGCATTGTGAATATGAACATAATGGTGAAGATTGATAACATTACTTTTTATTAATTGTGTTCATGTAGTATGTATCGCTCGCTTGGATATGAAAGGGTGTATCTGCCACTTTACAAAGTGGCAAATACTTTCCTTCATATCCAGGTGCACTACATATATACAATTGAATAATAATCATTTAAAAAAGAAATCGCATATAATAGAGCTCTGACGTCTGCAACCACTTCCTTAAATTACTTGTTCTTTCTGCCATAATTATTCATACAATTTTTACTGTCATTGCCTATATTTTATTGGTTATATTCAGATATTAACTATGTAACATTATAAAGTATCATCAAGGTAGTATTCGTACTTTAAATGAAATTTTTTGTCAAGGTTGTATACTTGAAACAAAACCAATTGAAGCTTTTCATCTCAGCTATATAAAAAGTGGCATCCGTCTTGGCGATGTAGAGCAAAATTGTGTATTTGGTTTGGCAAAATAAGTGGTGCATGTCTATAAATATCCATATTAGTGAGATACCAGATGGTTATCAGCTTGTGAACTAAACATTTGTTATCAGTCAGAACTGGGGCAATACATGTCACATAGATCTATTCTGCACCTTTCACGTCTCACGGCACATAAAAAACATAATAGGTATCTAAATAAATAATTATTATATATTTAAAAAAAAGTCTAAGTAAATAATTTGGTCTCCATTTGTGTGTATATAAAACCATATAAATAAAAATGATATATCTGCAGTGATCTGTAAACTTACCGTCGACGCTACTGCAAATAACCAAAATTAAACAACTACATTTTACCTCTCTTGTCCATCAACAAAATAATATAATAATATTATGCGTGTAAAAAATAGTGTGCCGAGACCTTGTAATTAATTAAATCTCACAAATTTTAAAATTATATATTCGAACATTTATTTTGTATGCCGTTGTTTTAACTTTACCACGTATGTTTCGTTGCCTCGTAACGAAATTTCCCCATCTGCCACCGAGTAGCAGATTGCGTTTGCTTGTACATAACTAAGTTGAAAATGGTGGTGCATGGGTGTAAAAATACACTGTGAAAATACAATGTGCAAAATGTGAAAATACAGTAGTCGGGCAAAGAATACGAAATGTTTACTTCCTCATACCACACTCGAATACTTTTAACTGCAAACATCAACCATGTCTTCGCATTTACATGCAAAGGTCTGGGCTACTGTTCTTGCACAAATATCTAAGTTATCAACAGAGCAATGTTATTGAAGAGTCAATCACAGTTCTTGAACCAATAATTATTGACCATGGAAAGTTATTGACAAAACGTGCGACAGCGTTTCTGTAATATAATTATTCATGGTGCAACTTATAGTAATCTTGTGGTAATTAGTTCAGGAAGATTTCTTGTTGTGCTGCTATAATACTATGCTAAATGTCTGTTCGTGGACAGTGTATAGTGTAATGTGGATTTTATGTTGATATCTGCTTACATGTAAAATGAGCAGATATTCCATTTTGGCTTTGCACGGCAGTGTAAGCGAAAATATTTTGCTAGATTTTTTCAATCCCTGCGACGGAAATATAAGTGAAAATATTTAGATGGATTTTTACAATCATTGCGACGGAAGTATAAGCGAAAATACCTCGAAGGTTTTTTTTAATAGTTGCGTAGTTTACATAAACGTATACAACGCGAATAAAACCTAATTATTACAAGCATATCACACATGGCTCAAAACCAAGTTGAGATATATAATACGAACGCATTATTATGGCAATGTGAACAACTGTAAGGTATACAATATAAAACGTAAAGAGAAACGAATGGCTAAATATGTATTATCTGTTTTAGACTGTGTTATTTTATTATGTATATTTATTATGTGTTATTTTATTATGTACTTTGGGGTAAGGCCTTGTATACGAAATAAACAACATTACATATTTATTAATAATTGTAAAAAAATATTCAACAGAAATATATGGGACGACAATAATATATAGCATAACATGTAAGAATCGGACGGAATAATGTATAATATAATATTCAGGGAGAATAAAAAAAAACGAATATACTTAACATATAAATGTATGTAAATAGTAATAATATGAAAAATTAAATTTAACGGCCTACTCTTTTTCGAAAGTGTGAATTCAACTCTTCTCGCCTATACTGCCTTTTGTCTTTGCTCAACAGTATAGATAATGTCCATATTGATTATTTTTGCCACCGCGAGCAGGTGTGCTATCCCCAGTCGTACAGCATTCCACTCTCCTGTCGACATATTGAGGAGATAGTTAACGTTAGCTACATCGTCTTCACGAAAGTTGACCTCGAGCTACGTGAATGTATGTCATTCTACGTGAATGTATGTCATTCGTGTGTCATCCTTATGCCATCCGTATGTCATTCGCATGTGATCTGTATGTCATCCGTATGACTTCCGTATGTCATAATTAGTACGCCCTCCGTGTGTCATCTATATATCATTCGTATGTCACTGTATGTCACCCGTGTGTCATAATTATCTATGTCACCCGTGTGTCATAATTATCTATGTCACCGTGTGTCATAATTATGTATGCCATCCGTGTGCTAGCATTATGTCATCTGTATGCCATTTGAATGTCATCCGTATGTCACCCGTGTGTCATAATTACGTATGCCATCAGTGTGCCATCATTATGTCATCTGTATGTCATTTGGATGTCATCCAAATGTCATCTGTATGTCATCCGTAGGTCATCCGTGTGTCATAATTATGTATTCCATAAGTGTGTCATCATTATGTCATTCGTATGTCACCCATATAATTATCATAAAGATGACATCTGTATGCCATCCGTATGTCATTCGCGTATACGGACGAAACACTTACGAATAGACACACATAAAAGATTCACCTTTGTTTTGACATGCGACGTGTTTTAGCCTTTTAGCAAAGCGTATAGGCCCCTATAAATTTAATAACGGTTGAGGAACAATGGGCCCACTGGGCACACGACGTTGTTGCGAGTTGAATCTACGCTATTGATGTTGATTCAACGTCGCAACAACGTCGTTTGCCCAGCATATCAGTGCTAGGTTAAATTCCATTTTTTAATTTCAATTACCGTTTCTCCTGTTTTTTTCAATTTCGAGGGTAATTCCAATTCGTATACTTTTTTATTTTTGTTTGATTAAAAAAAAATATTTAAAGTCTTAAAAGTTAATTTGTAAATCGATTAAATATTATTTTTTCTAAATTAATTTTAAAAATTCCTCAATCGGGTAAAAATTATGACGTCATCCGTGGAATTCCTAGTGCGGCATCGCCCACGAAATTGATATCAATTGCTTCATGGAGCAAACCAAATAAACGTATTGCTTTTTGTATTTGTGGTCGTGTATTATGAGGAAAAATAATAATGATTTGTTTGATCTAAAAATTAACTTTAAAGACTTTTAATATTTTTGTTCAATTAAACAAAAATTTTAAAAATATAGGACTTGGAATTATACACAATATACACCCACACCGAAATAATACAAGAGGGATTTTGGCCGTTCGTATTCGTGCATAATCAGAACGTACGCCTAAGCTACGTCAATATTATCAAGTTCTTGATATTATACACAGATGCAAATACGAATAATTACGAATATGAAGACGGCCATTTTTTCTCGTTATTTGATGGATTTCGTATCCTGTTCGTGTATATATATATACGCGAACGCCCACACCAGAATAAAACGAGAGCGATTTTTGTCGCGTTGATATTTGAATACGTACATAATTATGTGAACATATATTTACCCAGTAAAAAAGAGATCATTTGCATAAAATTTATACAACGCGGCCCAACGTCTTCGACGTTGGTCCGGCGTTGTATAAATGATATACAAATCTTTTGTGCTTACTGGGTAGTCAGTATACACTTATTAGCACGATGTCTCCCACCTGTCAACCTTGCCCCGTCAATACCGCCTGCAAAGCCAGTAACTGCTTACCATTCTGGTAGGTAGTTACTGTCGTTGATTTCCAGGCAGTGTGGACCTATATAATATTACCGGAATATCTATAATATGACTTCATTGTACTCGATTGGGTAACGACGTGACGCTGGTTGGGAGTGCAGCGGCCTCTAGTGATATTACGTCGCGAATTCAATAAAGCAGCTCGAAATAGATGTCTTTGCCGGCGCGGTGATTAATTTCTGCTGAGAGGAGCGAAATGCTCTTCATGGAGTCGCCGAGGCTAATGAGTCATTACGCGGTTTGAAAGCAGTCCTAATTTAATCTCCAGCTGTGTTTCGTATCATCTAGTTGTTTTTTTAGGACTCGCTGTGTATTTTTTCAAAGATGACTGCACAGAACGAGGTGCGACGTCGATGAAATCTAGTGTAGACTTATTCTGGCGAGTAAGAAGACCAATTACCCTGATTAGAGGGTTGGTGGAGACGTGTTGACGAAAATAATTAGTCTCTCAGTGGCCGCCAGGTTTTTAAAAACGAGAAAAAGCTGGCGGCTAATCAAATCGAGGTGAGCAACCAATTTACAAAAAATAATACTGATTCCGCATTCTCAGACACTAACTGCAGACTTAATTAAGCAGTTAAGACGGAGAACAGAATTAGTCGGATGCTATTCATCCCACTATAAAAATCACAAAAAAAGACAAAAAAAACATTACACGTTGCTTAATTCTGGTGATACCTGAAAACGCACCACAAATTATGTTGACGAACGTGTGTAGACCGCCCCCCCCCCCTCCCGTGACACTTCAAGCAACTAACTCTGCTGTGCAAAGGCAAACAGCTGTAACCGCTTACTGCTCTTTGTCTTTGTACGCCACAATTACACTATTCGACACGTGTGTCAAACACTAGCGACGAAAATATGCTGTGTTTGAATACAATGGCGTCCACCTGCCAGCAATTCGAAATTCGCAAAAATTGAAGAGGTCAGCTCACCGAAAATGATGCTTTTAAAACAGATGTTGGTTTTATAAGGGGAAACTGATAAAAAAACGAATTTATTTCCTTCATAGAACACAATCATCGTAATAATAGACCTGTAAAAATGTGTCGCGCGAACTTATTGATGGCAAAAAAATAAAAAATCAAATATTTACCCTAATTCTGTCTATTTATTGAAAACTTTTTTAGAAAGCAGATCAATAAATCTCCTCATTGAGTGCACCGGAAAACATCTGACATTGGTTGACGGGGAAAGAACCAAAAGAGGTCCGTCAACCACATTCAGACTCAGATTCATTTATTTGATCAAATAATAACATTTACATATTTTGATTAATAGTATAGCAATGATCAGGAGACCTCATTTATTCAAAATATACATACGTGTACTATACAAATAGTTAAGCTAGATATGGAGAAGAAATTATGTTGGACAACCATGTCAAAAATAAGAAATACGGGAATTTCTACTCATTTTAAATCCCTGAAAACAGACTTAATTTACCTACAACTAAGGGTTTTAGAATGAAAATTTCTATAAAACTGGGGGGTTACCAATACATGGCAATTTTCTTTAATTTTTCACCCACTTCAAGTCATCTTCATCCACTACAAGTCGCGAATTGCTGTCGCAATTCGCGGCTCATAGAGGATGAAGATGACACTGGTAAATTCCGACTTGAAAGGGTTAAATAGCCAGCAATTGCGGTGTAACTATGTTAAACTCTTAAACAAAACAGGTTATCCCAGGTGCAGAATTATGTGGCACATTTTCTAGTTCCACAACTCGTAAGCTGCACAAATATTGAACATTTTTATACTGAAATGAACCAACCATGTACAAATGAAACCACTTAAATATGCTTAAATATAATCGTCCATGGGGCACATTTTATGACGTTGTCAGCCCAAAAGCCGTCTCCAATTCGTATGTGCGAACAGGAGTCAGCTCGTATAGCCGTCTCACCATCACAATGTCTATTTTTTGTCAGGAATTCTGTGAAACGCAGTGACGTCACTCGGTGAAAAGAAGGTTATATAACCCCCCCTCCCCCATACTTCATTCTGTGAAACGCAGTGACGTCACTCGGTAAAAACAAGGTTATATAAGAACCCTCCCCATACTTCATTGTATTAGCCAGCTCGGTGAAAACAAAGGAGGTCGAGGTCATTGAGTTTCACAGAATATTCCTAGCATCACAAGACGTGATCCGTCTTAATTTTCGCATGATCGGGCTAAGATGTGATTAGTTTAATAATAAATTTATTAAGAATAAAATGAATGAGCAAAATAAATGAATGGATTAATTAATTAATGGAAAAATGAGAGAAAGAATAAATGAATAAACGAACGAATTTTTTTTAACCAATTATTTAGTTAACCCGTTCAGTGCAGGGACCGTCTTTATGTGTCCGAATCTGCTGTCTGTAAATGACAGATTCTGATGTACTGTATAAAGACGGTCAGCGCACTAAAAGAATTAAAATATTTATAATGGTCGTAAACCCATAACATAGGTATTCAAATGAATCAGAAAAAGCTGGCTAAAACATTTAGGATGATTTCAAAATGAAAAAAACCTTGGTCTCCATGGTTTATACAAAACAATTCAGTGTCTTAAGGGTTAACTTATTCATTCATTCATTCATTCATTCATTCATTCATTCATTCATTCATTCATTCATTCATTCATTCATTCATTCATTCATTCATTCATTCATTCATTCATTCATTCATTCTTACCTTCTCGTGCCTGCCGCCGATATCTACATAGATGGCTCGTGAGGTGTCCAGAGATGATCCGTTACCCATGCTGCACGGCCACGGTATTGAATGTTTATTCTGGTTTGTTACTTCTGACTCGGCCTTTGACTGCAATCGTCAGATGAGAAGATCTGTGAAGGGGGGGGGGGGTGCCTGTCCACCGTTGTCACGAAATGTCACCGTGTTTTCACGCGAACGCCTTCCAACTCAATACTTAAGCCATAATCTGGGTTTTGTTTACCACACCTCCACCACTGCCAAACCCTGCCTGCTGGCGAATAACAACACGTACAGGTAATAAAAAAGTGCTGTTTTCCTATAGCGGCTTCCTTCGCAATGTGTAAAAACTCTTGTCCGCACAATATTATTAGAGATGGTCTCCTAGCTGTATGATGGCGATGCGTATATATTAGATAAAACGCTCTCAAGTCCCTACTACTATTCTTCTCACAAATTCAGGTGTTATCGAATCAGGTATTTTACCCTCCTTTGCTTGTTATTCTTGACCATGTGCTACTCTAGATACTGCTTGCTATTGTCATCGATCAATGGACGGATATATTGCAGAAGCATAACGACAGCAAATGGTCATAATCACTATTACATAGACGTATGAGGCAGACTATACCGATGGGTCACTTCTATGTCCAGACTATACAGATGGGTCACTTCTATGTCCAGACTTCACCACCGCGCCCGGATCTTGCTCGGACACTAACAGTTCTACATTGAGCACTGGGTGCCAATGTCACATCATCCTATCTCTGAGAAGATGAGATCTGTTGTAAAAAGCCCCTCGCGCTCGTCTCTGATCTTTGATATTTGGCGCCGCTCCGTGCGGCTGACCCTGGAATATTACAGGTGTCCCAGACTCCGGAGGCGTGTTTTGTCCCGGTCACAAACAAGCCGTCAAACCTCACCTGCCTGCTCACACCTGGTGCCTCTCTAATGCCGCAGCGTCACCATTAAGGCATCCCCTGACCCACGCAGCGCACAGCAGCAGCCTACAGCTGCAACAGCAACAGAACAATCTATAATTGCGAAGCAACAAGCAGTGCGCCGTGCAAAGCCCAAAGGCGGTATCTGCTTGCTTTTCAAGCAAGCAGATGCCGCCTGTTGGCTTTCCAAGGCGGCATTGTTCTCATCAATCTGTCTGATTGGTTGGCCGACTCGCAACAGCAACGTTTTTTGGGTGCAAAGGCAAATGGCAGTAACTGCTTGCGTGAAAAGTGACCAGTTACTGTCGTTTTCATCTGTACGATTGTATTGGTCTACACTGCTTTGCAGAGCTAAGAACAAGTAACTGCTTACTTGTGAAGTAAGCATTTACAGGCTTTTTGATTTGCACGGCAGTACAGGAAGCAATATCTACAGAGACAATTGGCTAGTTTTACCAACACCTACCCGAATTTTGATGGACGTTGTTTGGTGGACGTTTGTCCGCTTTCATCTAACTTCAAACGTTGAAGTTAGATGAAAGCGAGGACAGTTTTTTTCTGGGAATCTATGCACAGAGAAAGAGTAACAACAATAAAAAACAAGATATGACAATTTAAGACTACTTTGTCATCATGAATAGGGGCCCCTGTTGTTTTCTAGTACAGTAGTTATACTACCCATGTTGTCCAAATTCTGCTCCCTTTTCGTCTTTTTTTCCAGATATATGACAGTTTTAATTTTTTGTAATGTATTGTCAATAGGTAAAGGTAAAAGGTAAAGGTGCAGGTTTTTCATAGTCTGATATCAAGTCTGAAGACTTTACATTTTACCCCCTGGTCACCGGACCTGTTCATTCATGTGCCATTTCAACTCCCCGGGGAGCATACAGTCCTGCAGCCGTTTCGGTGCATAGAACTTATCGTAGACATTGCCATCTCTGTCCTACCAGGTACTCATTTTCACCTGAGTCAAGTGAAGCATTTCTGGGTGAAGTGTCTTGCCCAAGGACACAACATCTTAACAATGTTCCAATATTGAGAGGGGAGAAGCATGATATTTCTCTGAAAATCCTGCACCAAGCGGGATTCGAAACCGCACGACAGGCAGCGACATCGACAAAGCGCCCCGCTCTAACCATTGCGCCATATCCCTCTCTTTTGTGACCCTGAACCCCGCCGTACAGAGACCCTATTGGCTGAAACGCTTTAAAAAGTACACAAGGATCAATTTGATCAAATATGGTGTTATGAAAAAAAATGCTTCAAAACTGAAAATTGCGTAGAATAAGAATAATTACAAGAATAATAATACGTAGAAAGATCCATTACAAAAACAACACTTTGGATGGCATCTGTCCAAACTAATAACAACAGCAACACGAGTGGCAGCAGCAACAACAACAATATCAACAACGATGCAAGCAACGACAGCAGCAACAGCAACATATGGATCAGCCTGGAGAACGATCTTTCCTCGTGCAGGCATTGATCTGTCGTGATGATACTTATCCGTTCCTATGGTAACTGATTGTATGAAATAATGGCAGGACACGTATGTTAATAGATGTATTGCTCTGCAAAGTGCATTGTTTCCTTTTGGCGTCGCACAGCGGTGTAGTAGTTCTGCGTGCCACGAACAAACAGTCATCGTGGAGCATTGGGGCTCGGAGCTCTGTCGATACGACAGACTTTTTTATAAATGTGTTTTAGTGATTATCTTAATTTCAGTGTTTTGTTTCAAATTGTGGCCGTATCTCCAATACGTCACTGTCGCTGATTTTATTCACTGTGAGAAATTCACTGCAGATTGATAAAGCAACGTGTGTCTGAACCTCTAACTTCCGGCGGAGAGAACACCCCCTTAACCTTCCCCCCCCCCTCACCTAGGACACGCAAATGGAACCCCTACTGTGACAAACCAACCTCCCCCCTCTTACCCCAAAGCGGTGCATTCACCAGCCCATAGCTCCTGGCATAATTTACATAATAATATGTATCTGAAAGACGTCATGGATGACCAGTTTTAAAATAAAAATAGAAAGGGACATATTATAAAGATGTTTGCCATAATCAACATTCCTAGAGGTGATGTAAGTCCTCTATCATTAGTTATCGATGAGCTGCCGAAAGCTCTTTTGATAGATACGAATAAGACTTTACTTTGCAGATCACCTGCGTTGTCATTATTGCATGCATTGATCCATTCAAATTATCATTCACGACATAGACCTTAAATCTAATCCACATATTTATATATTTACATTACACATACTTACATTGTCAAATACTTTTAACCCTTTCCGTCCTGAATTTACCATTGTCATCTTCATCCACTACAAGCCGCGAATTGCTGTCGCAATTCCCGACTTGTAGTGGATGAAGATGATTTGATGTGGTATAAAAATTAACGAAAATTACAATGTATTGGTAAACCCGTTTAATGGAAATTTCCATTCCAAAACCCTTCGCTGTAGGAAAATTAATTATGCTTTCATGGATGTGAAATGATGCTTTAATGCATCGTGATGGCTTAAAGGGCTAAGAGACATCCACCACATAGTCAGAGAAATCTGTGTGGTTTAATTTCCTTTTCTCACAGGATAAAATTATCGGCGAGCATTATGCTAACCACCAAAAGATAATCGGTCAGAAGAAAATATGTATTACACAAACACAAACAAAATAATCAACGAACAACACGAAATAAAATACTGTAAGCCATATTATTCTTTTAGACTAGAATTTATGTGTCCTTATCTGGAGTTTTTCTCGGATTTAAAAAAAAAAATTATCTTCACAAAATCCCTTATCTCGCTGAAGAAAAGGACAGCGTCATGTTTTATAAATTCCAGTATTCCCCCCCCCCCCCCACCCCTCAATATTTTGAATATATGCAAAAACGGAGATGTCCCTTTTTGGAGTAAACAGTCATATATTATTCGCCAAAAGGTTACTTCTATGTGCAATATACAAACTTACTATACACACAGAGAGACGCCTGTGACAACCAATCGGGTAAATCAATATCACTTTTTGATGAGCTGAATCAACTTTAGCCACTTATAACTGTATACCAAAGACTGTCCCCATTTTTGTGCCACTCCGTGACGATGACGTATTACTGGTGATCACCTGGGGAGTGTGCGCGATATTACTACAACACACGTTTAAGTTTTCAGTTATGATCCTGGTATTTCGCAATTCCCATTAAAACGGTTATCATTATTTGCACATTAGCGAATAAAGTGCCATTGTTTGCATCATGTTTTATGAGTATGCCATTACAACCTAGGTGGCATTTGTCAGTTATAGTACCAGCTCGGTATAATTTATATAGCCCCGATATTCCCATCAAAAATAATATACATAGATAAATGTAATTAGAAAAGCATATGTTTTGTCAACCATATAATGGTCCAAATAAAGGATACAAGTCGGCCTTCGACGAAAGCAAATTGTAAAGTGATATGTTGTCAACATAACATGGACAATGCAGCTAAATATTATATTCAATAAATTAGTAAACATTTTATAATTATTTAGTTCATTGTTTGGATAACGTCCAATATTTGACAAAAACTAGAATCTGAATTGATAACCCGACTACATTGTTTTTTAATCTGATGAAAGATCAAATATGCAGAAACCTTATTCAGGAAAGATCATCAAAGTTCAGATCTTTAAAGGTAAAAAAAATCATGCCACATTTGAATGAACGGACATAGCCATACAACTTTGATTTTTATCTGGTGGTTTTTTGGCAGAAGATGTGACACGGAGGGTGGGGCTCACAGATACAATGTACGTATTAATAACAAACAGGGACCGATGAAACGAACTTGTATATAACGGACATCAATCAAACACAAATCTATTATACCACAAGCGCAGAACATGTTGTCATGATCTTGCAGACCACCTTGATCAACTTCATAGTTTGCACAAGCATAAGTCTTGACTCAGATGGTGGCCAATGTCATTCAAATTGTAATCACCCTGCTGGAAACGGATTTTTTTAGGGGGACGTGACGCATTGTTAGAGCGCATCTGACTGCCTAGCCAGTCATGCAGGCGTCCGGCCTATATATTAGCTTCATATTAATACCACAATGTTACATATATTACATCTTCTTAAAGAAAACTATAAGAAACTAAAATTAATTTAAGTGCAGAGGCCTGAAATTAGATTGGCTCCGAGAAAAAAGCGTTCCCAAACCAGCGTTGCGAATGCGATACATAACATATGTTATGGTTAAACACCATTTAATAAGTCTTCGTCTCTTTGTATCTTGCTGTGACAATGTTGAGAAGAACGGATTAAAATACGCTCAATCATATACGACTGGCGACATGGATATACATCAATTAATTCGAAACCAATGAGATAAGGAGAGAAAAAGGTGTAACGCCACAACAATGACCCTGCGTCAAACTGCTAATTACACCTGGAGGTCAATGACAGAGATCTGTGCGCCTGCCGCCCAGACAACACAATGCATTTGTATAACATTAGTACGCTGTACAAATGTTATAGAAATGTTTGTGGTTGCTGGGTAGTCAACAAACACATAAGAGAATATAACCACAAATTGGTACGATATTGGACAAACTAACGTTGAAATTCATCCAGAATATAATTTCAAGTTGATTTTTAAAACATTTTTCTTGCAATGCAATCTAACAAACAACGTCTCACAAGATATCGCGTTTTGAGCGAGCATCCCAGAAAACATGGTATATGATATAAGTCGGCGTGCCAAAATATCCCAGGCACATTGGTCAAATTATGTAAAAAATAAATAGTCGCCAGTGACGGGGGGTTATGGGGTTTTGAGCCCCTCTCTCGGAAACTAAATTTCACTAAATCTCACTTTATATTGTACTGAGAACAGAAAAATAATTGGTAGGTACCTACTTAATCATAATATGCGGGAGGCAAACACCAAAATCACGTAGCTGGCCAAACATTAAAACGACGT
The DNA here is from genome assembly GCA_964017125.1 of Flabesymbios commensalis. Classification (NCBI taxonomy): domain Eukaryota; kingdom Metazoa; phylum Annelida; class Polychaeta; order Terebellida; family Flabelligeridae; genus Flabesymbios; species Flabesymbios commensalis. Next base: position 90,866,950 of record OZ024905.1, on the reverse strand, counting down.
TGAGTTAACGTCACGTGTTCACTGGGCATACAGTAGTTTTTTTGTTGTTGATTATTGCTCATTGGTATGTATATAATGATATTTAGGGTGGTGTATAATTCTGAGGCATTTGATAAAACTGATGAAATCCAAGATGGCCATTTCCCAAGGCGCAAAAATAAACTAATGACATTTTTGACATAATTGAAACAGATTAATGATCTTGGTGTCTACCATAGGGTTTTGAGGTATGCCGTACATAGTGGTGTGGCCAAAAAGGACCTTCAACATTGCTTTGTGGGTTAAATCCAAGATGACCGCCACTTTTTCTCAGGTCAAACTATAAATTAATGCAATTTTTTGATATAGTTGAAGCAGATTCATAATTTGGTGTCCATCATTATGGGTTTTCAGTTATGCCTGACATAGTGGTAAGGCCGCAAAACACATTAGGCGTTACATTGTGGATAAAATCCAAGATGGTCGCCATTGTCCTAAGGTCAATCAAAAAATGAATGACATTTTTTGACAAAATGGAAGAATGTATTATATGATTTTGATGTCAACCATTGGGTTTTTTAATTGTGCCTGACATATTGATGTGGTCAAAAAGTAATTTAGACGTTACATTGTAGATGAAATCCAAGGTGACCGCCATTTTTCCAAGGTCAAACAATAATTTAATACAATTGTTGATAGAATGGATGAAGGTTCATAATTTTAGTTTCCGACATGGGGTTTTCAGGTATGCCTGATATAGTGGTGTGTCGAAATAGTATTATGGACAGTGCTTTGTGGGTAAATCCAAGATGACCACTATTTTCCGGGGTCAAACAACAAATTAATACAATTTTGGACAGGTTAAAGTAGTAGTCCACCTGTGTACCTACATGTACAGAGGAACAATTCTAAACCCAAAAGGCACCACACGGATTACGATAGAGCTGGAGTATAACTATAACCAGAAAGAGGCATATGAATGCTCTACGGTTCGGTGTCTACCATAAGTTTCAAGTATGAGGCATGTTTCTGATATAAACAATCAATTATTATCATTCTCGAAAGGATGGAAGCAGATTCACGATTTAGGTGTTTGACAAATGGTTTTCAGGTATGCCTCATGTTCCTGACATAGTGGCGTGACAAAAAAATACTTTAGACCTAGCATTGTGAGTGAAATCAAAATATAAAGATGAAAGAGGTACATAATCTGATGATGACGTGATGGTGGGGTGATAAAGCATGGTACGATATTAAGATTGTTTTCCTTCATTGACCCGATATGATGTTCTGAGCAAGTCCAGGAGATGTACCCCCCAGATATGTACAAACAGCCGAAGACTTGGGTTTTGTAGGACAAAGTAAGGCTGCAGCCCTGTTGATAGTCCCCAAAGTAACAATAGTTCAAGGTGGGCCTACCGGTAAGGTAATTCATCCCACGTGAAAAACCTCATATCTAACACTAATGACGGTTGTTTAAGATATTATGGTATCTATTTATTGACCGTAATTTAAGGTACTGCGTGGTCACATAAATGGCTGAGCCCCGATGCGAGAGCTGCATTAGCTCCGCTGATGAGCTGAGGAACCAGGGTACACTGCTAACAATCCACCCGAATATACCACCAAAGCTCATGAAGGGTAAAGTTTCTCTTGGATGTTAGCTATAAACTACTGCTTCTGTACCATGCTTTATAACATTCAATAAACGTAAAACCTTCCTAATGAGCTGTCGCAGGTGGAGACAAAAAGTACCACAAACAACCGTCCTGGTACCCCGACATAGTGGTTGGCTAGACTGCACCTTATAGACATCGCATTATAGGTAAAATCCAAGACGTCTGCTGTTTTCTAGGTCAAACAATACAGTAATATTATTTTCGTCAGAATGGATTGTAATTTTGCATTAGTTATATATTTCTGGTATTATTTCAGTGATTTGAGGTCATCCTCTAGGTTAAAATGACAATTTCAAATTAAAATTCGATTTTAATATATATGCTATAAATCATAGCACGTACAATATATTGTTTTTGTATGATTTTGACTGGATAATCTAATTCGTGTAGGGTTTTATTTATTACTAAACATCATCAAAGGCGATCCTCTGACGAGAAGGAGTTAAAGGGTGATGGAAAGGCATTAAAGATCAACGGATAGTGTTACAGGTCGGTGGAGAGTTAAAAGTTGATGGAGAACAGGAAGGCTATAAAGGGTGGCGAGGCGTTTTAACTTTATTTGTTTAAAAATTGCATTTGAACTTGCAATTGACACTTGACTCCTCGGTTTCTCATCGACATGTTACGAACGCGCTTTGCATTGGTCCACTGGCCTACATAAGGTACTTGCCTAACTCAATTAATATCTGAGTGGGTTTGCAAACTGTTGTACCCCCCCCCCCCCCTGAATAAAAACAAACAATTTTTTTGCTGAGATGTCACAGACAAACCTTTTTCTCAGGACATCGCACTGACGAGGGATTTTATTGTCTTTCTTTGACAGTTAACGGCAGATTTGGAAAGGTCTGCTGGCTGTCAGCAATTTATTTTTATTTTTTTACGAAAACAACATACTAAACTCCCCCCCCCCCCCCGTATTAAATGACCGGCCCCTTACTGATGAGTCACATGTCTTGAGGTTGGATTATCCTTTTCAAACTGTCAGTACTAAGTGTAGCCGGGTGTGTGTATGGCGGACTGGAGTGATTACTACTCTGGCCAACGAGTCGACTCTTTGGATAGATGCGTAGCGCTCAGGCATCACGATGTTGGTGGGTTCGGTCCCCGGGCTGGGCAATTTCAACACTGTTGCAATGGCGCCCAAAAACGGTTCTCTTTGCCGGTAATGCAATGCCAATAATAGGCCTTAGTACAGTACAGAACACTGGGGATAGGGTTGCGGTAAAAGGCTGGCAAGAGAAGTTAACCCACGAGTGTGTTGAAGGCTGCTCGGGGACGAGCAGATATTTGGGAGGGGAGTATATAGCCGGGTGTGTGTATGACGGACTAGAGTGATTACTACTCTGGCCAACGAGTCGACTCCTTGGCTAGATTCGTAGCGCTCAGGCATCACGATGCCAGGGTTGGTGGTTCTATCCCCGGGCTGGGCAGTTTCAACACTGTTACATAAGTCTTGAGGTGCTGACAACGATGAGCATGATGGTGGTCACCACGATCACGCTCATCACTTTCAGCACCTCAAGTACTGTCTGACAGTTTGATGGAGGATAATCTCAGCATCAATGACTGTGGCTGTTATCGAGGGATGACGATAACCACTTCCTGACTTCTCTCTCAAGTGATTTTGCGAGAGCTGCCTTTTCTGTTTTCAGAGCAGTTGATTCGGAATGGGCAAGAGAAAGAGGCACTTCAGTGATGAGGTAGCTGAGCATGCAAAGCATGTCAAGTGCGATGCTCGTCTTGGCCGCAACAGCTAATGGTTGTGCAAATAAATTCCTTACTCCCTTCAACTGAGCGTACCATCGTCTCTTGCGCCATATTATTTCCTTTTGGGCGCTGGAGGATGGGGTTCATATATGTGGGTAAGGATGTTTTCGACAAATTGAAAGAAAATGACAGTAGAGAGAGGTGATTGCAGTAAGGCTCCAACAGGTCCAATATAACATCGTGGGCATCTGTATCCATCAAAATGTAGAGTTTTCCTGCGATGCGAGTGCTCACGTTATTGAACAAACTAAGCTTTTTGTTGTTGTTTTTGTGTCTCCAATTGAATTTTTCTAGGATAGATACGCCTACACATATAATCTAATTATATTTATGTACCAATTCAAATCATTGACCAAGAACACATGGGTAGAGATACGTTGTTTTGGTATATTTGGGACATCAAACATATAAACCTCACTGAACTTTACGCAGTGAATTGAATCTCAGAAAAGGCGGGTTGTATATAATTGTTTCACCTCCTGCGCAATATTGCTAGGATAAAGATTTTGTATAGTGGCATAACTTATGTTAATTTATTATTCCGACCCTAATCAGATATATTCCATTGCAATCGTTGACCATGAAAACCATGGGGTAGAAACTTTTTATGATTCTAACTTGATCAGTTTATGAGAAATTATTAGAAATTGAATTTTCGAAAATGGCTGCCTAATATTTATATTTTAGCATATTAAACCCCAGCAGCTTGAATACAAAAAATGGATTTCCATAGGTCCATTTTCAGAGATTTAAAAAATAACCACCGTGAAAAATCCCCCGGGTGGGGGACGGGTGGCCCATGGTCTATTATCGGTGTGCAAATGTATGAATGTCCCTCAGGAGAATGAATATGCGCATATACAGACTAAACTGAACCAGAATTACCCACCAATGATAGTGAAATAAAAATACACTGCTTCTCGAGCCCTGAAAGTCTGAGAGCAAGCTCGCTACTCAGTAACGGTCACGGACACTCCCCACAATACTGAATTTTTATGTGTGTGAATAAGAAACATTTATTTGAAGATCAATACCAAAGCGGACGAACCTATGATCTTCAATGTGACAGTCAAACAACATTTACCATTACACCAGGGCCACCGCTTCACGATTCTGTGTGCTTTGTTAGGGATAGAACAGAAAATTCAGCATAATCGTATTTTATCTGATGTTTTATTTCAGGCATGATCTTGATTTCTGAAGGAGTTTAAAACAGTGCCATTGCATTCAGCGAATACACAAACATGATTTGGTGAAAAAATCAAGTCTATATATATATAAACATATACTTGAATCTTGAATCAAATAAGGTATCGTATGTTTTATTGTATACCCCTATTCCCATATACGAACATTTATGGTTTTGTGGGATAATATCGTTGAATAAAGTTTTCATGTGTTTTAGTGTATTCCTTGATACATATAACTTGATAAAAAAAATCAAGTCTCTATCTCAAATAATGAGCAATAAAATTGATAACTTTACTGATTTCATGGCGGCCCTTTTGAATTGTGCGTCTCAAAAAATCTCTCAAGGGTTAGAAACCCAGATCCGCCCAGATATCATCACAATGATCCCAGTAATGTATACTCAACAGAAAAAAAATATCAGCCCAAAAAAAGGCACACCTCTCAGCTGCCGAACTACTGGGTACAGAACAGGAGGGGCATGCCCAGCAAACACGAGGTGTTGAGCCAAAGCTGGCTTCAGGTTGGACCAGCGTCGTAGACGGTGGTCCAACATTGAATCAGTATTGGGTCAACGTCTCGTGGTTGTTGTATTGTTGTTGAGTAGTGTTGTTGTGTGTTGTTGCTGATTATTGACAGAATGTATATTATATTATTATATACATATATAGTACATATCTTGAACGTATCGTCACGTACATATGCCTAACAAACACACGATGCTGATCCAATGGTCGTGTCATGTTGGTCCATCGTTGAAGACGGTTTTAGAAAAAAAACTGAAACAAATTCCTCACCAAAATATTTCTGTACCACGGTCTTGTATAAGTTCTCGACTAGCCGCACAAAATGTGTTTACTCAGGATATTTTAGGATGATTTAGAGCAGGGCTAAATCCAAAATGGCCGACTCTCTTACAAAAATAACATAGGGGGTGATAATTATTAATCATCAATTTCTTTACAAATGTGCTGATTAAATGATATGAAGTAGTTTTACAATAAATAAACGACAAAAAAATGGTTGCCAGATGTTTCATTGACACATCGTTTCCGCCTGTCGGTAGTCTATGTGTCAAATTAAATTTCTTCAAATGGTTTGTATTCTTCGAGCCAATTAAAAACAACTTTAGCTGCAGAAGAATCACTTTCCATTATGTTTTTGCTTATTCTTTACGTTCCACATTATATGCAATTAATCGTACAATCTTTAGATGTGGCTTTGGTAAGCCTATCTTCTTTTTTTGTGGGTCATGTTATGTGTCACATAATTATAGCTAAATCTGTAAAAATCATTGTTGCAATAAAAAATTGATGATTGGGACACCAGCAACAGACATTGTACAGTGCATGTACTGTATTATCTATGCAAACCTGGTGGTGCAAAAAGTGTATGATTATTTAATAAAATAAAATGAAATATAAAAATTGCATAATATCACATCACCGGGTAAATCATGACCGGTTTGACATACACATAATACATGTACATAAAATGGGTGTATTAAACATTTATTTATTACAAATACAAATCCTGATTCCAGCATGTCAGTCGTGCTCAAAGTATGAATGTTCTTCGGGGGTCGATCTAAATAGACAAACTTACACCCCTCTCCTCAAGTTCTTCATTTAAGTCAATAGGCTAATGTCACAAGATTCTAATTGAGCTTTAAAATGCAACAGTAACAGTAGGCTAATGTCACAAGATGCTAATTAAACTTTAAAATGCAACAGTAAACATTATTATACAATTCACTTTTGAACATAGCCTTTTAGATGATTTGGTGTTGCATTTCCATCACCACCATGGGGAGTAGTAGTAGTAAATCATTGCTTTACGTCACTTTTCAGCACAAAAAGTGACATTGTAATACGATAAAAACGTTGTAGTCAATTGATGAAATGAAATGATGTACAGATGATGATGTGAGGGTGGGGGTGATAGGGCATGGTGGGTTATTGAGAGCGTTTTCCTTCTCTCGCCCGATAAGGGGTTCTGGGCATGTCTAGGGGATCTACCCCCAGAGATGCCCAGACGGCCTGAGACTTGGGTTTTGCTGTGCAATTTAATGCTGAAACTCCGTGGCATTTCGCGCAGCTCCGCTATATTCGGGTCAGATAGTCCCCAGAGTAACAATAGGAAGGATAACTCGCTCTGGGTAACTCCATTCATCCCACGTGAGAGACCTAATGTCAAACACGCTATTGCCGGTTATTTAAGGCTACCACAGCCTACACCAGCGCCAGCACTGATGCGAGAGCTGCATTAGCACTGCAGTTGAGCGGAGAAACCAGGGTACGCCGCTGGCAATCCGCTCGAAGATTATTGCCAAATACGAGGAGGCTACAGCTTCCCTTGGATGATTGCTGTAGAGTAGTGCTTCCGTACCATGCCATACAGCATGCAATTGACGGAATAGATCCCTAATGACCCTCCCCGAATGGGGGCAAAATGTACTACTACTAGTAATCATTCCAGTACCCCACCACCATGGGGAGCATGTAGAGGGTCAATTGGGTTTTTAACGGGGGTATTGGATTCGGAATAGGGTGTGCTGCTACTGTGGCCTTAGAACGTGGCTCATCAGTAACATAAATTACATCATAGTCACTTCCACCATCATATGACCTTGTTATACATTTCGAGTCTTGTGGAATTCTTTTGAAAAATGTTGTGTTTTTTGTAATCTGGTTGTTATGTATTTTTGCTGTAGTTTGATGTCCCTTTGTTTTGACAACTATATAGGGTGTGGGGTCATACAGTGGAGTCAGTTTATTTTTCTTGGGTTGTCTGAACCTTGTCATGCACCAAAATATTTCTGGGTCTAGCACCTATTTTCTATAATCAACTGGTATTCATATTTTCTTTCTTTCTGTAATCCAACTTCATAATGTCTTTATCATGTTTATTTGTGGCCAGTATGGAGTTGTCCTATGATGTTCAAAACCGAGGTATGCTGCAAACTTTTTAATATTCTATCTCTGCCAAGGTGGGTCATTATCCGTCCGTCCTTCATATGCTATTTATTATTATTATTTGTCGATGTAATGATTTTGGCATAACTATAGTAGTTCTTCTGAAGGCTAAATCTGATTCAGGTGTGACACTAAGCTCATTTTTTAATTAAGCAAAATGTTGAAGTTCTTTGCCATGTTCTTTGTCATACAAGTTTCCATTTCTGTCATACAATGCTGCTTTTTGTAGCATGGCATCTTTTAATGTTTCTGCTTTAATTAAATCTAATGTCATTGCCTTGGGTATTGAATACATGGAGACATATTTAACATACTATTCTGCACTGTTTTCAATATTATTGTTTTTCTTGCTGGGGTGTCGCGACATGTAATCAGCGGGGTTGAATTTTCCTGGCTGATAAATATTTTTGCAATCGTATCTTTGGACCATCTTTTGATTCTTGCCGACGGTTTAGAAGATGGCTTGTTGAAGATCTCTACTAGCGGCTTATGATCAGTCATAACATCAAACTTTGCCCCGTATAAGTACAAAGGAAAATGTTAAATTCCCAAGCAAACGCCGAGGGTCTCTCTTTCAGTTTGACTGTACCGACTTTCCACGCTGCTAAGTACGCGGCTCACATACGCAATCATTTTCTGTTCACCAGTTGATTGATTTCTTCCAGTAAGTATGGCTCCCAATCCGGTTGGGCTAGCATCGATGTATGGTGATATATCTTTATGAATATCAAACTAGGCCATAATTGTGTCACGTGTAAGTTGTTTTTTAGATTGTTGCATGATTCCTGTTCAGTTGAACCCCAGTTAAAAATCGATATTCTTTTTTGTCAACTCTATTATAGGTTAACAATGTCAGAGTAGTTATGAATATATCTCGAAAATAAATTTCCCATGCCGAATAAACTTTGCAATTGGGCTGCGTTCCTCGGTGCACTACACTCTTTTATTCCTTTTATTTTTTTCAGGTGCTGGTGACATGCCTTGATGACCGAAAATATGACCATAGAACTCAAGTATCTCTTTGTTGAATAAACATTTTTCACCTTGAAGTGTTAAATTTTTGTCACTTAAGCGATCCATGGCAAGACGTAGGCAAATGTCATGTGGAGTTTGCGCTTCTTTTTGAGTGTTTTCTTTGCCAAACACAATTATATCGTCACTTGTGTGTTTGACGCCTGGTATGCCCTCTAACGCCTGCAATATCTCTTTTTGAAATATTTCTCTAGCTGATTAAATGCCGAATATAAGACTCGTGTGTCTTCTAAGACATAGATGTGTAGAGAATGTTGTTATGTATCTACTTCCCAGGTGTAATTCTAATTGCTGATAATTGGCTCGTAAATCTAGATGTGAAACCACTGTAGCGCTGTTCAAATCATGCATTAAATCATCAATTGTAGGTGTGAAGTGGCGTTCGCCCTGTACTGCTTTATTAGCTGTTCTCATATCAATGCAGAGTTGAATTTTGAATGGACTTTTCGGTCTCGGTACGAAAACTATCGGGGACAACCGGTCAATCGACTTTCTCAATTATTTTGTCATCCTCGAGTCTTTTAGGTTAGTTTTCAACATCCTTTTGTACGATGAGTCTGGCGTACTGGCATAACTGATTGTGTAATTTCACTTTTACGTCTTTCAATTTCCCAATTCCTTTAAAGACGTGTTTGTAATCGTTCATAATATCTTTTTCAATTCTTACATTGTTCATAATTTTCAAAATACCCGGGTCGGTTGATGTTTCATAGCCTAGTAATGAGCCAGGTAATGAGCCATTTCCCCCACCAATCACGTAAACGGTTGTGTTGATCGCTGTGCTACCATACGGAATGTCAGTATTAAATTGTTAAAGGTAGCGGCGTATTTGAACCATGCGCTATAATATTTGTGTTGCATAACGGTAATTGTTCTATTTTTGCGTAGTCATTCCATCTAATAAATTCACACTTGCACAAGAATCAAGAATGATATGGATTATGGAATTCTGAATGCTGATCGCAGCTTTCGGCAATTTATTTTCATGTTTTTGGTAATTATACTAACATTATAAATAACTAAATAAAGTCACCAGAGACAGAGCCAATTATTAAGCACATTTTTTAACACAGCTGATGACACTTAATCACATGCTGCATTGCAGTCCAGGCTGGAGAGCACCTTTAAAAAATCTGATTCTGTAAAAAATAATAATAATTCTGTAAATGTTTTTATATTCGACAATACTTGGTGCAGCTAAAGACTCATCGTGGTTGTTATTGGAATCTAATTCAAAATATTTATTGAATATACAAGCCATATCATTGGGATTGGTGGCGCTAATTAGGCCCTCGTGACAATTGTTTCCAGGCGTTCTTGTTGTTCATCTAAACTAAGACCAGAATCTTTAAGGGTTTTCTTTTAGTGTATCAGGCAAATCAGCAATGAACAGGTTGTGTTTGACCTTCAATAATTTCTGTAATTAATTTCTAACCTTTTTAAAAATGTCCAATGATAAGCTTGTGTCCAAGCTCGTTTCTTCTTTTTTTAGACGTCTTACATCCGAGTCAAACCAAGGTGGTAAATTTCTGGGGGTAAATTTGATCTTCTTACGTTGATTTTGGGTACACATGCTTTAACAGCATCATCATAGCACTGATGCCAACATTTCCAGTCCAGATCAACATCTATGTTAATAGTACATTCGAATGTCTGCAGTATTTTACCACTCAACAAAGCTCCTAACTTATTCCAATATATGTTTTTACATGCACTACACATACATTTTATCTATTACACATACATCTAATATAATAGATACATAATAATATGTATATGTAATAAGTAAAAAAGTCAAGCGTGATGAGAGCTATCGCACTTTGTTGTTTTTGATGGTCATGTTGGCTTTTCTCCTGTTGATATTATTATATTTTACACATTTAACGTAGCTATCCACCCAACGCTGATAAAATGTGGGGTAACTTTCTTTGACTAAAAATAGCATACCAGTTTCCTGACTTCGGAACTTGCAGCAATATTGTCCAATAGTGCTGAACGCGACGTGAAAAGATTTCCGTCACCCGCCAGTAAAAACAGCACATGTAGTTAAAGGAGAAGGAAATTAGTAGCTCACTTGAAAGCCTTGTCAAACAAAGGGCATTCACAGAGTTGCGGAAATCTACAGAGAGATACTGTAATTATAGCACCAGGCTATTCACAGCATTAAAATAGTAGCCGCGTTTCTATTTTCGCATTAATAAGTAGTTAGATGCTTTGGTCACCGTAATGTATCTGCATACATTTTGTTAATCATGGTAAAAAAAACCTTAAACCTTTCAGTGAGGTGATCGACTTTAAACGTCAGAATCTGACGCACAGAGACGTCAGATTCTGACTAATGACTATCCCCGCACTGTAAGAATTAAAATATTTGCAATGGCCGTAGACCCATAACATAGGTATTCAAATGAAGCGGAAAGAGCTGAATAGGACAGCTATGATGATATTAAATTAAAAAAAAAAACATTTGGTCTTAATGGGTTATATGAAAATATCTCAGCGTTGCAAGGGTTAAATAACCCTTCAAGTACTAGTGGCGTATGTCTTAGCCGTTTTATTTGTCAGTCAGACAAGACAAGTTGAAGGAGAAATTGGCACAGAATCTGCAACATAACATTAGCCCTTGTCCTGCTGAATTGTTTTAAATTAGTTTTCAGTCATTTGAAGCTGGAATTGCTAACGCAATTTCCAGCTTCAAATGACGAAAAATATTTCTATTCATGAAAAATAGACATCGCCCAAATTAAAATATTTCATTAACTGAGCATCTACATGTACCACTAAATATTTTCTCAATTTCAGTGGCGTTTTTACATCAGGTTTTGCTTCAAATTACACACAGTTATGTAAATAATTTTTACCCATTTCAGGTTTGGGTCGCGGTAGCGAGATGCAAGTGGGTAAAAATTCAGATTAAATAATTTGGCGGTTAAAGGGTTAAAGCGGCTAAAAAATGAACTGCTTGCCGACCTTCTTGAATACTTCACGGTTGTAAAGTAAGCAGGTACTGCCAGATACTGTTCTTTCCAGAACAGCATGTTTCAGTTATTCTTTGTTTCTACGATTTTTCAGCTGAAATTCATCATGATGCATACCTTTCTCAAATATTAATATTATTCGCCACAAAATAAATTTGTCAACATCCATTTTGTATGGCTATAAAAATATAAATTATTTTAGATTATTTCTATTTCATGCTCAGAAATTAATACATTAAATATTTTTTTGTACGCACGAAGTAATCAAAAATGTTTTGTGAGCTTTCACAAAATCTATTTCATAATATTGAAAAAATATTATTTCACATTTGCTTTAAATTCTAGTAATAAAAATATATATTATTAGGCCTAGTTGTAGCACAAAGCTAATTTCGTTTTAGCAAACATTCCTTTTACTGGCATATTATATGACATCTATGTGGAAAACATCATATTTTTCGTAATAGTTACAAATAAATGTGGCGAGTTCGTTAAAGTAAAATGTCGTTATAGTAAAATTTACTTACTTATTAAAGCTTCCCTATCGACATGAACAAAGAACACTGAAGCACCAGTCAGTATTGGATGGGAAGAATTATTAGGACTACCCTGATTTAATAGTTTGTTTGCTTGCTTTTTCAGTTTGTGTTTCGTAGGATGTTAATGAAACAATGTCGAAAAGAGGCAAAACAATTGTCTTTCGTAAGCTTTGTGCAGATCGAGATAGATATGTAAAATACAGGTAATTGAAAGAAGAATCACAACATCCAGCGCACGTCCTTCCTTTCTTAACGTTTAATCGATAAATCCGCGTTTATTGACCAGCAAAATACGCCGTCCATTATCACATTTAACCAGAAGGGAGTTTGGATGAAGGCATGGCAACCGCTGACGTCATATGAGAACGCCTCTGGTTAGGTATGCGTGATTATCACCTCGCCCAGAGAACGGGACACACTGGGCCAGTGTTGATTTAACGTTGGGCCACCGTCGCAGACGTCGAGCCAACGTTAAATCAACAGAGACTCACCTTGTCGTGTGTGTAGGGACGGCGTCATCTCGGAAAACTCCGACACATCAGCTCAACATTCGGGTGACGATTTTCTGATCTACAGGGTGTGTCCTCATCATTAATTTCACCTTATTTCACCGGTATCTGCCAGCAAAATAACATGTACATCCAGTGACTGTGTGTGGCCCTTGGGGTCGTTTGTGATGTGCCTAGCCACAACATACATTCCGTGCCTTGAACCCAGTTGTTTTTGTCGAGATAGCTTATACAATAAAGTATGGGGAGGGGGTCTTATGTAACATTGTTTTCATCGAGGGGGCCATTCAAAGGGGCTTCCGGTGCGTTTCACAGAATAATGTTTTTTGCATCATTGCACATTATGTCTAGTTAACAGGTTAGCGTATGTGTTTCGACAGCCACTAGATTTTTCATATTTTTCAAGCATGTTAAACATAATAATAACTTTTGTTAATTTTTGATAGATACTCTCGTACACTATTTAATTCTTAGGTTTCTACGCTTTCCAGAGTTTTTTTTTGTTATAGGGCCTATGCAGTAGCTATTTTATATCTGGTTTTGATGCGGAAACATAAACATAGCACGACTATGCTGTCTAAATGCATTTCAAGTAGTTATGATGCATATTTTAATTACTCTGGGGCCGTATTCTCGTACAAGTTACGATATATCGTAGGCTTCTGATTGATCGAGATGTCCATCTCGACCAATCAGAAGCCTACGATATATCGTAACTTGTACGAGAATACGGGCCCAGTACTTGCTGTGTATTACATATATTCAAGAATATATATTCTTGATATAATTCATATTTCTTTGTAATTGTACTATGTCGATTTTCATGTGATTTTACAACTAACGCTGTTGTACATAGGCATGTGCATTTACAGTTTAAACTGTTCATTTTAATGACGCATAAGTCTGCATGACTTCTCGTCGTAAATAAATATCTATCTATATATCCATCTATCTGTTATTAGGCCTACTGTTCCGTACTGCTATTTTTTGTTTCAGGATGACTGGTTGCTGTACATCGCAACCAAAGGGGTTTTTTACAACTCGATATCATCATAAATGTCTTAGTTAGCTCTTTCTGAATTATTTGAATACCTATGTTATGGGTCTACGACCATTAGAAATATTTTACTCTTACAGTGCGGGGATAGACTTAAGTCGTCAGAATCTGACGTCTACAGAAGTCAGATTCTGACGACTAAAGTCTATCCCCGCGCTACAAGGGTTAAATTACTCGCTAACTAAATGTTTGCTCCGCAAGCACTGAACGTTGTGCTGCTTTATGTTCGACCAGCGTCACAGACGGTGGTCCAGCCTTAAATCAACATCTGAATACAGCCCTGCGCCCATTTTGGCGCTAGAAATATTATCTTAAACATTGCCATCCCTGTCCGCACGTGAGAATGAAGTGTCTAGCAATTTTATATTTCTCCGAAAATATGCACCAAGAGGGGGTCAAACCCGCAAGACAGGTCTCAGCAAACACAAAACATTTATATAACATTTATACAATGGCGGCCCAACGTCTGCGACATTGGACCAATATTGTATTTATAAATGTTATACAAATGTTTTATGACGCTAGGGTATAAGCTATCGCGAAGAGTCACGCTGTAAGCATTGTGCCACGCCCCTCTCTAATGTTCTACTAATATCATAAAGCAAATTCGAATAACGACAATTTTTTTAATTTTAACCCTTAAAGCGTTAAATTATCATATTAAACGTTCACCCACTTGAGGTTGGTGAAAATTACTCCTGTTTGTTTAATTTGTAAAAAAAATTGTAAAATTTTGAATGTTTTATGTTTGCTTGGAATGTTACAAAGCATATTCTAACAATATATTTTTTATTTTTACCATTATTATAGAGCGTTAACTTATCCTATTTGAATGTCCATCCATTCACATTTGTTTAATTTGAGACCAAACATTTGACATTTTCATTTGATGATTAACCCTTACAGCACGGGGATCGACTTTAGTCGTCAGAATCTGACGTCTGTAGACGTCAGATTCTGACGACTAAAGTCTATCCCCGCACTGCAAGAGTAAAAATATTTATAATGGTCGTGGACACATAACATAGGTATTCAAATAAATCAAAAATACCTAACTAAGATATTTATATTTATATCAAATAGAAAAAAACTTTGGGGCTCCAAGGTTATATAAAAATATTTCAGCGCTTTAACAGTTTAAGAGTTAAAGGTTTAAACACTTATTTCAATAACTGTGATTTAACCTGGTAATAAAACAAATTATAAATTGTCGTGGAATTTTGTAAAAGTAGCCATTTTGTATACTGTATATACATGCACATAATTATATGTTATCATGTTTATAACAATTAAGTGTGTAATTACTTTTCGTTATGTCAATAAAATATTTGTCTTTGTCTGTCTGTGTGCCTGTCTGTCTGTAATGCCACTACACTAGCGATCGGCCAATGTGTCCCCTCGCATAAAAAAATGAATAATTGATAAGGAATAGACAATCAATAATCTACTCTCATGTGATTTTTCCTTATTGCGGTGATTTTACGTATTAAGCTTTTCCTGCGCTGAATAATGGTGATTCTAGATTGTCATGGTATTTTGTTTGCTAACAAAATTAGGACATGCTAAATTGGTTATTGTAAAAGACTTATTAAGAGCAATCACTTACATCATAAGAGATATGAACGTCTGGAGGACCATTCCCAGCAAACATGAGACGTTGACCCAACGTTGGTTACTTTTGGCCTAACGTCCACGACGCTGGCCCAACCGACGCTGGGCCAACGTCTCATGTTTGCTGTATTATTAGCAGGCAGAGCGCTTGAAGCAGAAAATTAATTTTCCAAATAATAATTAAACGGTCGTTTGAATAGGAAACTCTTTGTTTGACGAATCGGTTATGTCTGTCATCAGAAATAAATATGTGTTACGTGTTTTTTTATTGTAAGTGACATATTGTTTTGCAGTGAAAGACAATTTACGCATTTAAATAATACAAAATTGTTTGGTCACATTATACAATCATAGAATGTACACATGATTCAAATCGTTTATAACCAGCCACATTAATGCACAATTGAACAATACATTAGAAAACATCACTTTTTGTAGTGCAATATTTAAATTGCGTAATTAATGTTTCTTCTAATGAAAACAATATATATGTTTTTACTAATTAATGTACATAGTATCTGTATTACTAAGTGATTTTTGAGATGCATAATATTCACAGATTATTGGGCTACATGCTATACAAATTATTTACAGCTTTAATAAGACACTTTGATAAAAAAAGGCATATTATATTGTGTACATAAGGATAACTGTGAACATGGTAAATTGGATATCAGTATCTGCTTACTCGTTGAGCAAGCAGATACTGCCTTCTGGTTTTGCGCCGCAGTGCTGTGTGTACATCTCGGCCAGACCAAAAAGCAATATAAATACGTTACAAATACGCATGCCGTGTTTGGATTTACGAATGTCCGATTACTTTGTTGCGTAATTGTACATGTCATACTGTAGATCTGGTAAAATTCGCGATCTTTAAATTTTCGCGAATTTCGCGAGAAGGACAAATTCGTTAATTTAATAATCTCGCGAAATTATCATTATAATAGCGCTACCTATCATCTAAATTGATAATTCGCGAATTCGAGACTTTGTGTAAAGTCCCCCCCCCCCAAAAAAAAATCGCGAACATCTAAACAAGTGAAAAATTCCGGATCTACAGTATGTGTCGTTCTCGTGCTGTTGCTTTGTCCTGCTTGTCTTTGTTACGTCTTGCCAGCTGCATCATCGATTTTAACCCTTAAGTATATAATTTAAATTTGCACCCACCTGAAGTTGTGTCTCGCTACCGCGACCCACAACTTCAAGCGGGTGAAAATGACACATATTCTTTTAATTTGACATGAAACATCGAAAAATCTTCGAAGTTTTAACGCTCATTTCATTCCCAATAACTGCTATTTGACTTGCTAATACAACAAATTAAAACGACTATATTGGGCCCTAGCGCTTTAAGGGTTAACACTGGATCCCAGTGAACATAAAACAGATTGTATAACATTTTTCTACACTGTTGGACAACGTCGAAAACGTTGGGCCGACGTTGTACAAATGTTATACAAATGTTTTGTGTTTGCTGGGAAGTTCCTGGTTTTACCTGGCTCGCATTTTCGTAACATGACAGTTCACTAAACATTTAAATTTACGATTTTATCGCTGAAAATACTTGTCACTTTGTCGGTATATCGTTTTCATTTTTTAAATAGTAAATCTCTCAACCCTTATCCTGCTAAGTAAATTTATTTAAGTTTTCAACCACTTAAGGTTGTGTCTCCCTACCGCGATCCACAACCTCAAATTGGTTGAAAATTACTCATAGTTGTTTAATTTGAGACCAAACATTCACAAATTTTGATGTTTAAAGAGTAATTTCATTCCCAAATAACAGTTAATTTATCGGCTAATAACATGTATTAAAAGCGACTATTGTCGTGATTAGCAGGCAAAGGGTTAAAGAGATGTCGCAGTGCACTTGCAATAAAGTGATTCAATCGATTCCATGATGCGTGGGGGGGGGGGGTACTCCGTCACTCTGCAAGGTTATCTGAAACAGTGGAGCATATTAAACCTTTAATCCTTTAAACGCTGATTTTAAAAAAACATGCAGACCAAAGGGTTTTTTCAATTAGAAATTGTCATGAATGTCTTAGTTAGCTCTTTCTCATTTGTTTGAATACCGATGCTATGGTTCTATGGCAATTCGAAATATGCTTCTCTTACAGCGGGGGGGGGGGTCGATTTTAGACGTCAGAGTCTGACGTCTAAAATAGATCCCCGTGCTGTAAGAGTTAAAGGGCTAATCTCGATTATAGTCATTTGTGATTCGTTGTATTAGCCGATAAATTCTCACCGTTAGTGCTTAAACACCAAGACATGCAAATGTTTGGTCTCAAATTAGGGAGAATGACTAATTTTCACCCACTTGAAGTTGTGGGTCGCGGTAGCGAGACACAACTTCAAGTGGGTGAAAATTGAATAACTTAGTGTTTCTAGGGTTAAAAATATAGGCCTACCATTATTCAGAACTCAGGTTTTCGTTTTATAAGATTTTGTTTCTTTTATGTGAAGCTGGAATTTGCGTCAGCAATTCCAGATTCACATGTTAACGCACATACCACACAACCCTTTTTTTTAAATTGAAATTTTCACTCACTTGAAATTGTCACGCGTTAACGCGATTCACAACTTCAAGTGAGTGAAAATTGTTATACGCTACACAGGATATTGATATTCGCAGCAGCACACTGTTCATCCTTGCTGCGAATCGTTCTGACAAACGTTGCCGACTTGTTTCTTGAGCTGTATTTCTTTGTTTCTTGACACTTCACCACTGAGCTGCGCCGCGTTCGCTATGAACACCTCATTAGTTAGTCCACCGAATCGAGTATAGAGATATTATCAGAGCGTACACCGCGTGTGCCGCGCCGCTTCTCAGTTGCACACCTGCACTGTTCAAGTCCAGCTCATCCTCCCATACCTTGCTGTTCCATGGATCACCATCCAAATAGGTTTGGGCGCAGTCGTCAACTGTAAAAAAGGTCGAGAATTATAATATGCGATTTTGGTAGTATATAGGTGGACATGTGAGAAACTATTGGTATTTCTACGAATTTTATCTCTCAAATCGAAGGTGTTTTCTTATCGCAATAAATTTTTTTATTAAAGAGAATGGATATAAGCTGATTTCTACATTAAATATATAATGTCTTGAAACATAACTTCCAAGTACAAAAGAGTAGGTTGACTGTTGTCACTATTCAATAAAACTTAAACACAAATAATTTACTATCAAATTTTACTATCAAATACAATAAGGCTCAATTATAAGGACATGTATCGGATCAATTGTAGAAATCATATTTAGATTGTCTGTAGCAAATACCCGTCAATAGCCACAAACCAGCCAACTGTAAGACCCTGAATTGACTTTATAAGATTTATTCTTCTTGCCTCGACAAAGCTTTGATAACTGTTATGTCTTATGAGTTTATATAGTCTGATTCCATATCTACTCAGCGTATCTTACTGTAATATTCTAATTGACGTACAACTGGTACTCTTTAGAAAAAAAGTATATCAACGCGAGCATTAGCCGTTAGAAATAT
The DNA here is from genome assembly GCA_964017125.1 of Flabesymbios commensalis. Taxonomy (NCBI): domain Eukaryota; kingdom Metazoa; phylum Annelida; class Polychaeta; order Terebellida; family Flabelligeridae; genus Flabesymbios; species Flabesymbios commensalis. The sequence goes on along the minus strand of OZ024905.1, from coordinate 90,848,133 downwards.
TTAACTTTTCAGCCACTTGAAGTTGTGGATCGCGGTATTCAAGTGGCTGAAAATTACATGTTGTTTTAAAATTTAAGTCAGCAAGTTTATCAAGTAGTGTAGTCGCCATCAGTGTTCAAAGAGTTACTGTGACATGACTTGACCTATATATGCATAATAGTGATGTGACGTGACTTGACCTATAAACTTACAGAGTCGCTCGGCTTCTGTGAGCTCCAATGCCAGACTGCCCCCTAGATAGGGGTCGAAGGTGCGCGATGACTGCTCAGGGGCGCAGGCGGCAGAGCTAGACCGTGACATCACTATATGGCGCCAATCCAATCTTTCATAGTTCTGTCATAAAAAAATATTGATAATTATTAGACGATATCATATGGAAAAAAAAACAATCAGATGGTTGTTTTATATCTCTATATACTACTGAGCATGTTTCGGCTGCGCGACGGCTATATGAGCTGACGTCAGTAGATGTATTCTAGGTTTATAGTATTACTTTGATTTAGGGATGTATGTAGGCCTATGTTAAAATTAAGAGTGCCATATGTTTTTACTATTTTTCCTTTACACATATCCTAGTTGTATGTCCTTTTATATAATAAACAACTAAAGCATTTAGAGGTTTTAATTAGGTTTCTACGCTTTCCAGAGTGTCCTTTTTTGCTACACGGTGTAGAGCACAGTGTAGCTATTTTATCTCTGGTTTTGGTGCGGAAAAGAGATGACAGACAATTGTCGGTTAATAACATGTTCAAAAAATGATAATAATAATTATAATGTACCATTTTTGCATGTTTTTAACTGGAAGTCAAATAAACATAAACAATAAACACAAACATCATCATACATGCCTCATTTATTTGACACTGATCATTAACCAGCTCGAATAATAAATACTCCCAAGTTAAAAAACTAGACCTTTTATTCATTAACGGCAGGCAATTTTTTAGAGAAAAAAAGTTCGAATATGATTGGTTGAGTATCCTGAACACACTACACTGCACTGCAAAGCCAAAAAGCGGTATAGTATATGGTTACTTGTAAGGTAAGCATCTTGATTTTGTATGGCAGTTTAAACAGTAATGTTATAGACTGTTTGCCTGGTATGAGTACAATATGTGTAAAACGATGACAAGAGGAATCCTAACCAGATTAAACATCTCGTATTCAGTTTATATAGCGAACTTCAGATTACGACCTGTGCTTTGTTACTGCCTCTTGGCAAATCTATGGAACACTTTCAGTAATATGTCATCGTCCCCGCTCTGGCATTCAAGCTTCAAAGAAACAAAGTATTTCTTCTCCGCTCATTCGTAAAAAATCAATGTGATGGGGAGCCACCGTGATCGAGAGGTAGTATGCTCGGCCTCGGATAGCCAGGGCTCGAATTTCGAATCCTGTGTCTAGAATGCAGTGTCATTTCATTCATCTCACCATCCTCATGAGGTTCTATGGCCCAGTTTAGCCTATATCCGCACAAAAGTGACCTAAAACTCCATTCATTCATTCATCCTTGAACATTATTAATAACATTTGTCATCTATTGAACACCGTGTATGATATTTCTTATCTATTGAACATTATTAATGACATTTGTCATGTATTGAACACTGTGTATGATATTCATGATATACTGAACATTATTAATTATATTTGTCATCTATTGAACATTATTAATGGTATTTATCATCTATTCAACACTGTGAATGGTATTTATCGTATATTGAAGACTGTGTATGATATTTAGCATATATTAAACACTGTTATTGATATTTATCATCTTTTGAACATTATTAATGTTATTTGTCATCTATTAAAAATGAACATGTAAATGGTATTTGTCATTTATTAAACACTGTGAATGATATTTATCATATATTGAGCACTGTGTATGATTTTTGTTATTATTAAACACTGTGAATGATATTATTTATCAAACATTGAACATTAATTATATCTATCATCCAATAAACATTAATAATGAATTATATTTATCATATACTGAACATTATTAATGATATTTGTCATCCATCGAACATTATTAATTATATTTGACACTATGAAAGATAATTATAATTTATTGGACAGTCTGAATTATATGTGTCATCTATTGGACAGTGTGAATGATTTTGTCATTTTTTTGAATAATGCGCAGCCCTCTATTGTTTTAGGGGGGGGGGGCAGCAGTCAATTACCAGGGGGGACGTTGCTGGAGTCTTTGAATTGGTGGATACATTACTTATTTCATTTCCTATCCGCAGAACTTATTTTTTGTCACACTCTGCCTCGAGCAAAATATTTATTTCACTTACTTAGCCAACAAAATTCTGTCTACACAATTGGATCCCAAACTAGGCTTAGTAGCCTATTGAATGGAAGGTTTAAGGGTCATTTCATGAAGCCGAGCGAGGTGAGGCTGAACACATTTTAAGGGCCATTATATATTTATTTACAACATAAACTTCAGACAATTCTTTATTTCACGAAAATTTAGTTTGAAAATATCTATTTCACAAATACTCCAGCCTCCCCCCCCTCCCCCTAGTAATTACACACTTGCATCCACACATAGTATTTGAAACAACGTGGTCAACAAAATGATTATAATTATCTTTATGATACGGTATATAATATGTACGAATATCTGTAAGGGACATTTCAAAGCTATTACAAGTATTTAATTGGAGGGTGCGCACCAAAAATGCATTTATCAAAATTATAAATTGTTTTATGTAATGTGATATAACATGACAATGCAATTGGCGCATTCAAAGCGTACATGAGCAGAACGTGCGCAATGCGTTGAGACGTGACAATAGCCTAGCGTGAGCATCTTCCCACGCAAGGCTCGCTACTTCTGGGGTCGCTGTGGCAAGCTTGCTGCCGGGTAGAAGGGTGTGAGGTGGAAATCAAAGAGAACACACAATCTTGTATTTGGAACATCCTCTTTTCGAAGGTGTTAACAAGACGGCGGGTATTGCTTTTTGCCCTTTCCAGGTGTTGACGGCACATCGCAATCAAAATGAAACTATAGAGCTTCTGTCGTATTTGCCTGTGGGACACGTGTCTGGCATGCTGTGATTCATTTTTCACTGAGATGTATCAGAACTGGGTAACTATTATGCCTTGCCCCCTCCCCTTCTCCTAATCCCTGCCGGCCCTATCTCCGTTCCCTGTGCTCCGCTCCTTACCGCCGGAAGCCATTTAAGATCACATCAGTCAGAGGATAATTAGCTCAGTGGGGGCTGGGAGGCCAGACGCACATATCTCCTTCATTTATCCTCCATTATTATTGTCTGACCCTTGATACCCCAGGGAGCTTGTATACACACACAAACACACGGTGTTCACAATATATTTAGGACCGGCCTACGAGCGGTATCCTATTAAGTTTATTTTGCCTGAGTTTGTGTCCTATTGAGGGGGAAGAGGGGTGCTGTGTGTGGGAAGCGTTGCACATGTCTGTACACGAGTCCATATGAACATGTGCAATATAACGTTTCAGGTCCTTAGGTTAAGTACTTTTGTCTTTAACAAGTGTTCAGAAAAAATAGCCACGATTATATTTGTGGTTAAGGCTTAAAGGGTATTGGTTGGAATAATGTTGGCCCAGCGTCGCAGACGGTGGCTCAGCACTACATCAGCATTGTGCCAATGTATCGTGTTATCTGGTGTCTCTGGCGCAAGGATGTTAAAGCGTCACCAGCATAATGCAACAGTCTGAAAACTCGGTATTAATCACCCAATGCTGTTTTAATGGCGAGCCAGCGTCGAAGACTGTGGGTCAACATTGAAACAGCATTCGTTGAACCGGGATTTGGTGGGTACGTAGGCCTACATCCTCTGTACGAGGTACATCGTAGGCAAGTATTGAATGAATATTGGTCAGTACTGGCGATGGTGGTGGAAGGAAGACACGTCGAAGATATATTTGAACTTGTCTCCTTGGTTCTCTTCCTAATTATATCATGGACATTTAGGATTCTGGCCCATGAGGAAGACCACTGATATTTTGTCTATAGCACTCAAACAGACTAAAGCCCGGCCTCGGAATTCGGGTACTCCTTTTCTATAGTCAGGGTTGCTAGAGCAATAAATGGACATGTTGGGGCAAATTGTTCCAAAGCTATCAAATTTATTCAGAATGTCGACAGAACCCTACTTGATCGATTTAGGGTGGATGCCAAGACAGGCATCGCATTGCGCCACCGTAGGGGCTAAATCAAATATGGCCGCCACTAGATATCAGAAATATTAGAATAAGTGACCCGCCACGCGAGAAGGTACCTCCCGCGGCTTATAATTTAATTTTAATGATTACATAACTAAATTTACAATATTAAAAATCTTATGAAACAAAAAGTAATAAAGATTTTTGAAAAATTATTTCAGTTAATCAGACATGGAGAACACGGCTATCGAATCAACGGAAACAATTTGTAGCTTACACCGGCCCTGAGCGATTCGCGGCTTGGCATCCATCACAAATTGAAAGAGTATAATCTGTTCTATATCTGTGCCAATGTTTGTGACTTTGGAAGAATTTGCCCCAAAATATCCCTAACAGCCCCAACTACTAATTACTATTGTAGTCACGCGTGTGTTTCGACCGCCCGATGCTGGTTTAATGTTGCAGAATGCATGTTGGTTTATTGTCTGCGACGCTGGACCAACAATAAACCAGCATCGGGTTGATGTCTCGAACTCTAACAGTCAACGTACATGTAAATGCCACCCATTTAATCCTACAACGCGGGGATCGACTTTAGACGCCAGAATCTGACATTTGCAGACGTCATATTCTTGCGTCTAAAATCGATCCCCGCACTGTAAGAGTAACACTATTTATAATGGCCGTAGACTCATAACATATGTATTCAAATGAAGCGAAAAGAGCTGACCAAGAAATTTATGATGATTTCAAATCGAAAAAACCTTTGGTGTCCATAGTTTATATAAAATTCTCAAGCACTTTAAGGGTAATATGTGTCACATACGAGGGAGAACATTATGTCTGCATTAGGTCTGAAAATTAATGCGATGTGTGGCTTTTTTCAAATGTATTATCTTTTTTCATGGAAAATAAAAATATGTTGTTCTTTGATGCCGATCTTATCGATCAGAAATTCTTTTTGAAATGAGCTGGATTGATACAGGCCTGGTGATATGTTTTTAAATCAAGCCGATTCTTTTTGTACTCCTGGGTCGCATATTACAAAGAATCCTAACTTTGATCCTATCTCAACTTTCTCTCATTTCCATAAAAAAAGTTGAGATCAATCCCAACTTTTTAATGGATATGAGAGAAAGTTGAGATAGAATCAAAGTTAGGATTCTTTGTAATATGCGCCCTTGCCTTTTTTGTATTTTGGTACAGCACATTAATGTTGTTAATTAAAAAGAAACAAGTGACAAAGCTATTTGGTAATTTTAGTAGGCCCCTAATTCACACAATCCTAAGGCAAACTGAAGTATCAGTATACTTTAAGTAAGCGGTTACTGCTGCTTGCCTTTCTGGGAAAGCTGTAAAGAGTGGCCCCTGATCACTGATAATCGCTGTTTAGTACACCTAAGGATTAGGGCACCATAAAGATCGCTCTGCACATTGATCGAGCAAGTCAAGCGAACACTGCTTTACAAAGCCCAAAGGTAGTATCTGCTTACGTGTAAAGTAATCACATACTGCCTTTTGGCTTTGCATGGCTGAACAGTCCTGTAAACATCTTATTTTACCTGTTTACAGAATACATTTATAGATGTGTGAGTAAATATTCACATGCTTCGTGAGCATAACATGGTGATTTAATGGATGTGAACTAGCAACGTTTCCTACCTTCATATAAATATGGATTGAATCTAAAGGGCCAATATATATATATATAAGCGAGTGCTTATAAAAGGCATGCTCGTTTGTAAACGGGCGGCCATTTATAAACGGCTGAATCCGTACCTATGAAAGCATATACATATGCGCTTTCACAGGTACGGGTCCAGCTGTTAATAAATGGCGGCCCGTTTATAAACTTCCATGCGTTTATAAGCCCTCGTACCGCACTTCCGGCGAGTGTTTATAAACACCCGGGCGTTTATATACTTTAGTCTGTATATGCACAAAAGTGGCCTAAAGCCTGATTCATTTCATTTCATTTTTAGTAAAGCACTTGGGAAGAAAAATCTGTGAAATACGATGCTTTAATTGCCTAAAATCGCCAGGAATAGGTTTGCTGAATACTGACCACCTGTGATTAACAACAACTCTATAAGTGCCTTGCTGTGAAATTGGCGCCCTTTGCTTCTTTTAAGGGGGGGGGGGGGCACATTTAATTACTAGAACGGGGGTGCTGGAGTTTTAAAATTGGACAAGTTATTTCTTTCGCTTCAAAATTGCGGAACTTTAATTTTTTCACACTCTGCTTCAAGGAAAATATTTATTTCACTTTCTTAGAAAAATTAGGAAAAAAAAATGTCTACAAAGTTGAATCCAAAACCAGGCTTAGTATTGATCTGGTGATTAAAGACCTGAGCGGAGCGAGGCCTCACAATTTTTTCCCAAAAACGGACCATTCTGTGAAACTCAATGACCTCGACCTCCTTTGTTTTCACCGAGCTGGCTAATACAATAAAGTATGGGGAGGGTTCTTATATAACCTTGTTTTCACCGAGTGACGTCACCGCGTTGCACAGAATGAAGTATGGGTGAGGGGGTGTTATATAACTTTGTTTTCACCGAGTGACGTCACTGCGTTTCACAGAATACAATATATATGGCCTATTTACAACAATGTCCTTCAGACAATTATTTATTTCACGAAAATTTATTCTGAAAACATTTATTTCAGAAATACTATAGCCCCCTCCCCCCGGTAATTGAATGGTGGCCCCCTAAGCAGCGCTATGCCAGTGCATTCATGTAGCCTCAGCAAAACTCTTACCGAACGCGTCCTATGGTATAACAATTTCTGCTGGAGGGGAGGGGGGTGGCATGCAAAGACTCTTCCAGTTTTTCTCATCTATACAATTTCAATCAATTACCGCCAATCATAGTTGATTAAGCAGGCTTTTCAAAATAGTGCGCTGGCTAATTATAGAACCCTGAGCAATGGCTGCTATTAACTAAATATCCTGCACATAAGACAAGCCTCCGACGCGCGTCGTAACCTATTATACTATCAACAATGGATCGCGCTATTACAAACGAAATACGCCGTAAGATATGGAGGTGACGTCAAAGGTTCTCCCGGATTTTCTCTTTTGTCCTTTGCGCGAGTGCGACGGCGTTGAAATATAACTTATCTGCAAAAAGGCCACTGACATTTAGCGCCGATCTAGGCATATATCTCGACTCTCGATATTTTCACAAAGTCTATTCATCGCCCTCTAGCAGTCAAACTGTTCATTTGTAGCAGACAAACTGTGGCTAATGCCGCTCATTTTGAGCTACGGGGGGGGGGGGGGGTGATATATTTATGATATATTTATGAAACGTGAAATCACCTTGAGGTCCCCCCACCACGCTAATTATAAATTAATGTCGTCGTCATTGTTTTCTCGTGATAATTTAATAAGTTACCTTTGAGGCAGGTGCGCCGTCCCCCTTTGTTAAGGCGGGATTATGATATTGTCATCAATGCTCGCTCAGGGCGGGCTGTGGGCGAACTGACGACCCGAAGGAAAGTCATTCATCAACGCGTGATTACCGCGGCTAATCTCTCTAATTTACATTCAAATGTTTGCGAAAAATGTATCCAGATTGTTTTTATGGGTGCAGCTGTTCATTCGGTGTGCAGCCGTGCAAAGTCAAAAGACAGTAGCTGTTTTCAAGTAGGCATACCGTGACGTGAACACCCATCCTGCAGTCTTCAGATGTATTCGTTCTCACTCTAGAACTAGTAGGGGAGCGGCCAGGACCCTAATTTTTCGAGTTTAATTAGCCCTCCTGGCATCAGGCTGAAATATGTCTCAAATGAAAGAGGAGACCCCACTAGTAAGTTTTTGCCCTGTTGGCATTTCTACATCCCGGGGGTTACCATGGCAACGGGGGTGTAAACAAACCCTTTCAAAACCTTCCTGATCCTAATAACTGACCAGTTTCTCCCATGTAATTTACTTGTTGTCAAAGAAATTCATAATATTTATAACATATCTCCACAATAATTGATTTTCATCGTATAAAATAACAAAATTGTATGCATTCTTCACAACAAAAAATAATTTGTATAATTCTGAATGTTTTTTCACTTTTAAAGTGTTGTCATGGCAACTGCGTTATTACCAATTATTGTGCTATAACAAATGATAATGTTTTCTATGTTACTTTTCATCTACTCAACATAAAAACACAAACAATGTGTCAAATTGAAGTTAATTTATTTTTCTTTAACATGGTAGTTTTGAGATATCAAAATATATATTTACTATATGCCTTATTTGCATAAATGCATACGCTATCATGTCAAAAATGACAAGTTGTCACCACCTATTTAATTCGTGATATATATTACACTTGTAAACAAACCCTTTCAAAACGCTCCTAAACCTAATTACTGACCAGTTTCTCCCATGTGATTTATTTGTAGTCACAGCAATTGATTTTGCTGTAATTATATAACATGATTTTTTGAATTTTTCACAACAAAGACATAATCTGAATAATTCTGAGCGTTTATTACATTAAAAGTGTTACCATAGCAACCACATTCTTATCAATTATCATGTTATACTAAAGGGTGATGTTTTCTATGTTACTTTACACCTACTAAACATAAAAACACAAACAATGTGTCAAATTAAAGGTTATTTAATTTCCTGTAATATGGCAGTTTTAACATGCATATTATATAATTATCATATGCCTTATTTGCATAAATGCATGCATTATAGCTTCAAAAGGGACAAGTTATCACATTCTTCTTAATTCATGATATATATTACAAGTGGTCATTATGTGGGAGCGCGAGGTGGTCACCAGTGTGGGCTACAATTATTTGTGGCTCTTATTTGCAAACTACTCGGCATACAAATACAAACAAGGTATACAATTATAGGAAATTCACTGTGGCATATATGTATTATATTCAAACATGCAAATGAGCTCATTAGCATATACCTAATTTGCATGTCTAATATTTCATAATAAATAAACACATATTAATCAGTATATTTAATGTCACTAATTACTTTTTAACATTAAAAATAATACATTATTATTATTATTATTATTATTTTGAAGTGTCTACAGATAATTATTGTCAGTTGAAAATTAAAGTTGAAACTTAACACAGTATTGTCGCACAAACGATAATAATAGATGTACTTTACAGTCATTTTAAACGATTGATCAAGTTTAAATTTACATAATAATTTTAATTCGGAAAAATCAGTTATTTTGATTAAAATCTTCCATTATACAATAATGTTTTCGGGTGTAGTACATCCCATGCATTGATAAAATGATTATTTAGGCTCCATAGACGATTTTTTGCTCTTTCCAGTAAACAAATAGCTATAACCTACCCACTAAGTAAGAGGACTGCCAAAATACATTGTACACCATTATCCACACGTAGATGTCGCTCAGGTAAACAGATAAATAAATGACTATGAATGACTATAGGCCTACACTGCATAATAAAGTATTTAAATTCCACTTATATCTGAAACATTTTGATATTTTGTTGATATGGATATTATAGCACACAGTTTTAAGTATGCGCTACACGATAGGCATGGTTTAAAAGTAATTTGAGAGGACAAAGTCAAGGTTATCTGAGGTCGCAAAAGTGAACAAATCTGATATTTAGATTAAAACATAATTTACAATATGCCATTATAGTATATGTTTATCTCCAATTAATAATTTTATCGTTACTTTGTTTGTTTTTTCGAATGCAATTCACTCCAGGACATAAAACAATACTGATTTTGACTATCACAGTCGGTTACTTTTCAAGACAACAAACAATACTTCTGTGCCTAACTTATGCTAAGGGTGTTGTCGTAGACGCGGTATACAGTCGCCTAGTAACCTTTGCATAATTTTTAAAGTGGTTTTTTTACATATTTTGTTGATATTAATCGTTATTTTGTTATATCATATGCTGATATTGATGCTATATGACATAGGTTGAAGTATACACATGGTTTGAATGTCATCTGAGGTTAATGTCAAGGTCATAATTATGACATCACGAAATTGGAAAAATAACATAATTATATCCTCATAGTCATTGATAGTGGAATGTATGAAACATAGAAAGGAACCGAAGGCGATGACATCTTCAAGAAACGTTGCTGTTAACTAGGCCTAACATTACTGAACCAAAACTCCACTCCCTGGCAAAAAATGTTAAAGGAAGCAGGTGTCAACTTATCCCCGGGTGAAGCCTCCTACAGAATGTATCATGAAATATATGTGCGATACAGAAATATTTGGATTTTGTTGGAACGTTTGTAAAAATTGGCTCAACTGACCCCGCTTCCCCCACTCAACTCCGGGCAATATGTCACTGGTTATGTATTTCTAACAGGGAATTAGAAAATCTATGATTTCTAAAATAATTATCAAACGTTTATCAATGGGAATTTAGTGAAAATGAGAAAATTTAGGATGACCGCCATTTTGTAAAAAAAAAGCATTTCCCCATTCTTTTTTTTTATAATAAAAGACTCAACTATATGTTTCAAACACCAAATCATATGCCTTGTGACAACGAAAACAATAAAAATCTCGATAAAAATATCGTATCTATATCAATGAGAAAAATAAACCCCTGTGTCTACACTCGATTAAAATACAATTTTACATTTGATTGACAGTAATTATATATGTTACTATTAGATTTGATAGCGTTTATGCAGCAGCACTTTAAAAGTGCATGCTTTCAAACTGTGTGATATAGCATCAAAATCAGCAAAATTAATATGTCGACACTTTTTAGAGATTTTTAAAATTCAAAGACCACAATGAAGTTAATCGAGTGTCCCCTTCAACCCCTTTACCTTAGTAGTCTTTTCAGGGTTTTCTATTTTGTGACCTCAGATGACCTAGATCTCAAACGACCTTCACAGCTTGATTGTGCAGTTTATGCTTGAATATTGATATGTCATCGATAACACCGAAATATGGCGAAACATATTAGAGATACGTGAAAGTCAAAGACAACATTATGCAATGAATAGAGCTTGTATTGCAACCCACACGCCTAATTTGTGGGTAGGCCTATAGATAGTTTTCTATTAGCTGGAAAGGGTAAAATATCGGTTTTAGAACATATAATCAACCTTTGATCATGGCCTGGGGAGCACAACAGTCGAAAATGAACAAGGAAATAGCGATAAAATCAATAAATAAAGTTTAAAGCTGCAGATGCTCGTGGAAATGAACAGTTTTAGTCAAAATATGTGATTTTTTTCGATTTAAAATATGCGATGTTTTTATTTTGTAGCCTTGAATGACCTTGACCTTGACCTCAGATGACCTTCACACCATGTTTGTTGTGTAGTTTATGCGTATAGAAACTATGTGATATGCCATCAATATCAGCGAAATATGTAGGAATGTTATATAGATACATGTAAGGGAAATTCCAAGACTGCATTCAACATGGTTTAATACATGTACCTCTTTTGCAACCCCCACACCTTAGTGGATATAGGGTGTTTTTCGCTCTGAACAAAACAGAAATACCGGCTGTGCAACACAAATCATCTTATTACACTCCAACGGCATAGCACAATATAATATACACATACGACTAACGAAAAAAAATTGCCATTGAATCATGGTGTCCCAGTGACTATAGTAGCTTGTGTAAGTAATTACAAGTGTAACATATATCACGAATTAAGAAGTTTGTGACACTTTTTATTTTTGACATTATAGAGTATGCATTTATGCAAATAAGGCATATAGTAATTATATATTTTGATATCTTAAAACTACCATGTTAAAGAAAAATAAATTACCTTCAATTTGACACATTGTTTGTGTTTTTATGTTGAGTAGATGAAAAGTAACATAGAAAACATTATCATTTGTTATAGCACTATAATTGGTAATAACACAGTTGCCATGGCAACACTTTAAATGTAAAAAAACATTCAGAATTATACAAATTATGTTTTTGTTGTGAAGAATGCATACAATTTTGTTATTTTATACGATGAAAATCAATTATTGTGGAGATATGTTATAAATGTTATGAATTTCTTTGAAAACAAGTAAATTACATCGGAGAAACTGGTCAGTTATTAGGATTAGGAAGGTTTTGAAAGGGTTTGTTTACACCCCCGTTGCCATGGTAACCCCCGGGATGTAGCAATGCCAACAGGGCAAAAACTTACTAGTGGGGTCTCCTCTTTCATTTGAGACATATTTCAGCCTGATGCCAGGAGGGCTAATTAAACTCGAAAAATACGCATCTTTTAGCTAGTTGGCCGCTCCCCTATAGGTCTGCCTCTGTCAGAATGTGAGCACCTGACCACACGAGTAAGAAGATGATAATTTAACCCTTTAACCGTCAAGTTATTTAGCTGGAATTTTTTTTCCGGCGCGATTCATAAATTCACAAATTGAAGTGAGTGAAAATTATTCAGATTTGACAAAATGCCAGTCCACGATTTTAAATCTTGCTGATTGATGTCACTTTTTATCTTTACCATGCTTGAAAGCTGGTATTTATCGTGTTAATAAAAACACGAACAACAAGAATATAATTGGGACCGGCGGCTAAAGGGTCAATGAATATCCGTCCAACAAAGAGATGATCCTGAGAATCCAAGCCCCCAGTAACTTTTTTTTAGTGTTGGTTAGATCAAGGAGGTTATTTTAACCATAGACGGTACACAGCTACGGACACGCCGTCCGTATTTAATCGTCGTCAGTATTTAATCCTTGAGCCGTAATCAAGTGATGCTCGTTTTGTAGTAAAACACAACTTACGAATAAAGATTTAAATATTGTCAGGGTAACAGTACACATACACATGGAAACGGGCTTAACATTTACAGCACGGGGACCGACGTTAGTCATCAGAATCTGACGTCTGTAGACGCCAGATTTGGATGACTAAAGTCGATCCCCACACTGTAAGAGTAAAAATATTGATCGTAGACCCATAGCGTTGGTATTCAAATGAATCAGAAAGAGCTAACTAAGACATTTTGGATGATTTCAAATTGAATAAAACCTTTTGATCTCCTTTTTACACAAAAATATTTGAGTGTTGCAAGGGTTAAGACAAGAGGTTATTAAAAAAATAGAGCTGAAATGTTAACTCCTTAAAACGCTGAATATTTTTGTATAAACCATGGAGACCAAAGGTTCCTTTCAATTTGAAATCATCATAAATCATCATAGTTTGGGGTTTTTTCCGCTTCATTTGAATACCCATGTTATGGGTACACAGCCATTGTAAACATTGTACTCTTTCAGTGCGGGGATCGACATTAGCCCTCGTAATCTGACGTCTATGAACGTCAGCTTCTGACGTCTAAAATCGGTCCCCGCGATTAAAGGGTTAAGAATCTTATAGCAAAAAAAACTCAAAATACCCTGGTACATTCCCCGTCATAACAGCGTTGTATCACTCGTTAAAGCTTGATACCAGAGAAGGTATCGTTTGTTAAACATATAAACGTTAAAAATCGGTAGTGATCATGGTTATCAGAATAATAAATAAAATGACCAACGATTAAATTATATAAAATTATTCGTATAGATACGGTGGGCCATGTGGGTTGTGTACGCAGATACGCACAGTTTTGGAGGGGAGGGGGGAGGGGCTATAACATATCTACCGTGAAAAGCCACAATTCGACATCTAGCGCATTCACTTATTTAGAAAAAGCTACTTTTAATTCTCACTTGAGGAATCATGTAATAAGCGAAATGTATCATGCTGATCATTCTAAGATGCCCAAAAATGAAAAAAACATTTCGATACAACACAGCAACGGTGCCGAACTGGTGAATGTACCATACATTAAAGGGACCCCTTAGGATGAGACATTTTCAATGTTGTCAATTTTGAAAATTTAATTTATATAAAGCTATATAGCCTACTGATCCTAACTGGAAATACAAAAAAGTCAAAAAACAATTTTAAAGCACCGAAAAAGAGTGAAAGAGTTTCCAGGTCGTATATTGCCATGTAAACAAAACAAGTCAGCAATATTCAGCACTTTACATATTCCCACGTATTAGACGGTAAGATCAGAGCATTCGCCGCTAATTGGTGTCTTATAGTCAGAACACGGGAGGACACACCTGCAGCACTGATTGTCTACCCAACGCTGGGCCGATGCCGATTGATTAAAAATATTTGTAAAAATACTAAAATTCTGAAAAAAATAAAAACATGATCCGTGGGATACACTACTTCAGTACGGAATTAAAAACGAAAATTGATGTCATCCGAAGCGGCTGCTTTAACAGCTAGCATGCTTACCCACACGCCACAGATCAACGCGGTAACAATTTTGAAATCACGTCAGTTATTACTTCCATTTTTATATTGCTTTTTTTTTACTTCGTCTTTCTCTCCCAAACATCACAAACAAGTCACTAAACATAGAGTTTATTGTACGGATCAACTCCGAGACTTTCAGCTTTGCAGAGCAGAAATACAGTCCCTATCTGATTTGAACAAGAAGATAATTAGATGAACCAACCTCTGTCTAAGCGCACACAATCAAAAATGGCATTTTGTTCACGGATGAGCCGAGACGCTACCGCCGCGTCTTAACCCTGAAGCCGTAGAAACCGATGGAAGGAAACTCTAGCAAACGTTAGACAACGACCAAAAATTGTTTTATTGTTGGTACACCATCTACGACATTGGCCCAGCATCAAAACAACGTTAAGTCAATGTCTCACACTTTTGCTGGGAGTTGCTCCACTTTTTTGCCTGGTGTACATCTCAAGCTTCTGCTGTTGGCTTTTGTTTATTTGTATTTTTTATTTTTTTAAACTTGTAATTCAAATTGCCATCCTAAAATGCTCATTTATGAAAAAAGAAAAAAACATCTCAAATTGAGTTATTTGGTAAACTGAGAATCCGTCGCAAGCAATTTCATCATTTTCAGTGACATCTTCTTTGGTTTGAAATGTGCGCGATACCACATGATATGGGGCAAGCAGGACTAGTGTTGACACACAATAAGTAAAAAAAAAGGTAAAAAGTGAGACAATTGATAATTGGCTTCATTTTCTGTGTGAAAAAAGCAGAGTGAGAATATTTAATACAGTCAGCACATGGACAGGGATCCTGGCGCAGTGGTTAAAGTTTGGACAGTCAGAGATCGCGGTTTCGTCCCCCGCTCTGACATTCTTGTTGCAGAGAAAAAATGTTTCTTCCCCGTTCACTTCTAAAGATTCAATATTGTGGGGAGCCTCCGTCGCCGAGAGATAGCGTGCTCGGCCTCAGACTGCCAGGGAGTTTCGAATCCTGTGTCTGGAGGGCAGTGCCATTTCACTCATCTCGTCATCCCCAGGAGCTTCTCCTGGCCCAGTTTAGCCTACATGTGCACAAATGAGGCTTAAAAACCTATCCATTTATCTAATACAGCATATCACTCAGCAGGAGGGCTCTCTGCTCCTAAAGGGCCTCCTCCGACCCCAGCAAATACTAGACATTGACCCATTGCTGGGTCAATGTTGGGCCAGTTTCACAGACGCTCGACCAACATCGATCTAACATTGAGTTGTGTTTCTGGTCTTGTGTTTTCCCTGTAGGTAACACATATTAATCAATTGCAGTCAATATTTCTGCTGCAAGAAGAAGTTACATACGCCTAGGTCTACTAGTTGATCCGACTGTTAGTTCTTTAAATGTATTTTTCGACAGACCCAAAATTTACACAAGAAATTTCGGGCCATGACCTGGAAACGGTTAGAAAAATCGAACCTGCCATCATTTGCGCAACCACAACTATCTATTTTTATTTTAGCCCACTCAAAAAGACATTTAATCAGTCACGACAAACTAGAGAAGAGGACGTGGCAATGGCTAGAGCGCCTGACTGCCTCGCCAGTCATGCATGCGTCCCTGGTTTGAACCCCGCTGTTCCCGAGCGCGCTTTTCAGAGAAACAGCATCGTCTCTCCTTTCTCAATGTGACTAGGCGATCACGTTAATAGCGGCCTCGTCGAGCTAGGGTTGAGACCAGTGTATCAAAGTTAATTTCTATCAGGGCCCCGCGCTGCGCGCTCCTCACACGACAAACTATTGTACAAAAAAAAAAAAAAATAATATGCCATAGATTCATAAAATAGTAATCAATCGAATGTTTGGTGGTTTCCATGGTAGCGCACATGGAAACCACGTAGGCGATATCTGTGATACAATTGTATTTCTTAACATGATAATCACTAAGTCCGTGAAATATTAAATGTCTAAGTCTGCAACTGACTTTAAAAAAATCAATTATATGTAATGTGTCAAAACCACATGCCGAAATGATGCGCATATGTCGAAAAAAGGTGTCGCTTTTCAAAGGACGTTACCATGGAGACCACAAAACCTACATTTTGTACTACAAGCCAAAAACAGGTCAGCAAGGGTCAAAGGAAAATGTTGATACCTGTTGAAGTTATCTGCAGGATTTACGGATTAAACTCTTTTTTAAGTACTTTATTCCATATCTGCCGCTCCCCTATTATAAAGGGCGGCATATTTTTTTAATTTACTACATGTTAAATAGATTAATTTTTAAACTAGGGCCTATAGGCCTACAATTTCTTTCAACATCACTAGGAAATAGTGTTTGTAAAATGAAATGAAATGAATGGGGTCTTAGAAGAACCTCCTGAGAATGGTGAGATGGATGAGATGACACTGCCCTCTTGACACAGGATTCGAAATTCGAGCCCCGTCAGTCACGGAGGCTTCTCACAATATTAAATCTTTACGAGTGACCGTGGAAGAAACATTTTTGCTTCTTTGACACTTAAAGGCCAAAGTGGGGTTCGAACCCGCGATCGGCGACTTTCCAAGCAGGCAGCTATAACCACTGCAACAGGGTCCCCGCCAACTTATAGTGCTTGTAAAATTTCATGCCAATTTGTTGAAAATTGACTAGGTAATCAGCAAAACAAATTCACCGCAGTTAATGGGAATCCAAGCCTGACCAACACAAGGGGCCTATATAAACAGAACTCCGGATGCGGCTTAAACTGAACACCAGTTATCAACTATTATAATTTATTATTATATGAGGTAGAAGAGGATTACGCACGGCAAGGAGTGCAGTTTTTTTTCTTCAATTTTATGAATTTGGGGCTTTTATCGATATTAATAATCGAAAAATATACCCCTGATGGAACTCAAACCCACAATCTCCGAATTAGAAGTCCGGGTCGCTATTCCATTGCGCCACAGGTGAACACGTATAATTGTATACTATGTATCATAATCCAGCTAATCCATCTGGTTCGTGATCACTGGCCATCTTTCTAATTAGAAGGATCCCCCCATTACTATGCTCACCGTGCTGTACAGGCTCATTTGATCCACTGATGCGTGACACACTTGGCAATCGTCGGCAAATTGAGAGGACTCCACTCTTACAATGCCTCATTTACACAAAGAATAATGTTATAATGTTAACTGATAATTAAAGGAGAGATCCGTGTATATTGGACCACGAGTGAAACGGGAAAATATTGTCTTGTGAATGATGTATGGCCTATCAGAGATATTGACTTTAATTTTTTTCCATCAACTGCAGCATCACAGGTAAATATTTTTTTAATGAAGGAACGTTAGGTTTCTCATTGTGTGAACACTGCATAATTTTTAAAATTTACTTTAATTTTAGTGGTAAATCGGTTCAATATAAACACCCATTGTGTAAATTAAACCACGCTGGTGTGTACATTGGACCAGCTGATCTGTATATTATGTATAACAGTTTTTGGCGTGATAACAGATCAATAATACAAACTATGTGCCCTTCCACCCCTTTTTGGACCATATATATAGACCTATGCCACCCAAACTCAAAGTTTCAGGCCACATAAATTAACACTGTATATATACTAACTGACTAAATATATAAAATGGCCATAACATAATGAAATCACTTTTTCAAAACAATTCAAGTCCCCACCTCCAGGATTCCCTGGCGCTCCAGCGTCCCCTTTCTCCAGATTTTTTGATCAGCGAAATGGTGTCCAGCTTCAAAATTTGAAGATAAAAATGATAAAAAATATGAAAAAAGTGACTATTTAAAACGAAAAACAAACGTGTGCAAAGTTGGATCTCAGTGTTATTTTATGTGACCTGAGACTTTGGGTTGGGTCGTATAGGTCTATATGTGGTCCCAGAAGGGGTGCAAGGGCACATGGTTTAAGCCTTTAACCGGTTAACCGCTGGTCCTGATTCTACTTTGACAAACGATGCTAGGACCCTTAATAAAAAGCCCAAATCACCTTGATTTCACGTATTTTCAATAATTTATTTCTATCTAAGTTTTAATTTTCATATGATTACCTTCGAATCCTAAACTTGTGTGGCATAGAAGTTGATCCAAATCTTGAATTTTTGTTTGATATATGTTTAGTCTCAATTACTCCAATAAGTGATATTCGTTTCCATTTACATGTTAACATGAAAACAGGCACTGATAAGTATGACAATAATTATTGATAGTGTAAAAATCATGAAGACAAAAATATATGGCATAATATTTTTAAAGCTTACAAAATGTTAGAGCTAAACGTTTATTATAAAAAAATGGGGTAAAAATGAATTTTATTTTATATCTTTAATTTAAATTCAATTGTGCGTCCTTTTTTAAAAAAGTGTAAAAAATGCCTTTTCAATTTTTTTTTCAAAATGACGCACGTTTAGACTTCATATTTCTCTGAGTTTGTGGAGTCATATATTTAGTACTAACCACGCTACAGAGTTGTGTGATATACCATTTTAAAAATCACTTTGTATCGCTTCAGGATCTGTAATATATCCAATATTAAATGCGACTTACGACTCATTTTGCCAGATCGGGTCACATATTCTCTATTTTATTATCACATAAAATACCAGCTTTTGAACACGCGAAAGATAAAACGTGACATTAATCAGTAAGATTTCAAAATAGCTGACCTCCACTCGGTCAAATCTGACTAATTTCCACTCACTTGAAGTTGAGGATTGCGTCAGCGAGACACAGCGTCAAATGGGTGAAAATGTCTATTAAATAACTAATCCAATTTGGATGCCAATATTTTATAAGGTGAAATAATGGTTTGATTATTTGCATAATAATGTTTTTTCGGAAAAAAATTGCTGAAATAAAATAACAAAAGTGTACATTTTCATGCCGATTTTTCGTGAGCAGACATCTATTTCACTTTAGGTACACACTAAATGGATCTCAATTCGTACATGTGTTTACAGGTGGTACAGCAGCTATTCATAGAAGACTTGAACAAAAAATAGAACACTCTTATAATAGCTAAAATTCTTATGCGAAAACTCAGAATTCCTGGTCGTCACATGCGTTTGATGACGGCTCATTAAAAATTAAAAAGCAGGACACAATGCCAGAGAGAGTATCACGCATGACACAATGTTAGAAAGAGTCTAGACAAGTCTACACTGCTTTGCAAAACCAAAATGCCCACTTGTATAGTAAGCAGATACTGCCTTTTGGCTTTGCACGGCAGTACAGCAGAGAGTGAAAAGGGTGAAAAAGAGACCTACCCAGCAGCGAAAGGTGGAGGTGGCATCTTCCGGGTCATAGGTTATGAGGTAGGAGTTCCAATCCTCGTCCCAGTGACCCACACAGGTCATCTCCCAGTCCGCCATGTCTGAAAAAGAGAACAACGCAAAATACTAGGTCAAAGGCGAAAACATAAGTCTCGCACATCTGTACAACCTTTGTACAACGTCGGCCCAACGTCTTCGACGTTGGTCAAACATTGTACAAATGTTCGACAAATGTTTTGTGTTTACTGGGATAGCCTGACGTACCGTATTCGCCTATGGGTTTGCCTGTGTGGTCCACTGTCTCGCAGTACTCAGCGTCAATCTTGATGGTAAAGGGATCCTCGTCGCAGGACTTCCACTCCGTGGTGTAGTGCCTGCAGGGGATCATGTGGCGGGGTCGAACCGTCACACCCCGGATCCTCGTTCTGTACAGCTCCGACTCGGGGCCTTGCTGAGTGAAAATGTATCTGCCGCGAATGGGACACGGGATGGGTGCGGGTGGATTGACTGAAAATCAGTAAAGTATATTGAAAAATTAATGAGCTATCTCATCATGGGATGTTGTAAAATCTGAATAATTTTCACTCACTTGAAGTTGTGAATCGGGTCAGCGAGACACAACTTCAAGTGGGTGAAAATGAATAACCTATATTACTCTTCTTTGTCCAAGTTCGCGATATAGTGAATCCTCGCAAAAATTATATTTTTATACATTAAAAAATTAGCTTATTTGACCTTGAAATGACCTTGATGGCATCTTACAACTATGCCACATTAGACCATTGATGGTTAATTAGCTATGTGCCAAGTTTTTGTTATGCTGCATCTAATGGTTGCTTTTGACGGTACAATTGAAATTTTACAACACATTTTGTAAATATAAACTTGGGTTCAAAGAATACGCTTTTTTAATCAAATAACGCAATTTACCGGATGCCTATTGTCATAAATAGAAATGTTTTTTCGTCATTTGAAGCTGGAAATTGCGTCAGCACTCAGGATGCATCATTTTGCATCTCTGAAGAATGACGTAATTTTCAGAACGAAAATTGTCATGAGAAAGTTTAGTAATAACACCTTTTTTTTTTAACTTGTCACCCACTTCTAGTCAACTTCAGCCACTACAAGCCGAGAATTGCGATAGCAATTCGCGACTTGTGGATGCAGATTAAAATGGTAAATGCAGGCTTCAAATGGTTTTGATGGGTAAATTATTTCCGCTTATCGAGTAATAAATCAAACAACTCAAAGTAGAATGAAGTGACGCTGTTTGTTGTGAGACACTGACCCGGTGTTGGTATGATACTGGACCAGCGTCTAAGACGCTAAGGCGCTGGTCCAGCGTCATACCAACACCGCGTCAAAGTGTTTCGTTTGCCGGGACACTCACGGAGGAAGGTCTTATAATTCCAGTGATAGTTCTCTCTGTCCAGAGTGAAGGAGTAGGCGGAGCAGGCTTGTCTGAACATGTACAACTCGGGGTCAGGATAGGAGAGCTCGATCTCAGTCAGTCTGTATGGTTTGCCTGTAAATAAAACGCGGATTGGAAAAAATTAAAACTATAACGTTAGTCCTTCTGAGCATAAAAACAATTGTGCAAAAATCATCAAATGTGGAAATATACCGTGGTAAAACTTCCAGTTTGGAACCTTTGTCATGGGATGTTTGGACATAAATCATTTTTTCTCAGAATCATTTTTATTCAGGTATTTATGAGAACATCAGTAGGGGCTGTTAGCCAGCACCCATCCCAGCCACTTTGGAGGAGAATAATACAGTAAAAAAGGGATTTTTTGTGTGAAATAGGATATACTATCTGTATTGGAAGTTTACAGTATTCAGAAAAAGTGTCCGCACACACAAGACTTTAAATCAATGTTAGTTTAATGTTGGTCCACATCCACGACGCTGGGCCTACATTAAACCAATATTGCTTCAACGTCTTGTGTTTACTAGGATACATGTACTCCACATAAAATGTCCACAATGTATTTAATGTGGTTTATAGATGGTTCTCAGCGATATGGTACACGTCGATAAGATTATAATAATGCGTAGTTATTAGTCAATATGTTTTTAACGTATTACAACATCACTTTTAAATGACCGTTACTTCTACTACTACTACTACTACTACTACTGTTACTACTACTACTAGTATCACTACTACTACTACTACTACTACTACTACTACTACTACTACTACTACTACTACTACTACTACTACTACTACTACTACTATCACGACTACTACTACTACTACACTACTACTACTACTACTACTACTACTACTACTATTACTACTACTGCTACTACTACTACTACTACTACTACTACTACCACCACTACTACTACTACTACTACTACTACTACTACTACTACTACTACTACTACTACTACTACTACTACTACTACTACGACTACTACTACGACTACTACTACTACGACTACTACGACTACTACTACTAGTTTCGTTATACATGCATGCACTTTTGAATTAGCATTAGCATTTTAAAATTGTTATATTTGACAATAAATATATAAGTGTTTCAGACAAGATACAGGTCCTACAGGACCCCCACCCACACACACCATAATTAAGAGAAAATTTCGGTAATTTGCCACCCTAAACAGCTATAATCATGATAATTGATTGAATACCGATTATGGTAGACCCTTTCAGCGCGGGGACTTTAGACGTCATAGTCTGATTAAAGTCGCTACCAGCACAGAAAGAGTAAAATATTTATAATGGCCGTAGACTCAAGATTCTAATGTAGCGGAAAGAGCTAAATATGATGATTTCAAGTTGAAAACAGCCCTTTGGTCTCCATGGTTTATACAACAATATTTCAGCGCTGTAAGGGTTAATCTGCAACTAGAATCGATCCTAGGTGCGGGATGGGAGATATTTTCAAATTATCATAACTAAGGCAGACGTTAATTACCCTTTAATTGTTGCCTAATTACGTATCGTCGTGGCACAACCCAGCAAACACAAGCCATTTAACTAATGGAGGCCTAATGCTGACACATCATCTACGAAACTGGCCGAGCATTAGACCGTGTTTGCTTAGGTGCTAACTGGACGTCACCGAGTGGCAGATGCTACCCTTTCAGAACAAGGTAACGACGTAGTCGTGCAAAGCCGAAAGGCAGTATCTGTTTACTTTACGAATAAGCAGATACTGCCCTTTGCCTTTGCAGAGCAGATTATACTGACCCATTCGCCAACGAATGACACTGTGGTGCCTGGGGAGCATGTCGAAGCAGACATAGTCAATCTCACTGAAATAAAGCAAATGGTCGAACATATTTTATCAATATCCGTTTTCAGCGTTTTTTTTAGTTGTCCTTTAACCCTTTAACCTCCAAATTATTCAATTGGAATTTTCACTCACTTGAAGTTGTATCTCGCTGACGCGATCCACAACTTCAAGGGAGTAAAAATTATGCTACACTCCGTAGCAGTGTGTCTGCCTACACACTGCTACGCCGTGTGCTGTTTCATGCCGGCCTTACCCGACCCCTTCCACCACCCTCCCCCTGTATGAAATGATTACTTGTTTCATTCAAACGAAACTGCTGCTCGGGCAGGATTTTCAGCGTAACGCGACAGTGTTTAAATGGGGACAGTGTAAAATTATGCAGATTTGACCAGACGGTGGTCAACTATTTTCAAATATTGCCGATTGATGTCACGTTTTATTTTCAACATGCTTAAAAGTTGACATGCAATGCGCTGATAAAAAATTAAAAAAACGAATATAATCGGTGCCGACGGTTCAAGGGTTAACCCTTTGACCGCCGGTGCAGCATATATTCGGGTTTTCATTTTTTATTAGCACATTAGGTACCACCTTTTAAACATGTTAAAGATAAAATGTGACATCAATCAGCAATAATTGAAAACAGTTGACCTCCATTTTGTCAAATCTGAATAATTTTCACTCACTCGAAGTTGCGGATCGCGTCAGCGAGACACAACTTCAAGTGGGTGAAAATTCAGGTTGAATAATTTGGCGGTTAAAGGGTTAAACAAGAAAACGTGAAGGAAATATGAGTGCTATATTAGCGAGATTGGCGTAGTTTTGATTTAAATTATGCAGATAAAAGTCAGTTTTACCCATTTGAAGTTGTGGTTCGCGGTAGCGAGACACAACTTCAAGTGGGAAAAAATAAAAAGTTATTACTTTAAGGGTTTAAATTCATTTCATCGTTGAGTAATATCAAATATAATATAAGCTACCGCGACCCACAACTTCAAATGAGTAAAAATTAAATGTTATAACTTGGATCTTCAATGGTTAAAATTCCTTTCATCGTGCTTTATAATCGCATGCTGTTTCAATCATAAATTATAGAATTATTTTATAATTGATGCTTCGAAACAGAGCCAGCTCTTTTATGTGTTTGTCAGTCCTGCCGAATTGACTGTCATAGTATTTATTTTACTCATATAACCCTTTCATCACTAATGTTGACTATATTCGTTTTAAAAAAAAATTATTAGCAAGGTGAATCAGGAAATCATTTTCATATACATGTAAGACCCTGGTAGATTATTTGAATAAAAAATCGTTTTAGCGTCCTACATATGTCTGGTTTTTTGTAAATCTATATAAAATACTGCTCTGCAAAACAGCCAAGAGGCAGTATACATGCTTACTTGTAAAGTAAACAGATACTGCCATTCGGCTTTTCCCGACAGACTAGCATTTAGGCCTACATTAAAAGGTATCCCAGTGGGCACACGGCGTTGTTGCGACGTTGAATCAACGTCAGTGACGTATAGATTCAACGTCGTGTCGTGCGCCCAGTGGGATATTTGATAGCTAAAACACATATCTTACCATTTGCCCACTGTTACAGCCATGGTGAGGTAGCGCTGCCCGCTGCTGAGAAAACAGGTAAAGTAGGTCTCCTTGTAACTCCACAAATCCAGAATAGTTTTAAAGTAGATATGAGTTGTGTTGATGCTGACGTCCACGTCGTACTCCGTGGTGTGGTACCACTCCCCGGAATAGTTAGTGGGGAAATTACACTCGGGGGTGGTGTAGGAAGCTTGGTAGTCTCCAACAACTACAAATATATTTCAACGATTTCGTTAATTAACTTTAACATACAATCCTACGTAAATCGAGGTAAAATATTAAAAATTACACGTTGGTGTACACGTTTCCAATACCCCGCTCATTAGTTCTGATATTCAAAATCGGGCAGAAATCAGGATAATGTACAGGCGTTGTGATTAAAACTGGTATACATTTTATTGCCATGTTGTATCACCATACACGTAAACGGTCCATACTAGAAAATACTCTAAATAAAAAAACTCTATGCCCACATGCATTATTTCAAATGCTAAGTGTAGTCATGAGAAAGTCGAGTTATGAATTATTCGAGTGTATTATGTACTCTGAACTATTTTTCTTTGACATGCTATAGACTTATAATTGCTTTTGTAATATACTTATTATATATCAGCCTATAGCAGCATTAGACATGTGGGCCATAACAGTTACTTATGTTGTAGATTGTCATTGTAAATATTATTTTTGCAAAAACAACAAATACAAGTTTAAATATGTATAAGTAGGTGGTAACCTTGATAAGCATTGTGCTTCTATTTTTTAAGAAACAAGTAAACATTCTGAACAGAAATATTATTTTTAGACTGGAACACAATAATGACTAACTAGTCACTAGGTTGTTGGTTGTCTGAGACACGTATAGCCGTTTGCCTTATTTTTATTTCTTCTTCAAACAAGAAACTTTTGAAGGAGAAATGATGATTGCATTTTCTAGATTGGCATATAATTATTTTTTATTCAAATTGTACCTGTGTAAGTAATTACTGGTCCATCATACGAACTATGTAGCTTGATTTATCACAATAACCTGGAGTGAGGAGAAGTCTTCGTTACTGGTCCAACATAAGGACTGTGTAACTTAATGGCTGGAGTTAATAGAGAAGTCTTACTGGTCAATCTTAGGACTGTGTAGCTTAATGTATTAAACTAATCTTGACTTCAGATAAATTTTACTGGTTCATCATGTAGACTATGTAGCTCAATGACTTACACTAACCTGGAGTTAGGGGAAGTCCTACAGGTCCATCATAAGGATTTTGTAGCTAATGACTTACACTAACCTGGAGTTAAGAGAAATCTTACTGGTCCACCATAAAAACTACAATCTTAAAGTATCACGCTAACCAGAAGTTCAGAGAAATCTTACTGGTCCATTATAAGGATTGTGTAGACTCACCTGGAGTTACAAGTCCATCATAATAACTGTGTCGCTTAATGTATTACACTAATCTGGTGGAGTTCAGAAAAATCTTACAGATCCATCATAAGGAATATGTAGCTTAATGTATTACACTAACCTGTAGTTAAAAGATGTCTTATTGGTCCATCATCAGGACTGTGTAGCTTCATTTGTTATAAACCTGGAGTTAAATATGTTACACTAACCCGGAGTTCAGAGAAATCTTACTGGTCCATTATAAGGATTGTGTAGACTCACCTGGAGTTACAAGTCCATCATAATAACTGTGTCGCTTAATGTATTACACTAATCTGGTGGAGTTCAGAAAAATCTTACTGGTCCATCAAAATGAATATGTAGCCTAATGTATTACACTAACCTGTAGTTAAAAGATGTCTTATTGGTCCATCATCAGGACTGTGTAGCTTCATTTGTTATAAACCTGGAGTTAAATATGTTACACTAACCCGGAGTTCAGAGAAATCTTACTGGTCCATTATAAGGACTGCGTAGCTTCATGTATTACCCTAACCTGGAGTTAAGATAAGTCTTACTGATCAATCATAAGGACTATGTATGGAGTTAAGAGAAGTCTTACTGGTCCATCATACGGACTACTATTTAGCTTAATGTATTACACTAATCTTGCGTTAAGATAAACCTTAGGTTCACTGGTCCATCAGTAGAACTATTTAGCTTGATGTATTACACTAAACTGGAATTACATGGGCCATGATAATGTTTAACACTAACCTGAAGTTAAGAAATAAATCTTACTGGTCCATGAACAGGACGGTGTAGCTTAATGAATTAAACTAATCTGGAGTTAAATGAAGTCCCATCGGCCCATTATAAGGACTGTGTAGTCTGTCACTAAGCTGGAGTAAAGATAAGTCTTACTGGTCCATCATAAGGACTGTGTGGATTCATGTATCACACTAACCTGGGGTTGAATATGGTACACTAAGCTGGAGTAAAGATAAGTCTTACTGGTCTATCATAAGGACTATGTAGCTTACTAATGCAACACACTAACCTGGAGTTAGGAGAAGTCGTACTGGTCCATCATAAGGACTGTGTAGCACAGAGCAATCCGCCCACCATGACATGGTGTAACGCTGCCTGTTGTCAGTTAGCTCCTGGTCGTATCTTGTCAACTGCGAAAATTAAAGGGAAATATCAATATAAGAAAATAGCAATATTATTAATGCAGTGTAAGTAGAAGATTTTAAGGGCGTCAACCGAAGCTGTCTGTGACTTTTATCGAAAGAGAGTGACTCAGACAAATCTATGAGTTAATGTGCTTATGCTGCGAATTTAAAGTCATCGCTAAAAGTCATTAAGCTAATCGCAAAACCTAGCGTGACATAATACTATTAGTCGATACCGATATATAGGTCTCATTGTAAAAGCCGTCCCTGCGATGTTGAGCCAATGCAGGTTTAAAGCTGACACTACGTTTAGACGTTGGCCCAATTTTAAACCAACATCGAGTCAACGTCCAATATGGTCCAGTACAGTACAAAGTGTGAAAATGTGTTATTTGGTTTCGCTTATCACCATACACTTGTATATTTCTGTCACCTACCATAAACATATATCTCTCTGTAACGTACCATACACGTGTATCTTTGTGTCACCTACCATACACTTGTATATTTGTGTCACCTACTAATCACTCGTATCTTTGTATCATTTACCATACACTTGTATCTTTGTGTCACCCACCATACACTTGTAACTTTGTGTCGCCTACCATACACTTGTATGTTTGTGTCACGTACCATACACTTGTATCATTGTGTCACTTACCATAAACTTATATCTTTTTGTCACCTACCATACACTTGTATCTTTGTTTCACCTACCATACACTTGTATCTTTTTTTCACCTACCATAAACTTATATCTTTTTGTCACCTACCATACACTTGTATCTTTGTGTCACCTACCACACACTTGTATCTTTCTGTCACCCACCATGAACTTGTATCTTTGTGTCGCCTACCATACACTTATACCTTTGTGTCACTTACCATACACTATTACCTTTGTGTCACTTACCATACACTTGTATCTTTGTGTCACTTACCATACACTTGTATCTTTTTGTCACCTACCATACACTTGTATCTTTGTTTCACCTACCATACACTTATATCTTTGTTTCACCTAACATAAACTTATATCTTTGTGTCACCTACCATACACTTGTATATTTGTGTCACCTACAATGCACTTGTATCTTTGTTTCCCCTACCATACACTTGTATCTTTGTTTCACCTACAATACACTTGTATATTTGTTTCCCCTACCACACACTTGTATCTTTGTGTCACCAACCATACACCTGTATCTTTGTGTCACCTACAATACACTTGTATCTTTGTTTCACCTACCATAAACTTATATATGTGTGTCACCTACCATAAACTTATATGTTCGTATCACCTACCATACACTTGTATCTTTGTGTCACCTACAATACACGTGTATCTTTGTTCCCCCTACCATACACTTGTTTCTTTGTTTCACCTACCATACACTTGTATCATTGTGTCATCTACCATACACTTGTACCTTTGTGTCACTTACCATACACTTGTATATTTGTGTCACCTACCATACACTTGTATATTTTTATCATCTACCACACACTTATATCGTTGTTTCACGTACCATACACTTGTATCTTTCCCTGTAGACTTCTCTGCCGAGGTCCGCCACACCAGCCCACACATCTCCGTACTCATCTGTCCACGACCCCAGACACTGGAACTGTATCACTGAAATATGGCAAACGTATGATGATGTATATGAAAGCTTGAGGTTCTGTTTTTATCCAGACTAGAAAAAACATTGAGCGCATTTGAACATTAACGCTTTCATATGACACTAGAACGAATAAAGGGGGATTAGGCATATGCAAGTCTTGTGATGAACACTTAATTGTCAATTTCTAGCTGTGAAATGTAATTGAAGTCACACAAGATGGCTTAGTGACCGTGTATAGGGGACCAAGGTTTTATGATTTTATTCACTTTATTAGATGGTAAGCTAAAAATTTGGCAGGGGCCCACCTCGAAAAAGTGCGGGCTGAATTGTGTAGGCGGCCATTTTGAAATTGGCCGCAGCCGAAACCGGCAAAGTGGTAAAATTGTCATTTCCATTCTGATAAAATGGTGTGATACGTCAATTTAGGGATAACTTGGGTCAAAGAATTCACTTATGACAATTTCAAACCAAAATAATTTGACCACTTCACCGGCTCTGGCTGCGGCCAATTTCGAAATGGCCGCCTACAGAATTCCGCCCGCAGATATCCGAGATGGGCCTCTGCCAAATTTTTAGCTTAACATCTAATGAAGTGATTAAAATCATAAAACCTTGGTCCCCTTTCCACGGTCACGAAAATTCATTGTTTTTACCCAACCACCATTTAAAATTGTGTGACGCAATAGCGGAACACAATTTCAAGTGGGTAAAAATTGAATTAAAGTCACACAAAATGAAGTCTCCCTAATCTACTTTAAAACACACCTCTGCATTATTTTCTTTGTCCGACCATTACATTCTAAGCTGGGAATGGGGAGTTATTGTTGGCCAAGTAGGCCTACAGACCAATTATCATGGTAGGCATATGGTATTAAAATCAGTAGGTGTGACCGATGTGTTGATTATGAGAGATCCTCATTATGGTCAGATGTGTTCTAAGTCAGTTAAAACCCTCGGAGCTCTACACTGTCAGCTGTGAAAAAGGCCTCGGCCTTCGGCCTCGACCCTTTTCACACCTAAGAATGTACAGTTCCTCGGGCTTTACCCTATACATAACACATTTTCCATCTCATACTCACAAGCGTTCATAGAAGTGGACACCTCAGGACACTCGCCAAGTCTCATGGTGAACACCTGGTTGTCAACATAAGGGGATCCCGGTTCCTGGCAAGCCTCGATTTGACTCCTGTCGCTGTCACAGATTCCCCCTCCGCCTTCGTCCCACTCATAAGTGAAGTGAAACACCCCCTCAAATGTGTTCTTACAGTTCACAGTTAGCAGCGTTTTCCCTGAAAAGATCGGACTTATTTTGACCACCGATTTATATTTTTAAACGATAAAAATCATAACATAATATGTTTTACATCATGATTGTAGTTCATATACTAAGTTATCTGATTTAACTTTTCATCCAATGGAAATTGTATCTCGCTACCGCGATCTACAACTTCAAGTGAGTGAAAATTACTCCTATTTAGGGTGACCCGCATGGAAACGGCTCTTAAAAGCCTTTTCATGTCTATTATTAAAAAAAACACTTCAACAGATGTGATTAATGTACCTGAAACATAAACAAATCAATTTTAAAAAAACAACTCCTTAATTTGTGAACAAACATTTACAAATCCTAATGTTTAAACTCACACTTCATTTTCAATATTAGTGGTTTTAAAAGCTAATGGAAACGATCTTAAGACAACTACAAATGGAGGGAATAACAGCTAAGAATGTTCGCAATCATTGCTAACAATAGGTAATATGTATATTTACTGAAGAATGAGTAGAGATCGTTGAATTCTTTGATGTCTGAGCAGATATCTTCAATATCGGGCTCAGTATCCTGTGTACGGCATTCAGCTGAAAAGAGGTTTGGAAAAGTACATGAAACACAGTAAAACATAGGTTGGAAATTAAAACTTATGCAATTGAATTTAAAATATTTAAATAAGAGTTAAAATCAAGTAAAAAAAATAATGGAAAATATATGATCTTAATAAAACGAAAAGAATGTACAGATACATCTTACTTACATTGCTTGTATTGTACAATATTAGGTGTTCTGTACAGCATTTCATAGCAGGCATAGCAGTGACTCGATCTGGGAAAAAAAATATATATATAGTTATGCATTTCAGATATAAGTCTATTATATAGATATACTTTCCTGGCTTGAGAAAGATGATGTTTATTCTCGGGGACATATGTTGTATGAATAAAGTCCATTTCTACTAAATTATTCTAGGAATCTACATACGCATGAGGCGTGATGAAAATAAGGTGAAAATTAAAACTTCTTTATCATAGGCCTATTCGACTGGGTATTTTGGGTGCACAAGTATTGCACCCCACGCAGTGAATAAAAAGTGTTGTACCAGCCGAAAACAATTTTGATAAAGGTGCAGTGTAGAATACAGTAACCAATAACGTCCTTAGACTATAGTTGAACTGACCACGTGACTTCATTGTACCGTTGTGCAACCTCTTTTTAATGGGTACAAGAAGGTGCTGTACTAATTTGGGTGTAAAACCACTCGAATACTTGAAGTGCAGCACCAAGAAAAAGTGCTTCGCCAAAACAGCCCAGTCGAATACTGGTATATTCATACTGATTACTCAAATAGTCATTCAATGTCGATTACAACTAATATGCAGTAGGCCTACATTGTCAAATATAATGTAGGCGTTAAAGGGCGATGAGCGATGGGAGGCGTGAAGAGTTGTCTACTTACACTTCTCTGAACATGAGCTTGCTGTCGTGGTTGCCGTAGGCGTCATAACTGCTGTTGTCGTCACGTCTGTCGATGCAGATTCCGTCAAACAGGTGGTTTCTCAGACTGTTGTACGTGATAATGGTGTTCACGTCATGACCTCGCTCCATGGAAAAGAAATCCCCCTGGAACTGTTCAGGGATCTCGCAGTCCGCGTCTGTTAAAAAGTTAAAAACGCAGAAGATTTTAGAAACAATATCACGATAGGAAAAATAATCAGCCGTCGCATTATCATATATCATGTTGTGATATTAATAGTAAATAGCCGCAATTCTTCTCCCACGGGTTTGATATTTACAAATATTTATTTTGCAGTGGTAACAAAATGTAGCTAAGCATACAGCAGCGTATACACCTACATGTACCCTGGCCATGTGCTTGTCCCTGTACACACAAGCACTGCGGCCAACATGGCGACTGCAAGCATCTCTCGGCTTTGCTGTGAAAGTTAGAAACATAATAATAGGTAAGTAATCATATTTGAAGATGATGAAAACATAATAAATCAACGCAAAGCCATCATCGTCGACATTAAAATGACACATAATTTATGGGCCAAACGCATGCTTCCGGCTAGTGAAGTCCATGACAACTCACTATTAAATTATTTTTTTTGGCAGGCAATGTGTTAATTTGAAGCGCTTCTTCTACGAATTGAGGCACATTCTGTACGATTCATTCCTACCATGGCCAATTAATCCCTCGGCCCTGCCGAGGAACTAAATGGCCATGGTAGGAATGGAATCTCCCAAGTTGTGCTTCTGATTTAAACATTGCTTTCCAAACCCATGCTATTGTTGTAGTAAAGATGGTTAGTTCCATAATATATAATACCAGGTGCCTGGTGAGGAGAGAACGCCATAAAAAAGTTACATTTTTAAAATAACGTGTGCATCTGTGAATATCTGCATTGTATATTATGACACAGACCTCCAAACGTTTTAAAATATATGGACTATAGATAGCGAAGCTATTAGTGTGTGGCTGGTAAATTTGTAGCATTTTTGTACAGAGCTAACCATCGTCTAGAATACAATAGTTTGGTCCAAATTGTAGAATATGTGCTTTAAAATAAATGTTGTATGTAATTTGAGGTGAAGTGTTTTGACACATGTTTTACCATGTTTAGATTAACCTAATTTGATAATTTAAGAAATACTGTTTTACGAGTACTATTATGATTCTTTGGCCTCTAAAGTCCTTCAAAAATAGCCAGCGAAAATAGCTAATTGAACGTTTGAATGTAAAATTAAATCATCCCAATAAAAACGAAACATTTATATAACATGTGTACAATGTTGGAACAACGTCGTAGACGTTGTGCCGACGTTGTACAAATAATATACAAATGATTTGTGTTTGCTGGGATTAAACCAATTTAGTAATATGTAAACTAAAATAATGGAATATTTGGGGTGGAAGAAAGCTATCGTATTTTACCCAAAAAATTGCTAGCCTCTGATCTTTAAATCTAATAATAAGGATGTTATACTATGTTTACTTTTAAAAGATACCTTTTATATGAAAGTGATATTTTGGAAATGATGGTCACTTCACTTTATAACATAATGAGATAATTTGCTATTTTTCTTCGGTTATGACCTTACACATAGAACTAAATGAAATGTAGACATAAGTCAGCCAAATCTCAGACATTATACATGTATGTATGGATTAATTTATAAGCGAGAATTTGTTGTGAAAAAAAGGGATAGTGGGGTTAACCAAGCTAACCCTAAAAACACTGATGTCGTCTGTAGTAGAGATTCCAAATGTATGTGGTGTGAAATGTTGCCAATATTAGGACTATTGTGCCACAATTGTTGGAATCACTTCAATAAAGTAAGGCATCCCAGCAAATACGAAATGTCAAGTGAACACCCTATAGCTTAACCCTTACAACGATGAGTTATTTTTGTTCAAACTATGGAGACTAAAGGGTTTTTTCTAATTTGAATTAATCATAAATGTCTTAATTGGATCTTTCCGGTTCATTTGAATACCTGTGATATGGGTCTACGGCCATTATAAAGTTTTAATTCTTCCAGTGCTGCCGGGACCGTACGTAAACCTATACGTCAGAGTCTTACGTCTACATAAGGGTCTACGTCAGATTCTGATGTAGAAAGACAGTCCCCGTGCTGAAAGGGTTAAAATTATCGTCCTGGCCAACCAACTGATGTTGTTTTTTATTTCAATAATAAAATTATTTCGTTACAAATGTCGTTCGCACTATCTTATTTCAATATATTTTTCATCACCCTTTTAATATCAGGTACAACACGAAGAGGACACGTTATGCAAACCAGTGTCCGCAACTGCCATCTGGTGAGTGTCATACAATGACAGTCTACTGCCATCTGGTGACTAGCTGTGACAACTGACTGGCATCATTGTTTGGATATATTTTCACACTGGTATAGGCCTACACGTATAATTTTTTTAAAAGAGACCGCCTTTATTAAATGACACGATCCACAGCATGAAAATAAAATAGGAATGATATACTTGAAAATGAAATCTAAATATTTTCCCACTCTTGAAGTTGTGAAAAATTAGATCACTTGGCGCTGATACGGTTAATTACTTAATTAGCAGCTGAATGGTTAAACGAGCGAGCAACGATTTTTAGCGCATTATATGTTGACTGAAATCGCTCAATTGTGCATACTGTAGATCTGGTAGTTTTCGCGGGTTTAAATTTTCGCGAATTTCTTATTTTCGCGGATTTTCGCGAATTTTTATTTTTCTTTAGTAGCGCTATTATAATAATAATTTTAGCGAGATTTTTAAATTCGGGAATTTGCCCTCGTCGCAAAAATTAAAACGCAAATATTACCAGATCTACAGTATGCATATTTTCGAGAATTAGAAAATTGAAACTTATGGACTGGTCGAGTTTGTAAAATGCGAAGTATTTTGTATTCATTTGCACCTCAAAATTTCGCCTGTAATTGACCAACACATGGATAATACATCCCAACGAGTCTATAAAACTATATACACAGGTGGGGCTAAATAGACTGACTAATTATCAGTATTGAACCAAATTATAATAATTATTATTACAGATTTGAATATGTATCCAAGCTTGATTAGTAATATGGAAACCAGACTAATTATATCTTTCAGATTATGTTCAATACAATATGTATCTATATTAAATAGAGTGACACATAAATCAACTGAAAAATGTACTCAAATCTGAGCATAACAATTAAGTGTACCGATCACACGAAGACACAGGTGTGATTATATACTCGAAGCCGGACATATCTTGAGAAATAAGTTATTAGTAATGTAACGTTATGATCAACACAAAACGTTGCGGAAACAATAGTAACACCACACTATTTACCTAATGTTGAAAGTAAAATAGGCAAAGGTAAAATACTCACTAGCTACGTGAAGAAGACATGCGAGAATAATGAGGATGAAAATAATCCAGTCTCTTTTCGCCATCTTGTATTAATAATGGCAGGTAAACTAGGGCTAGTCGGTTTATTAATTATCAGTTATAAGTGACATATTTACTTTACGTTTATCGCGGAGGGTACAAAGGGCGGGAAGGGGGATATCCAATACGATCACTTACAATACTCACCTGTCGACAACTATATGTACATGTGCACAGCACCGCACACAAGAGACATCGACGCAATATTGTTGTAGTGTTGGTCCACCGTCCACGACGCTGGCACAACACTACAACAACATTGATTTAATGCTTCGTGTTCACTGGGAGATCTAACGAGTTTCATATCGTACCGTGTTTGTTTTTTATACGCTTGAATTCTATATAATCAGTCTATTTAAACCAGAACCAGCTGGTGTGTGGTCTCGTGGCGGTTTGGAATAACAAGGAATCTACAGATTCATTGGGAATAAGTAGGCTATAGCGACTTTTAAAAAGGCTTTTAATGGAAGAAGGAAGGATAGAAAAAATAATTAGGCCTGATATTTAGAAGGCCCGTTAGTAAGAAAATCAGTAAGGCTTTTTAGTTAGTCAGGAAATCAATTTACATTATTGAAAAAAACAACTTTCTTATTTACGGATAGCGTCGTGTGTATATGACCAATTATGTGTTTTATCACTTTATTTGTACCATCATTTGCTATCAAAAATACACCTGTTATAATCTAAAAACAATGATTTATTTGACACGAAAATATATCAATCTCAATGGATATTTTGTCCCCATACTGAAAAGGTTATTAAAAACTTTTTTCAAAATGATCATTTTTTCTCCTGTAAGTAAATTGGACGCGGCTATTTGGCCAGTCAAATGTAGTCTCAGTATGAAATTTTTACTCCACGTGGTATCTGCCCAAACTTTTCGTTGTTATATCTCCATTGGAGATCAGTGTCCAATCAAATGTGTGTGGTGCGAGGTAAGAAAGCCTATTGAATTAGTGAATTGTATATTTTTTTTATTTTTCATAGGTGACCCGATCGGACCAAAGGACTCCGCAAACTCAGAGAAATATGAAGTGTGAAATTGTGTCATTTTGAGAAAATGGCCGTCGAAGTTCCTATAGGTAATTTGTACACTTTTTGAAAAGAACACAAAATTGGTTTAAATTAAAGAAATAAAATAATTATCAATTTCGATCTCATTTTTTAGTAGTGAACATACAGTTCTAACATTTTGTAAGCTTTAGAAGTAGATACCAGATGTTTTTATCGTTAGGAATATAATATTACATTGTGTCAGTATTCCTTAATTAAGCCTATTAGCGAATGTTTCCATGGTAACGGATACATAGAAACAAATATCACTGATTGGAGTGTAATTGAGACTAATATTAAAATACCAGTTATTTGTAAATATTTTTCTTTCAACATGCACATCAACTTCTATGCCACACATTTTTTTCTTTTTTGAAAGTAGGGTACATGTAATCTGATGAAAAAAAATTATGTAAAAATTAAAAAGACTAAAATTAATATTACCATTCATTGTGCAAAGAAAAAAATTGCGACTCACTAATGGGTCTTCTGACTAACGAGCCTTCTGACTAAGAGGGTGGCACTAGAAGAAAAGATGCAGGGCCGAGATGTAGGGAAAATTACCTAAATGCACCCCCTGCCCAAAACGCCCCCCCCCCCCACTTTATCAGCGGCAAATGCGTGAATGGAGATTTTCAAATGTTTCTCAGATACATGACGTTATCCCTCATGTTGTTCAAGCAACACAGTGCTGAAGATGAAACAGCAGTCATCTCAAAAGCAAAGATGTAAAAAAAAATTCTTACAACTTTTTAACATTTTGAAGGTCGATATGGGCACCAAATATCAAAGGTCGTAAAACGAAATTTCAACACAAGGTATTTAATCTGCCTATTTTTGTATTAGTCTCATCACTCTCATGAGATATACATCATTTTCTTATAAGTCATGGATATTTGTTATACCGGTAATTTCTCTAGTCCTCACATAATCTTACTAGACCTAGCCTGTGGTTAGCTTGTGGTAAAATAATAATGTGCAACCTTGACCTCGGTTTTCTGTAAAGATGTCTAATTCTTGGCTACGACACCTACAGACACAAAGTTTTTTATTAACATTTTTTTCTAATATGTATACACATCAAATCTAACAGTCCAGCAAAAATTGACATGGACCCAGACATTTCTCATAACAGCCACTTATTTTGTTTTAAGTGATAAATATCATATGGAACTGTTTAATGGCGTTAAAAATAGCAGTGATTCATTTGCATTAAATAGTCTAATAATTAGACGATTTTCTAACTTCTTTGTCATACGTCACAAAAAAATGAAAAATACCTCAATTTTTATTTATTCGAGGGCACATGTCGCATTGTTTAAGTTGTTTTCTAATTTAGATGGTCATATGGGTGAAATTCAAAATGACCGATAGCCTTTTCTTCGAATTCTCTATTGTAATATATAGTTGAATAAATTGTTACTGTCGTCGGGGAATTAATTCAAAGTAGGGGCCTACCTATATCTAGCTTTTTTCTGCAGAGGGGGGGGGACTCCTCCCCCCTCCCCCCACCACTCAGCATCAAAGGGGGTATCCCTCTTGTCGGCAAAGAAAATTTGAGTATACATGTATTCCGTATTTTGCTGTCTTTCCAGTTAAAATAGACTGCTTGCACGAGTTTGTTTGATTAAAACAGTTCAGCGCTGCTCACTGTGTGGCGTGTTGTTATTGAAAGGGGTGTATAGGCTTTTTGTTTTTTCGTTTTTGTTTTTTGTGTACCCTCGCCCCTTTTGACACCGTAACCCGTTTTTATATAACACATGTGTCCTGCAAAGTTCGGTGTGGACCTGTTTTATCATATGCGGCGGTTACATCTAGGCATCAGAGTTCCACTGAAAAGAGCTCAGCTCTTTTGTAATATCACTGACAGAAGACATTATGAAAGTGCAGAGTGTCAGATAGGATCCTTTAGCTCCGAGGCGACGAATTATGAGTGCAGGAAAGGATAGGCTCTACATCATCACAATTTATAAGCCCCCATACAGATAGCTGGTTATCTCTTGCATGACCGACTTTCGGCGCTTACATCAGGTGAATTGTTGGCCTAAACCGACACAAAACTATTCCTTATTCTTCAGACAAAAACGAAGAATGGTAAAGTGGTAAAGTGATCCAAGTCAATGGGTTTATGGGTTTGACTTGGATCAGTACGCCTGAAGCTGTATAGCGAGAAACAGCACAGACATTGAAACAATCTTAGTTTAATCACCCACTTAACATGCTTAAGGAGTCACAAAGTTCATTTCAACTTTGAAGTTCTGAAAATATTTGTCACATTTGCACACTATCAATCGCATAGCGCAAATTTTCTTAGAAAACGAAACAATGCGATTTTGTGGAAAAACAATTTGGACTATTTATGTGGTTTAATCAGTTACTTTTTCTCTTTATTCAAACCAAACTTATGAATTTCTAAACATTTTACAATAACGTTACGATTGTTAAAAAAAGCGGAGGAAGCGTTTAAAATTAACATTCAAATATACTCTTTTAAACCTTCACCATTTAAAGCAGCTCTTTGGGATGACATCAATTTTTGTTTTTAGTTTTGTAATGAAATGAATCGGGCTTCAGTCCACCTTTATGCACATATAGGCTAAACTGGGTCAGGAGATTGAGATGACACTGTCCTCCAGACACAGGAATCGAAATTCGAGCCCTAGTGGTCTGAGGCCGAGCACGCTACCTCTCGGTCACGGAGGCTCCCCACAATACTGACTTTCACACGTGGATGGGGAAGAAACATTTTTGTTTCTTTTAAACCGCCGAGACCGGGAACCGAACCCCGAACTCTGGCGTGAAAGGCAGCGGTGCTAACCACTACCGTAGGGCCCCCGCCCAGTTTTGTGATGAAGTAGTGTATCCCCCAGATCATGATTTTAATTTTTTCAGAGTTTTTAGTTTTTTTAACATATTGTTATCAACATTTCTGTGAAGCAGATTAAAAACTTTGTGTATACCTAAACACTTGCTAAAGGACGGTTGCATGTTCCTACAGCATTGGGCCACATGTTGATGCCGTCGGCCCAGCGTTGGGCAGACAATCAGTTTTGCAGGTGTATCCCCTCATGTCCTGACTAGAGGACACCAATTAGCGGCGATTGCTTTGATCTCACCGTCCAAGGCGTCGGAATATCACAGAATTAAAATTGATATAGTTCTTTGGGAATATGTAGTGTAAAGTGTTGTATATTGCTGACTTGTTTTGTTTACATGGCAATATACGACCTGGAAATATAACTATTTCACTCTTTTTTCGGTGATTTAAATTGTTTTTCGACTTTCTTGTATTTTTAGTTAGGATCAGTAGACTATAGAGCTTCATCCAAGTTAAATTTTCAAAATTGAAAATGTCTCATCCCAAGGAGCAAAAAAATGAAATGAATCGGGCTTTAGGCCACCTTTGTGCACATATAGGCTAAACTGGGCCAGGAGAACCTCCTGAGGATGGTGAGATGACACTGTCCTCCAGACACAGGATTCGAAATTCGAGCCCTGGCGGTCTGAGGCCGAGCACGCTACCTCTCGGTCACGGAGGCTCCCCACAATACTGACTTTCACACGTGGATGGGGAAGAAACATTTTTGTTTCTTTCAAACCGCCGAGTCCGGGAACCGAACCCCGAACTCTGGCGTGAAAGGCAGCGGTGCTAACCGCTACCCTAGGGCCCCCGCCCCCCCCCCCCCCCCAAGGAGCAGCTTTAAATAATTTTGAATAAATTTAATAACAGCCTAAGAAGTTGACTTAATCAAAAATATGTATTTTCACATTTATATAACTATATTATGTATCAATTTATTAAAAAAATTAAAAAAATGGTATCTTGTATAATTTTAGTCATTACTGCACTACGGAAAAATGTGCTCTGTGACTAATTACACGAAGATGGGTCATATTCACGTTAGTTCAAGCATTCAGCTTTTCAAATGCTGTTCAAATAATTATATGCATATAAGTTTTGTTTTAAAATATTGTGTGATATGAAAGGAATCTGCCAAAAGGTTCAGATGAAATGGTTCCAGCGGAGACGGCCGGTCAGATGGACATTGAACAGAAATGATTGCCCTTCCCTCTTCCAGTGGGCTGTGGATTATACCCTTATACTGCTGAGCGCAACTATAGTCGTTTTGGAGCAATTTTATTAGCAGATCATATTACTGTTATTGGGAATGAAATGAGTGTTTAAAAATCAAGATTTGCAAATGTTTGGTATTAAATTGAATACATATGACAAATATTTTCACCCTCAAGTTGTGGGTCGCGGTACGAAACACAACTTCAAGTGGGTTTGAATTATTTGTGTTTAAGCCCTTTAAATGTTAAGAATTCTATGGTAGGAAAATGTGTGGTAAACGTAACAAAAGATAGGTGGGCGACTGCTGAAACAGAGTCAACAATGGGTGAATATCTAATTAGAATAAATTAGGATAAACTTGACAAAAAAACACTTCATATGTAAATAAATATACACAATTTATTATTAATTGACATGACAAAACAATAACAAATAACATTCACCACGCTCGACACATGAACACTCATGTTTTTAGCTCATAAGCTAAAAGGTTTAGACTAAATTTTACATTAGTTGAAAGTTTTCCCTAATTTATCGGTTTGTTTTTTGTTGGTTCTCAGCGGTAAATATTTACAATGAGATCATTTCCAATCAAACCCACATATCAAAAATAGCTCACAAATATTAACCCTTACAGCGCGAGGAGCGACTTCAGACGTCAGAATCTGACATATATAGACGTCATATTCTGACGTCTATAGTCTATTCAATTTCAGTTTCAAATGACGCAAAATATTAACAAGCAATTCATCAGAAAAACAAATGTAAATCTTGATCAATATCGTATCCAGCCAGTCTGCAAATGATTTACTATTAATCATTATCATTTGAAGATGTATTTTTGCAAATTAACCAAATAAAATATATATTGAAAATTGAGGCAGGATAACCATATCAACATCCAGAACATGCGGGGGGTTATGCTCATATATTGAAATGATTAGAAAAAACTGCTGTTGAAGCTAGAGTTAAGGGTATGCTGAGGTTATTTGGGAGTTGGCACAATAATTCAAGCATTTTGTTCCGTTGGGATATTTTGTTAATGTAACAAAAATCTATAGCATAGCTAAATGTTCAAGCAGATGCTATCACTTTTTTGCGAGCCTATGGGACTGTATGTGAAGAATTTTTCGTGCATATATATATACATGTATATTCAAAAATGTAAAAATTTGCAATGACCAAGTTGTATTCAAAAATGTCTACCTTGGCAGTCAGATTGTGTGGTCTGGCAAGAGTGTGGGAAATCGACGCTCTAACTTATGATTTGGGCAGACAGACATGAAAAAAAAAACCAAAAATATTTTAAGAAAATTGACTAAACATCTATTTCTGGCAACTCCTCGAATAAAAATAACTTTAAAATTATCAGGCGTCATTTTACAAATTTCATCTCTTGCATTTTGGTTGACTATGGAATAACACTAATAACACTAAACATCTGGTTAAATGCTAAAAGATAACTAATCATAGTAAACAAGCCTTATGTAACATTGTTTCAAAACAGCTGTGTTAGTTTCAAATATCATCGACTGCATAAAGTCATCATTTAAATCTGCACTTGATATAGCTGTACTTGTCCAGAGGGATATGCAATAGACTGCCCATATCATATTTCCATGAAAATGGCCACTATCACGCAGCATTTGATTACTAAATATTTATAATAAACAGCATATTTGAGAAGATTCAATTTGTTTGCCTTGTGAAGAACAGCAAAAATAAATGACGACCCTCCAATTTCACCCTCAATTCATTGGATACTGATCATGGAAAATAGGAACGAGTAGGTAACTTTGACAATTTTGTTTGGATATTTGACTTAAATCAGTATCTAAAGGGATTGGGTTTTAAAACAAAATCTGCAAACGAAATTGATAGTATCCCTGCATATTTCGTGCTATATTTAATTATGCTATACATAATTAAATAAAATATGCATTGAAAGTCATTGGAAACATTGTAAATTAAAGACATTGAAGTGCAAAAGACAACATAAAAAAATATGGATTTTACAGATTCTGTAAACTTTTGTATGGTGTGTGAGTAAAATGAATAACGACTTGACATTTATTGTATTTTTTACAAGCAAATTAAAAAAAGATGCAAAGTTAAATCAACCACATTTATTGTCAATCCTATTATATAATTTCAAGTAATCTTCATGATAACTGGAAGGTGTGTGTTTTTTGTTATTATAATGACACAATCCACAATACATTATACTTACAAATACAAGACAATATCAACAATGATTTCCCCACTTGTTCCACACAAATAACTGGTCAAATGGCACTTGAACGGGTTGTCCAGGTATGTACACTCATATTTTTTTATACTTCGGTGTAATAAAGCGCTATGCCATTTAATGTTTCACACTCTATAACACAGTGATTATACCCTTCACTCCTGGGGCCCATCCCTTTAAGAATCTCCTAATTGATCTCCTCGTAACCCTTGTCCTGCTGAATTGTTTCAAACTATTTTTCATTCATATAAAGCTGGAATTGCTAACGCAATTTCCAGCTTCAAATAATGAAAAATATTTTTATTTAAGAAAAATAAACATCTCCCAAATTGAAATAATTGATTAGCTGAGCATCTACCACTGAATATTTTATCAATTTCAGTGGCATTTTATTAGGGTTGAAACTTTCTTGAAAACGTATATATCCGGGTCCAGCAGGACAAGGGTTAACTTTCTCTCATCTCCAATAGAAAAGTTAACACTTTAAGTTTAAGCACGACTGCAGTGGCTTTTAATCTGCTTTACTAAACAATTAAAGCTTAAAGGGCTGAATTAATTTTGCATAAATCATGGAGACTAAAGGGTTTTAATCAATTCGAAATCATAACAAATGTCTCTTTCTGATTCATTTGAATACCTATGGTATGGGATTACGACCATTAGAAATATTTTTACCCTTACAGCGCGAAGATAAGACTTTAGTCGTCAGAATCTGACGTCTACAGACGTCAGATTCTGACGACTAAAGTCGATCCCCGCGCTGTAAGGGTAAAATCACTGTTATTGAGAATGAAATGAGTGTTTACACTACACATAAATAAATTTGTAAATGTTTGGTCCCAAATATAAAATATATGGAGTAATTTTCACCCACTTGAAGTTGTGAGTCATGGTAGCGACACACAACTTTTAGTGGGTGAAAATTTCAATGAGATAACAATGAGCTTTATCTTAACTTTTCTAATGGAAATGAGAGGAAGCCCGGGTTAATCTGAATCGCATGATTCTAAGTGAGACGGGTCCCTGATGAACCTTTTATTCTAGTCAATAGAAATGACTTCAATGAGAACATGAGAATGAACAGGAGAATAACTTGCATGAATGAAATGGTCAGCCAGTAGATTACCTACAAGTCGTGTTGATGGATAATTTCAGTACGTCAACGCACAT
Organism: Flabesymbios commensalis; assembly: GCA_964017125.1. NCBI lineage: Eukaryota > Metazoa > Annelida > Polychaeta > Terebellida > Flabelligeridae > Flabesymbios > Flabesymbios commensalis. Next base: position 90,804,605 of record OZ024905.1, on the reverse strand, counting down.
TCATTATAAAATTGAGCATTTGTAAATGCCTTTTCCTAGAATTGTTGGTATGCTATAACTCATCATCGGGATCGTGGCCATGTCCGTGTTTCTTTGTCGTATCTTCTGTAGTAGTAGTGGTAGTTGTAGAATCTGGAAATAAGTTACAATTTTATCAGGACATATTATATTCATTTGACATGACATCATAGATATATTTATTCCAGACGATTTATTGTTGACACAAAACATTGCTTCGTGATCACTATTACTGGGTACCATACTTGAATTTTAAAGAGTTCCAGTAGCTGCTAATGCTGCCATAACTGGATGTTACAGAAATATCTTGAACTTGATCTTAACCCTTCCAGCGCGGGACCGTCTATAGACGTCAAATTCTAATGTCTAAAGACGATCCCCACACTGAAAGACAACATTTATAATGGCTGTAGACTCATAATAAATATTTAAATGAAGCAAAAACAACTAACTAAGATATTTTCAGCACGGGGAATGTCTTGACGTCAGAATCTTCTGTAGATGTCAGATTCCGATGTCTAAAGACGGTCCCCACACTAAAAGGGTTGAGCTAATTTTCTGAACTGTATTATAACGTCATTGATTTGAAAAAGACATCTGTAGCAATACTTGAACCATCATTACTCCCAGCAAGTGAATCAGGAAGTGAATTTTTAAATTAGGAAAAAAAAAATTGTAATATGTAGAGCTTGTCAGGTGCAGCCCCATCACTAAATCACTAAAATATATTATCTCATAAATATTATAGTTAATGTATCATCTCCTATAATGTCAAAATATCTAATAAATAGGGGGTTTTGTAGAGTTAGAAAAAATCCAAAAATCTGAGAAAAACTGGGAAGTGGGTGGGTGGGTCAAGCCCCAACTCAGATTTGTTTTGTTTTCTGAAATTTTTTTTTTGTGTTTTTTTTTCGTTCTTATTGCTGTACATGTTTTTAAAAAAATAAAATCAGATAGGGGGGGTGGGTGGGTGTTGTCTGGCCAATGCGAACTAAGGTAGCATTCTAGTGATCAAGCAATATTAGATTTCCCATATAATAATTACCAGTGTTGTCATCAATTTCTAGAGGAATGGGCTCTTCTTCTTTATCTTCTTTTTTCTCTTCATTTGTGTCTTTATCTTTGTCATCATTTGTTTGCTCTTCAGACGTCGACTTTGATTCAAATTCATCTTTTGTTTCTTCATCAGGAGTATCTTTTGCTTCGTCACCTGTGTATGAAACATTATGCTGTATGCCTAACACATTCTAGGATACATGTACACTGTAGAATAATGTAACGTCTTATTTATATATAAATGCTTCAAGGATGCTTCCGTACAAATTAAATGCCACTGAAATTTATAAAACAGTTTGCGGTGGATGTTCAGTCAATCAAATAAAATAATTCAGAGATGTCTATTATTGCTTCAAATGAATGAAAAATAGAAGCAACAATTCAGAAGCACAAAAAATGCCAAAATCTGATCTTAACCCTCAGAGCACTGATGTCGACTGCAGTAGACATTCTGTGTTTTTATTAGCACCTGTATAACCCCTGATAATGCGCTGTTCACAGTAAAATATACCCTCAATCTTGAAACACTGATATATATGGGGACTTCAATTTCACATATAACATAAATTTTCAGTCACTAGAAGTTGTGTGTCGTGGTAGGCAGACACAACTTCAAGCAAGTGAAAATTTAAATTGAATAGCTCAGTGATCTGAGGGTAAAGTCACTAATTCATGTAGAAAATAACCAAAATAATCACCTGTTTTTATCACAGTCTCGTTGATTTTTATTGCCTCTTCCTTTGGCTTCGGTCGAAAAGTTTTTGCCTTGTTAATTAGGTACTTTATTTCCCTGTCCAGCTCTGCCATTTTTCTAGCAAAATCCTCCAGCGTGACTTTAGGTTTCTCCGATAGAGGAGTTTTTAACTGCTCTTCCATTATTGTTTTATTCCAATCCTTGGAAAAATATATTCATATAAATTCTTAAACTTCTCACAAAAAATTATTTAGAATTCCCAGATAATATTTTTTTAATTTAGGAAGAAATAGTTTTAGTTTCAATACAGATATATATGCTTTAACCCTTACAGCTCGGGGTTCGACTTTAGACGTCAGAATCTGAGGTCAACAGACGTCAGATTCTCATGACTAAAGTCGCTACCCGCAATGTAAAAGTAAAAATATTTATACTCACCGTAGACCCATAACATAGGTATTCAAATGAATCAGAAAGAGCTACAGTAACTAAGACATTTATAATGATTTTAAACTGAAAAAAAACTATAGCCTCCATGGTTTATATAAAAAATATCATAGTTTTAAGGGGTAATCAGGATAACCATGACTTGCTCTGGTGACAATAACATATTCCTCTTCATTGGAAATTTACCTTTGTACTTTGAATAAGCACCTCCAGCATATCGTACTCAACTTGAGTGAAAGGTTGGTCTTCACCTGTATAGTTTTTCATGCCAACTAGAAAATGTTCAGAGTAGTTCACAATACTATGTAGTGCTTCTAGTGCTTTAGGCCGCTCCTCGAATTCTTTAACTCGATCAAATATTGAGTTTGTGTGACCTTTCAGCTCAGCTAATTTATCTTCATAGGACTAAAACAAACATAACATTAATCAGAAAAAGCTGTTAGCATTGAAATCTGCGTCATTAGCATCATGAATAGCATTGGCATGAAAATACAGTGACAAAACATATATCAATGAACAACTTTTTAGAAATAAATCCATAGATCATTGAATGATCTATGGATTTATTTCTAAAAAGTTTTTCATTGATATTTATATTATAAGGTTTGATGTAATGTCAAACACCATTGCAGATGGTTTGGACTGGTGTCTCCTTACCATGCTATACAGCATGCAATAGATGGAACCACTCCTAAATGAGCTGCCCTTGTGGGTCAGAAAGTCCTACCACTTACAACAATCTCAATACCACTCACATCTAGAGACACTAGAGGTCAATAATAAGCAAAATGGTATAATATACTCTGTAATTTACAAAGATATAGTTTAGAAATGAATTGTTGACAATCAGTGCTTTAAGTGAACAAAGTGGGAAGGAGTGCGCATTATGGTTGCAATTCAACAAATAGTGTAAATATAGATATGCTTAATTAGGAGTACATTTATAAGATGTGGCCATTCAAACTGGTGGCATGCCAAGACAAGTTATACAGTATATTGCCTACTTTTCTCTCTGTTGTCTCGTCTTGCTCATACAACCAATCTGAAGCTGTACTGAAGTAGGACTGTAATGTGATTCGCTGCTCCTCTGTGCTGCATTTCTCATATTCATCCCTGTACAATTTATCTTGTGTTTCAATAATGAAACTTTCCAGATCATTTCTTGCTGCCAGAAGATTATTCCTTTCTTCATCTAGTTTTTGGAGATTCTTCAATCTGCTCAAAAAGTAAAAAATATACAGGAAAAAAAATAACATAAAGCTTATACGCAGGGTCCAAAACATTTTAAACAGCAACCTACTTACAGATTTAGGCTGTCTGCAGAAATTTTCATTTATCTGCAGAATAGCTGAAAAAGATTTATGTAGGCCTACATCTGTTTTATTGAACAAAATGTTGTAATTTAATATACTTCGCAAAATAAGGCCACATTGTCATTATGTTCTAAGACTAGCACTTTGCATTTCAAGAGTGTGGTCAGACAACCCATTGATGCAATTAGGTTGTCCGTAGCTAATTTAGGTTGTCCCAGACACAAGAAAAGGCTTCATTTCGGTCCCTGACAAGAAACAAATATAATATATTTTGATAATTCCCTGCAATAAAAATCTTAAATGTATTTTTTTGAGATTTTTATTGCAGGGAATTATCAAAATATATTATATTTTTTTCTTGTCAGGGACCGAAATGAAGCATTTTCTTGTGTCTGGGACAACCTAAATTAGCTACAATGAAGATTGTGCACAAGTATCCATTGACACACAAAGCATAAGCATAATGTTTTTTGAAAGATTACGATATTGATTCAAATTACCATATAAATCAACTACACCCAAGGACTTAACCCCATTTAAACTTAGACACAGATGTGAGGGATGAATACCACCAAGCAATGGTGCTGTTGACTTTGCAGCATCCCAGGCACTTGAATTGAATGAAATTCAACATGATTTGAATTAATTTGAAATATTACTTACACCTTCCTGCTAGCTTTCAAGGTCTCCTCTGTTGGCTCTTGTAAATCAACAATCTCAATTACTGATTTAACATCTTCTTTCACAATTGTTGGTTTTGGTTTCTTTTTCTCTTTCTTTTCCTCTTCCTTCGCAGCATTTTCTTTCTTATCGTCTTTTTTCTCTTCCTGGAGTTTAAAAAAATTTGTGAGTCACAATTATAACCAAAATATTGTAAGTTTGGTTTTTTGATGACAGCAACATCATGATGCAACACGCAGTACCCTGGTGTACCATTGTACGCTGGGGTTCCACATTATTTTGCATCACTACTAGGCGAATATGACGGGAGCTAGTGAAATTTGTGTTGCAAATTTGCCCCCACCTGAAATCCAGCAACCATTACTGTTGAGCCCTGCCTGCAATGAAAGGCCACTTTTCCTGTCACGGGGTTATTTATGTGATTATTATGTGATGGCGACTGAATCAAATGTAACCAGCATTTTGGTTCATAGATTGTTCACATTATCTCGCAATAATTGGGATCTGAAATACCTTCCTTTATAAAAAATGTTCATAAAATCCTGAAATCGAATACCAGTCCTTTAATTCATATCAAAAAGTGATGGTAACTATCCTCTTTATGGTCATCTGGATTCATTCCATGTCAGACCACAAATCAAGAATAAATTTAATATCAAATACAAGTTCAGATCGGGTACGAGTTTATATCATACAGTGGCAGCAGCATATAACAGTGGCAGCAGCATATAAACCCGCTTCTATGTTATTCAGAATTATCAGGGTGGGGTTGAACAGATCCGATTTGTTTCTTATCTATATTATGTACACACGGTGGCATACTCACTGTTTTGTCCTGTTTTTCATCAGCTCCTTCGCTTCCTTCATTCTTTTCTTCTTGTTTCTCTTCCTTTGGTTCTTCCTTATTTTCCTTACTGTCAGTTTCCTCTGCTGGTTCCTAAGCAATTTAAAGTGAATATGTGTCATGTGCACAAGTATTGAGTTCAAATAGTATAACACCCTATACATGATATAGGGCTACGAAAGGTAAAATCACATAAAATGTAATACATGCAAACAAAAAAATGCATAAAAAAAATAACAGTGAAAAACATAATTACACCAAGAATGCACTACCAAACATGCAAAAAGAAAACACACCAAAATTTGTTGTTATGCAAAAAAGTACTAAAACAATTTACACTGAAAAAAATGCATTTATAAAAAATCATACTAGAAAATAAAATACATGTCAACCACAATTATTAATGTGCATGAGGTACACACAAGCATTTATCATTATTTACAGTAGACACTCGCCTTCCGGGCAGATCACCAATGCGGTCAGACCACCATTCCGGACTTCGGTCAAATTTTTGTGGCAAAATGGCAAGTTCACTCTTGGCATTATGGACAAATGAGTATTTTCAATATATCGTTATGACCATTTTGAAAGGTGATTTTTAAAAAAACTGTCACCTATGTTTTCCACACATGTACAATGCGTACATTACAAACATGGCGAATAACTTTATTATCATTTGGTGACGATAACATCAAATCACGCATTGCTATATGGAATAAAATTAATTGTCCTACATTGAAATATACGATTGATCCGTTAGTTATAGAAGTTTAAAGGTTAATTGATTGTTGATAAAGCGTCTCGCTACTTCTGGCCATACACTGTCTGCCTATCTTCAATAAGCATAATTAAACATGTTAACTAACGCAAGCACAATACAATTAAAAAAATAAATTTATGACAAGGTGGCATTAACTGGCAACTATATAGCAATAGTGATTATTTTTAAAACTATTTATCTGTGTTAGTTATATAGAAGTTTAAGGGGTAATTGTTTGTTGATAAAGCGCCCGGCTACTTCTGGCCATGCACTGTCTGCGTGCTGCAGTAACTATTTTATTTCAAGCGTTAATTATCTGGTATCGTCAATAAGCATAATTAAACATGTTAGAATATACCAGCACAACACAATTTCAGAGATAAATTTATGACAAGGTGTTATTAACTGACAATAATGAAATAGTGAATATTTTTTAAATTATATGTTACTTTAAGAAGCTGAGTGCGTTAGGTGTATAGCAGATTATTTCTTGATAAAGCGTCTCGCTACAGCAAATAATGTTCATGTAGTGCTGAGGTAATGATGGACCATCATCGCAGACGATTGGCCAACATTAAAACAGCGTTGGTTCAACCGCCCGTGATAATAAAAATTAAAGACGTGGGAGTGTCGTAATTACACAACTGAAAACTGTTCATTTAAGATAGTGTCTATTTTACAATTCAACAAATTTTATGTAATTGATGGTAAATTTTATTACAAATAAGTAGACGTAGATTATTTTATATTGGGACGCATAGGGTTAACCCTTTCAAGCCTGAATTTATTATTGTCATCTTCATCCACTACAAGCCGCGAATAGCTGTACATAGCCATTCTCGACTTGTGGTGGATGAAGATGATTTGAAGTGGGTGAAAAAGTAAAGAAAATTGCTATGTATTGGTGAACCAGTTTCATGAAAATTTTCGTTCTAAAACCCTTGGTTGTGGGAAAATTAAGTCTGTTTTCAGGGATTTAAAATGATGCTTTACTGCATCATGTGGGCTTAAAGGGTGAATGATCCGCTAAGTCTGCATTCACACCTGCCGCGAACCGTCGGCAGTGAGGGGACACTTATTAACACCTAACTCTAGTACAAGCACTTTAAACAATGCGAATAAGTAGACAATGGTAGGCTGTTAGTTTCTTAGCGGAACACTTCTTTGAACTTGCATTCCCAGTTACCTTACATGATTAGCTCCATAACATGGAGTAAATTTTTAACTCCGCGAACATGGCATCTCAACTCGAGTTGTAACTCCATCACGGTGACCAATAAACATTGGGAAGCCATAAACAGGGCTCACAGGCCGATATAAGAATACGCTTTTGAAAGTGAGAAAGCATTCAATCATTAATTTTTATGCTGCACATAACCATAATCATGTCTGTGCATAACTTACCCTAAGGGATAAAGTGAAACTTATCAAAGCTAGTGCCGGCAAATCTCATCGTCAACAAGTGACAGTCTGTCAGTGATTAAAAAATACTCATTTCATGAGACTATGGCAGCGGTTTCTGTCCTCAAAGACTTTACAGCAAACCGTGGCCTAGATGGCATTCTACATTCTATGTTCAATATTGAGGATAAATTACAAGACTCTCATGTGAAAATTGAATCCACCGCTCAACAATTCTCCATCAATTTATTTTTCAAACTGCAGTAAGCTGTTTTGTGACATACATTTAAAAAAAAATGTTTTTATTAAAATACTTTTTTATTCAATTGTGCATAATTATATAATCAATTTTAACTTTGCACTGAATAAAACACTGTTTTTCTAAAACGCTGCAATAAAATTAAAAAATTTACTATTGTTATTATTCATTTCATCATTTGGAGCATATAGACATAATTGATTTGATATTAAATAGCAGGACGCCACGTGGTATTTATTGCCCGATCACAAAGGCGGTCGGACCGCCATTACGGTAAAAAAATTCTGACCCGTACTTGACCGCATTGGCGGGAGTCTACTGTATCTACATATTTTTCCTTAATTTCCTAATCAATGTTTTTTCGGACAGCGCCTACGTAATCATAATGGCCGGCAAACCATTACAACCAACCTCAGCAGTGGGATTCTTATCTGCAGCTTCATCAACATCTTCCAAGAAATCATCATCAACTTTAGGTGGAGAATCTTCCTCTTGTGTGGTTTCTTCATTGTCCTCTGTTTTTGTATCACGTTGCCTGGTCTGCGTGTGATCAGCAGATTCTTCAGCTTCCTCTGATTTCTCATGATCAGTGTTTCCCTGTCACAATAACAACCCTTACAATGGCAATCACAGCGTGGGCCACTTTGAACACTGACTGGTGTACAGTGTATTATTTTCTTTCAAATTTTCAGATACCCTCATGTTTATCCTATAGCCATGTTTACCGAATTATAACAGGACATTTGACTTGAGAATCTAGATCACACTATTTACAATCTTTAGATCACACTAACACTGACCCATTGGCCCGCAGCAATAAGGGTCAGTCAATCACCCGAGATACTGGCCTTGGTGGCTAATTAAAAATACCAGAAGTGCTGCTTTGTTTAATATTCAGTAAAAATTTACAAAGTTAGTTAAAGCTGTTGATTATCAAAATTTATCAATTATTTCGGATGATCCAGTGTGCAATAAGGACTATCAGAATTATCTTAAGGGGCTATCTAAGAACAGCTTGTCTCAATCCCTGTAAACATGTTGTGCTACTACATGTAATCCAATTTCAGTGATAATTAACATTTAAAGTAGGCCATCCATTTATTGAGAATGTGCAAGCAGTACAATTGTTTTGATGCAATGGCCAGCTGTGAGTGGTGACTCTTCAAGGAAAAGACCTTCTTAAATTATATATTTTAGAAATAGGTGTGCAAGCCATGTCTGATAACTATGAATATACAACTGCAGCCCATACTTGAAAATGTGATTCAGTTGAATAAATTAGTCGTAGTACATAGGTACCGGTACTTCTAATAGAGTTATCAAATATAAATTAAAAAAACATGCATAATCATAAAGTAAGATTTGTCACATTATGTGCAATAATAATATCAGGATAAAGCTCTGATGATAATTTACAAAAATTAAAATAAGTCAATCACAAATAGAAAAAAAAAACATACAAATATTTAACCTTTAAACTAACTCTTAGAGTTTAGTAGAAAATAGTAGAATTATTTTCAAAAGTGGTTGTTACATTCTGTTTAATCAATTTTTTATGTGAAAAAATAATACTGATGTCAACTACGGTATGATGCTGTGTATGACTAAAATAATAGCTTCTGTGACTAAAGAAAAACTAAACAACATGACTTGAAAAATCATAATTCTCTGAAAAAAACATCTCGTTTTTGCTAGGTATGGTATGCGACAGAAGAGCCTCACTCGCGAGACAGATCTCTTGTCTTCTCATAACCAACATAGCTACATCCCTCCTTATGATGCTGGAGAATTCCCCAATAAGCAAATTGTAATATAATGAATATACATGCACATATCAAGTATAGCTGACTTGGTTTTTTTAATCTTTTCTCAATAACCCTAGCTTCTTGTCATACCTGTCCATATCCAACACACATATCGTACATTGTACATAAACATGATAAACTGCTATATTATTAATATGTATTGTTATGTAACAGATTGAAATTTTATATTTTTTATATATTATGGAACCCTGAATCAATTCAGAATGGGGAAATATTTGTCCAGTGAACAATCCTTATTTTGACATATACATGTACCACAAATCCATAATTTGAATTGAATAAAGATGTGTCACAAATCACCCTGGAATATTAACTGCTAAATGTACAGGTATATACTATGCAAAAATTAAGTATTCTAGCATTCTATTGAATAAAATTATATCCAAGATGAGCTGCAAATTCTGATACACACTCAACATGCGTAAAATAAGTTATTTTCCTAATTTTTTTTACACAGATCTGGAATAAAACACTTGAACTAAATCAACTATTATCCAGACCCATCATAGGCTTTTATCAAACGAATAGATCTGTTACACACAAATCATACATGTTGTCATTTCTGCATGCACAGTTTAACTACGGTAACAGAAAATAATTGACGATACGAAAGAAGACACCTGCACACAACAGAATCACATTTACATTTGTACAGTACAAAACACTGCTTTACAACATCACATGCACATGTGATTGAAGTAACTTAACTCTTAAAGCACTGAAATATATTTGTGTAAAACCAGGGTTGGAGACAGAGGGTTTTTTAAATGTGAAGTCATGATAAATGTCTTAGCTGGCTCTTTCTACTTCATTTGAATACCTATTGATTGACATCAGAATCTGTTGTCTGAGTCGGTCCCCTGGCTGAAAGGTATAAATTCAAGACACACTTTAACTCTTTTAGTGCGGGGAACGTCTTTATACGTCAGAATCTGAGCTTTGTAGACGTCAGAAAGACAGTCCCCACTCTGTAAGATTTAAAATATTTTTCACGGCCATGAACCCATAACAGAGGTATTCAAATGAAGTGGAAAGAGCTAACTAAGACATTCATGTTTTCAAATTGAAATAAACTTTTGGTCTCCATGGTTTGTACAAGAATATTTCAGAGTTGGAAGGGTTAAATTAAAAATAGGTGATTGAGTGACATACAAATGACAATATGAGTGTGGAATGGCTTGGGCAGGACACTACACAACTTCTGCACAAGTTTTTTTGTTAAAAAAGATAACATGAAAATAGAGAATGTGAGGAACAATTCAGGATAATAAAAACTAAACCAAGAGAGTGGATTGAGAAAATTAACAAGCTAAAAACAATATTTTTACCTCTGTTGGTGTTTCTGGATCCTCCACTTTACTTTCACTCTCCTTGTCTTTTTCTCCTCCTCCGAATAAATTTGTGATTGTATTTCCAAGTTCTGCAATAAGACAATTAACCATTTAACATGTTTAAGAAATAAAAGTTTTGATTCGAATTGATGAGACTTCAAATATATATTAAAAGAGACACCCAGCCCTAAGTACTGCTTTATGGGTGGAATGTAAAGTATATTTCTTTATCTGTCAGTTCAATTTGAATGTTATGATTACCTTGTGTGTAATTAGTCATACATGTATGTTTTAGTTAGTTACATACATTCAATTACTAATTATAACATACCTTTTAACACATGTTATGAAAGAAATGACAGCTCCCCGGTATATAATCATGATAATGCATTTTGAAGAAATTTAAACAAAAGAAAAAGATTGCATTGTGCACTGGATAACATGGTATTTACTTACTGGATAAAGTTGACTGCTCCTCAACTTCTTCCCCTTCTGGGGTTGGTGCTCTTTCAAATAGTGATTCCACCTAAAAAAACAGCAACAAATATGGATACCTCAACACTTGTCCTGCTGAATTAGTTCTAAATTATTTTTCGTCATTTTGGAAAATATACTTTTAAATGGAGTTATTTGACTAACTGAGCATCTACTACAAACTATATTATCGATTAATAAAACAAATTGCAAATGATTATACATGTAGTCGTGCTTGGCACTTAAAGGGCTAACAAAGATTTACTTTCGAAAGGAAATAATTAGGGAAAACAAAAACAATTAACCTTATCTAAAGTCAATAAGCCACTGTCATCCATCCGGAAATGAGCCTTTACACCTTTGTATTCAGCATCGGTAGAATGCTTACTGTGTGCAGCTCCGACACCACTCAAGGACACTTGATGCAGTTTCATAGCCCCAAAAATTCTAAATAAAAATATATTTGAAATTTACACAAAACAACTAATTATTTCAAGATAAACAATTGGTCGCAAGAACTGATACTTTACAATTGTTAAAATCATTCAACAATCAATACCAAAGGGATATATCCACTTTGTTGGCCAAGCAAATGCAAAATATATTCCAAATTAGGCATTTCAGTTAAATAAACAATTCTAAGCACTAAAATGTGGTTTTTAACTGGGAGTGGGGCAAGACCACCACACACCCATCCTACGGTCCCCCCTCCCGACTGAAACATTCCTGGTCACACACCCATCCATTGAACCCCCCCCCCCGACTGAAACATGGATTCCTGGTGGAAATATGAATATTGGCAGCACTGTACACTCCATGCCTTTGAACAGTTTGGAGCACTGTATATTCATAACCACGATGACAATTATCTGTTACGACCGGGATTCGAACCTAGAACCCCCAGGTTACAAGCCCCAGTCGATACGAATGAGCCATCAGGGCCGGCCTCCTGGTGGAAAACCTGTAAATATATTTAAAATGTGGCGAGTCTAGTACAGTACAACAATTTTTATTCAATTCTTTTTGGCAAAGAAATTGACCAACATATAATTCCACATGTCGGTCCTGTTAAGTAAGAATATACTGTTTTTGGTTTTGCAGAGCAGCATAGCAGGTTCTACTTAAAATACTTACTTTTTGTCTTCTTCAGAGAGGGAAGTAAGGTCTCCATATACGACAGAAAATCCAAAATCATCAATATGTTTGTTAAAGGTCATCACTTTTTTCTGTGGATAAGGATTGGATCGTCCAAATAATGTACGAGTTACCAGTTTGGTAGTGCCTGCTGCAGCATCATCAGTGGCTCTAACACGCTCAAATTCAACCTAAAATTAAACAAGTATAAAAATTAGTGCAGCCAAGAAACAAATTTGTTTCAAACAGGTGTTTAGCCTATAGCAACGGAGCAATGAGGAAAATAGATAATTTATTTATTGATAAGGTAATACAGGACATGAAAATGTGTTACAGAAATTAGTTGCCCAATGCCAAATTCGGGGCAAGTTCTCCACATTTACACAAAAACTTCTGGCTTCCCACTGCAAAATATGGTTGTGAGGGGCAGCCTATTTTTGCTGTAATAATAAAAAAGGAAGCAACAAAAAAGTGCTTGAACAAAACATAGCCTGTGGCTGTGTAATTATTGATCAATAGTGATCTCTCCTATCAAGTTAAAATTGATGATCTTTAAAGGGACCCCTTGGGATGAGACATTTTCAATGTTGTCAATTTTGAAAAATTAATTGATATGAAGCTATATAGCCTACTGATCTTAACTGAAAATACGAAAGAGTCAAAAAACAATTTTAAAGCACCGAAAAAGAGTGAAATAGTTGTATTTCCAGGTCGTATATTGCCATGTAAACAAAACAAGTCAGCAATATTCAGCACTTTACATCACATATTCCCACGTCTTGGACGGTAAGATCAGAGCAGTCGCGGCTAATTGGTGTCTAATAGTCAGGACACGGGAGGACACACCTGCAGCACTGATTGTCTACCCAAGGCTGGGCCGATGCCACCAGCATGTGGCCCAATGCTGTGAAAACATTCAATCGTCCTTCAGGTATACAAATAGTTTGTTTGGGTTACTTCTGGTTTCATAGAAATGTTGATTAAAAATCTTTGTAAGAATATGAAAATTCTGAAAAAAATAAAAACATGATCCTTGGGATACACTACTTCAGTACGGAATTAAAAAGGAAAATTGATATCATCCCAAGGGGCTGCTTTAAAAGCTGTTTAGATGGCAATGCCGATGGGTTCGAAGAATTTCAGCTATGTTGAAAATTAATGCAAAGTCAAAAACTGTGAAAAAAATTCTTATTTTAATCTGTGACTGAAGAGTGAGTGAATAATGCTTTAAGTCATTTTCTTCACAATCATGGCAATAGCGCAACAGAAGGAAGCCCGAAACCGCGACTGTGCCCTACTCATTTCGAATGACTGAGGGTTCTTTATAGTGCACAGTACCATAGGCATCACTGTACTCTCCAGGCCTTTCAACAGTTTTGGAGTACTTTATATGCACAACCATGATGACAAATATCCGGCCCGACCAGGATTCAAACCTAATACCGGCAGGTTAAAAGCCCCAGTCGATATGAACGAGTCATCAGGGACTGAAGATTTGTTTGAGAAACATGAATGCAGTACAGTGGAGTGAATAAAGAACAGCACAGAACAGCACAGCACAGCGCAGTAAAGTACAATACAGTACAATACAACATCATACAATACAATATTGTTTATTTATATAAAGAAAATGCAACATACAACTAATACAAGATTAGACATATGCCATTAAAGCAATTTCTAGCAAACATAACTATTACAGGTATGTTATGTACTGCCAAATGTTCCTAAAGCAGAAAACATAGAAACTCGAGTTAAAAACAGCACCCTTTAATATAATCTGATAATGGCATAGGGTAAAATGTACTGATTTGAATTGATCAAGCACATAGGTCTGATCTTCTCTTGGGCGTCAGGATGTGCTCAAATGAAAATGATGTATAGCATGTTTCCTATTATCTGGGAGCAAATGCTATATATGTATGTCTATTTAGCTAGTTAGGGGTGTGTAGATGATCAGCTGACAGCAAATTTTTATCACGTTACAAATCTTAGACTGTAAATCACCCATATGCAACCAAAACATTTTGACTTGGCAGACAGGCAGGGAAGTCAAGTGCATATACAGGGGCTAAAGCGAGCACAATTTCCAAGACCGAATTATTATTGTTCACAGACACACATAGCAACCCTACCCCAACGCTTACATTTTTTCCCGAGACGCCTGAGGTAAGTGCTTACATACAAAATCATGTGTGATTTGGACTAGCAGTTTTCAAGATAACGTGCTCACATTTAATTTCGAGCGGCGGAAGCTCAGCATTGTAAACAAAACTGTCAACCCTGACATAAATTTCCCCAGATTAAGTGAATGTGCAAGAAAAAATTAAAAAGTTGGTTGTCCACTGGGATACTGTCTCCTGGTAGATATTGATTGTCAAACAATGTATGAAAGTGACTTTTCTTAATCACAATAATTTCTTACAACAACGACCAAAGAAAAACAACACCAAAAGATTTTCCATTTGTTTTTCTTAAATTAATTTGTTATTAACATAAAATTTTAGAAAAGTACATCACAGAAAATATTGAATGTATGGAATGCAACCAATGTGTGCAACATCTGCAAATATATGTCAATGGCACAACAACAAAGGAATATGTAAATTACCCCATCAAAGTTTCTGGTCTCCCAAGAGGGTATGAATGCAACCTATACATTTAATTGTATAAAATCAAATCAGTAAAATATGAGCATAAACATCAACAGTTTCCGTAATAAACCTTACAATTAAACAATATACACTAAATAAAGAATAATAATAGTTGCTTGAGAACTTAAGAAATGATAACAAAAGTAAATTATCAAGACAAAGAAAGAAATGTACTGTATTTTCCGATGCACAACCCGCTACTTTTTACTCCTCAGAAGACCTGGTGTGGACAATATAACGAATGCGGGCTATACATGGTTAAAGTCCAAAATTGCAAGAGGATATTTTTTATATGAATAAATTTCTACTGCTGTTTATCCCATCTATATAATGCAATGTTTCTACTGTACTTCTCGGACACTTGACCACATGGAAACTAGCAGTGGATAGCCACTACACATACTCTCCCACTCTCCCAGTTTAACCGCCACAGGGTAATCAGGTTATGTATTATGTATCTATGGTCACACACTAATTAATCCCTTACGGGCTATAATCCGAAGCAGGCAATACACCAGAAAAATACTGTACTACTAACTACTAGATATTGAAGGAAAACAAATTAAATATAAATAAAACATACTACAATGGATCAAATAAAATAAAAGTATTGGCAATAGACAAAGAAAAAATATCCCAAGTGTAGTACAATTTCAAAGGCATTGATCACATTTATCAAATAAATAATAAAGATATCGCTGCATATATATGTAGATGGAATTCTAGACGGATAATTGATCAATTAGTACTATCATGTGAATAAACTGAATATATATGATGCAAATAAATCTCACCTGTATTGGGAATAGTGTGCTCTCCTTAACATTGAATTTCTTCACACGGAATCCTTTGCTAAGATGAGCTGCTTGATACACAGCACCTAGCGCTGCAGCCTCATCTGTATTCACACTCTTACCTAGCTCCTCTCTTCAGGGAGAAAAAGGGACAAAACAGAAAAGTATATATAACCAACAAATAAAAATAGACAACACAGTTACAAAACAAATCTAATTCGAACAAAAGCAAAGGCTCCAAAGAGATGTTTGGTATTAAAGGGTCATAAATACAACTTTAAATATGGCAGATACAACCCTTCAACCCTACAAGGGCTGAATTACTTCGTAAAAAACATCGTAACCTAAGGTTTCTTTTATTTTGAAATCATCATAAGTATCTTAGTTAGCCCTTTCTGATTTATTTGAATACCTATGTAATGGGTCTACGGCTATTGGAAATAATTTTATTCTTACAGCTCGGGGAAAGACTTTAGTCGTCAGAATCTGACGTCTACAGACGCCAGATTCTGACGACTAAAGTCTATCCCCGAGCTGTAAGGGTTAATAATAAGTTGAAGAGATGTAAAGAGTTCAGAGAAAACAGAACTATTAACTATAACAGGCAGGCACCTGAACTATATTTCACAATTGAAACGGAGCCTTAACTCTTACAACACTGAAACACTTTTTATATAAACCAAAGGGTTTTTCATACGTCAGAAACTGACTGTCCCTGTGCGGAAAGGTTAATCCTTAAAGAGATAAATCACTAGCATTTGTTTTGATTTTGTACATACATGCAAATAATTTTCACCCACAAGTTTTTAAGTTGTGTGTTGCAGTAGGGAGGCACAAATTAAAAATGGACAAAAAATGTGAATTCTTTAACTAAGCGTTTTAGGAGTTAATCTGACAAAAATAAACTCCTGTTGTATTTGTCTGTGGTCTGAGAGAAAGAAATTCAGTATTAATCAGCTATACTTAAAACAGAAATATGTGACTTTGCTCTTATTAAACTTGCTCTTATTAAACCTTTTTTCCTTGAGATGCCATCTGAGCACCATATATTGATATTCTTAACGCTAATGTTACAGACCTCTGAGCTCTCAGATACTAGCGCTTTGCGACTGATCTTAAAACCAGGTCAAAGACACGAGTTTGAATTTGATTTGTATTTTTTTAAATGCACATATATGCCGAATATAAAAGTACTAGCTCAAACAGTTCAAAACTGATTGCATATTAGAATACTTTTAGCAGCAATGTCATCATCTAAATTATTGAAACATACAGTAGAAATGAAATAAGATAACAGTAACACCTGCATATATATGATATGGGTGTATATGGGTGCATAGGCTAGTTTATTCACCTTTTTATGGCTTTTCTTATATATTCCTGTACTTTTGGAACTCGCGTGCCTCCACCCATAAGTATCACTTCTTCAATCTCATCCTATAAAATAAAAAAAGATATCGGTCAGCAGTTAAAAAATCAGGCTAGTTTAAAGTGGATTTTTAATGTAGATTAAATATTTTTTATAAATATCACACCACAGCTTTTCTGATTTTTAATCAGCTATGAAAAAATTGTGCTACACACTTATTATGGCTGCAACAGAATTTGAAGAAATATCAAAAATGCATTATTAAGTAAAAAAACACAAGTACCATTATCAAAATAAACAAAAATATGCTAATCTATTAATAACTTAATCATTTGTATAAAATGCAAGTTAGAGTAATATACTAGTAGTTTTCGCTCATCCGATGGAAGTTTGTTTGCACATCTTTACAGGGTGGTTGAAAATGTATCAGTTTTTACTCTCATCTACAAAACAATTTAGTTGAGCAATAAACCTCAGGGTATTTATTTTTTATCACAAATAATATGAGGTACCAGTGTAACTTCTGATGATGTCAGTGCATCTTCTACGACAACTTGAACTCCTTTGAAAAGATCAATATTTGCTTCTTCTAGTTCTTCACGAGTAACTTTTGCCCTGAAGTCAATATCCTCCATGACATTTTCAATCTAAAAAAAAACAGAAAAGATGATATGTACCCAGAAAACGCAAAACAGTTGTATAATATTTGTACGATGTTGGACCAACGTCAAAGACGTTGAGCTGAAGTAAACACAAACACTTTTGTATAACATTTCTACAATGTTGGACCAGCGTCGAAGACGTTGGGCCGACATTAAATAAATGTTAAAAAAATATAGAAGCATAAATATCAGAACTGGTCTTCAAAACACTTTTATCATAAAATTTGGCTTTCAATAAATAGATTTACATTTGAAAACAACTTTTTTGGTAAGCCTAGATATATTCTTAAGTAGCTTGATTAACATACACCAGCACGTGAAAGAGAAAAACTGGAATTTTAGTGTACCCATTTAATATGACTTACAGGGTATACATAATAAAAATATACATATACAAAAAATCAACTTCTCATCAAACTTGAATCAAATTAATCAGGATTCAATATACCTGAGCATAATGATCAGAATTCGCACTCAGGACATGTTTCACACGCCCTGCTTCTTTCAATAATTTAGCCATAGCTCTATCCTTGGTGAAAATATCGGTTTCTGTCTTGCCTTGGGCTTTAAAAAGATTAGCCAAGTGAGTTCTCAGCTTCAACTGCATATTCATGCTTCCCAGATTACGGTTGAATCTAAAGAAAATATATTACACACGAAAAACGATTAGCAACTCAAAAACACATTGTCTTGGCAATAGAAGTAAAGTAAATTATTTTGACATATTTACTTTGTATTGTAATGTGCAATGGCAGTAGATACCCTGCACTGTACAACCCTTTAAGTGCTAAGCACGACCATAATTGTTTGAAATCTGTTTCATTAGGAGCCCAAAACACTGTTATTGGAAATTAAATGAGTGTTTCAACATCAAGATTTGCAAACGTTTGGTCTCAAATTAAACAAAGATACAAATTCTCATCCACTTCGGGAGTTGTGGGTCGCTGTAGAGAGACAACACTTCAGTAGTTTAAAATTTAAATAAGATAACTTGGCATGAAAAAGGTTAACCCAATTTATATTTACTGAGAGATATAAATTTCAACTGTACATGTAATTCAAAACTCACTGTTAATTGAAAATTGCCAAATTTAATGACATATTAAGTGTAATAATATTATTTGAAAAGAAATCTCCTCTTTCAACATAGGTTGTATATTTGTATATTTCAATAGGTTGTATATTTTTTACAAAAGTTTTTTTACTGATTATATGCCCCTTTAATGCATCATAGGTGGTTTGCTAATTAACCCTTTCAAGCCTGGATTTACCATTGTCAATGTCATCTTCATACACCACAAGCAGCGAATTGCTGTCGCAATTCTCGACTTGTGGTGGTGGCAAAGGAAAAAAATATCATTTTTATTAATACAATTCCATAAAAATTGACTTTTAAAACTCCTAGGTTTTAGGAAATTAAGTCATTCTTTAAAGATGCAAAATGATGCTTTGATGCATCATGAGGGTTTAAAAGGTAAAAGCATGACTATAATAATTTTTCAGTACTTTTTTATCATGCCAATTACCAGTCTTTGCGATAGGAATTGTAAATGTTTAGTCTCAAATTAGAAAAATATGAGTAATTTTCACACACTTAGAGAAAGATTTGTGGGTCACTGTAGTGAAACACAACTTTAGGTCGGTGAACAATTAAATAAAGCGGGTAAAAACAAAAGGGTTAATGTTGCGAGGAAGTAATTATTATTTATGATAGAGTGTAGAAATCATCCAACTCACCCAACTCCCTTGATAGTCACTTGAGGAAATTTATCTACAATTCCAGTTACGGCATTCTTTTGCTTTACTTCTTGATAAGCTGTAATAAATTATTTCAGTGAAAAAAATATGTAAAAGAAAAGGTTACAGTGTTAAAAATAAATGTCCCATTACAGTAGGTCAGATTTGCCACACAGTTGCAGATGATACCAACATGAAATTTATAGGTGCTCCTTGAGATGATCATGTCAATTTTAACATTTAGTTTTGCATGAAGTGATGTATCCTGCAGATCATGATTTCAATTTTTGCAAATTTTTCAGATTTTAAAATTCATTTTAATCAAAAATTTGTAAGAATCCAGAGATACAAATATCATGATTTATATCGTGAGCAGGGCAGTACACATATGTATTTCTTCTTACCCTGCCTATATACCTAAATGTAGTGTGAAAACCCAGCACCATCTGAAGCTGTACTGAATTTTAAAAGACGTAACAAAAAAGATAAAAGATTTTTCTGTAACCAATGAGCTGACCAAGTAATGAAATTATACAGAGAAAAACAATTTTAAAACTTACCAACAACAGTTGCAGTAGAACTGGTTGATCCAACGTCGACAAACATATAATGAAGGGCAGTGCCATTGAAATATTTCCTTCTAAATATACCGTAGTTCAATGCAACTGCAAATAAATTTATACCATTTTTGCTATCAGACAGCTAATTCTATACACAACAAATTCATTATTATAACACAGACAGCTTTTGTTTATCTGCTATATTTTACTATGGCACTATGGACAGACATGAAAGGTTTAAATAACAAAAGCAATCATTTACATTAATAAAATGCCATGGGGGAAACTGAATTTACACGTCACACGTGATATTATACAATTGTGATCGCCTGTCGCAGGCGGTGGCCCAGCATTAACTCAACATAGGTTGCTGGTGCTGCAGATATCACCAGCAACATTCAAATTTTGGTACCGCATTACATATAGGTGTAGGACCATTACAAATGCAGTAATCATCTGCAAAAAGCTGGGAACAAACAGATGCCAGACCACAGGAATAAAATGCTGGACGACTGGAAAATACAGTCTTTTACTTACCAGCTGCATTATCGTTCATCAGCTGTAGAACTTTTATCCCTGCAAGATCGGCTGCCCGAATCATTGCACGTCTTTCTGCCTGATTGAAAAATGGTGGCACAGTGATAACTGCTTCATTGATGGGCTGTTCTGTAGAAAAATAATATACATTAGTTTTGATTTGACTGGGGGATACTTACTCAAGCTGGCATACATATTTTCTAACAGAAAACACAGGATTGTTCACCTGTTCACCAGGTAAATAAAAGACATAAAAGTAGAGCTCCTAAAATCATACTTTGAAAATCGTATTTTTAAAAAGTTTGGCCAAGCGTTGCCCATAATCAAGCTCATACAAGCAATGTTTCACGACCACAAAGCACCACATAGGTAACGCAATATGACTTCAGAGGCAATGTACCCCGGCCTGCTGTAAATGTACCACAGTCGTACAGGCATATTTAAAACTTGGAATGTTACTCAATTAACATACATGAACAATGAAAATAATATACATGTATACATATCACCTTCATTTGGCAATTTAACAAACCTGCAAAAGTGCTTGACATGTCCTTTGCCGTTTCGAGAATCATACCTAAAAGTTCTTCTGGGCTGTACTTAGTTTCACTGTAAATAGTCAAAACAATAGAATTTTTATGTTATATCTTCAAGAAACATAAATGTGTACATGCATGTTACAAATAAAATTGGCTTTCAATGTACATGAAGATTGTAATCAGCATTATCTCAAATTGCACAAATAATTGATAATGAGACCTGTCAGTGAAGGAAATAGGCTTCAGACTTTATGCATAGTTTACAAGGTACTGGTATATAAAATGGTAAAACATGACACTTTTTCTTATACATTTTTACAAGAAATCATGTAGTCTTACACTAAATATCTAAAGATGTATTTGTCACCCCCACCCCATCACCCATCATTGTTATTGGAAAATTCAAAAGTCCTGGGCAAAGAACAAGACTGGATAAAGTGCAATATCATAGAGGCCATCCACATCAGGTAGATAGTTCCTTCCAGGAACAGAGACCTGGGGCCCATCCCAAAACAATCTTAAAATTAAGATTATTTTAACTGTCTCTTATTTTCATCAGAAAGGTTAAGATAAATTCTTAACATTTCTAATAAAAATAAGAGAAAGATAATCCTAATTTGAGGATACTAATTGAAATGGACCCCAGGCTTAATTTTTTAAAGATTCCACTTACAACTTATTTCTTATGCTTTTTAACACTGGATATATTAATCAACATTAATTTTTTTTCAAATACTTACTCATTATGTTTAAACAATACTGTTCCTCTTTCCGGATCTTCTTCCAGATCATAATATGGAAATTTCTGCCTGAAATTCTCCACCTGTGGATTGTCATATTTCTTCCCCAAAAGATCTAGTAGATTGGAATAAGCTTTCTTTGGAAATCTTACAGCCTGTAAATAATGCATGCCTTATATCATAGTATAACACATCAGCCTATAATTAGCAGATAATCATCACATTTAGCTATCATATACAAGACCTAGTGAGCCCATTTTGGACATAAATCAAAAACTAATCAGATCTGTTATCATGGTTGTGATATAATATTGTTACGAGTGTGTAAATTAAACAAATAAAGAGTAATTTTTACCCACTTGGAAGTTGTGGGTTGCGAGACACAATTTCAAGTGGGTGAAAAATTAAATAAGATAGCATGTTTATAAATACATATATATGATACAAAATTAAACAATTTACTGATAATTAAATATCAGTCATCTTTCTGAGAATAAAGCTTGCCACACAAGAAAATTATGTTAAAATGGTGAGGTTTGCAGTTAATAACTTTATGAACTTAAAATAGTGCGGGACAACATTAAATAATAATTGTGAACACCAGGTGGTAGTGTATCTCTATCAAGCCATGTAGTCAAATCACTCAATTGTATGATGATAATACATTATTCGAATAACTAACAATATTTTTCAATTTTTGTTATTTTTCAATTATTGTTTGCTCCAATAGTTTATACTTACCACATTCAACGCTGCATTTCCAAAAAGTCGTTCACCGTCATTGAAAGCAACAACTACAGGCGTTTTCCTACTCGATTCCCTGCAGACATTAAACATTAGTTAAAGTCTTTAGATAAAGTCTAAAGATACAAATTTTGATTCTTATCATTCCCTGTTGAGTAGAAAAGTAATTGCTAAAAAAAGATAATAGTTGAAGAGTAAAAAGCAGTAATAGATTAGCTTACTTATTGAACACAATCTCCATTGGAACACCAGGCTGAAACAGAAAAAAAACAATCATGAACTGAATGATTCTACTTGTCTATCATCAATCATCAATCATCTACACATATCATGAATAATTATCAACATCTTTTCAGGGGTGTGACCAGCCGATAATCACAATTAGTCGGTTGAGTGAAATTGTTATAAGTTAGGTGCACATATGTTCATATAATTTGAAAACAACAACATCTCTTTATCAGCGTGATCAGGTATGCTATCAACACCCACCATGATAAGGGTCTACACTCAAACCATTCTGCTAAGAAAATGGGCACTTGGCAGGACAGTAGAGCACACGCATTTTAATATAATTAATCAATCAGACAATTTTTTTTAAAAGCTGTGAATTAGACCATAATTTAACTTATAGGCAACAATCGATTATTCCTTTTTGTAATTGATCATCATGATTAATGCAGCAAATGACTGATTAGTGTATCAAATGACTGATTATCGATTACAGACTAGGGGTGTAACAATACATCAAAACTATAGATGTATCACAATGTTTTGACTGACGATATCTACACATATCTATTATAATAATAATAATAATAATCTTTATTTATAGAGGGTGACCCATTGAGCTTTCGCTCATCTGCCATGGGGCCCTCTTAAAAATCCATACATATACACATGGCAAAATAATCATTTTTTTATACATAGATATGAACATAACATATATACAGAAAGTGCAAATAAGAATTATCATGACAAAGTACATTAAAATGTAACAATTCAATATAGCTATTAAAAACATCTTCAGTGTTATATAAGAGATTGCATAAAAAGAAGCTGTGTGAGATTGGATTGAAAGTTAGTTATGGTTGTACAATTGCGTATTTCGTTGTTTAATTTATTCCACAGTTGAGGACCTTTGAACAACAAACTTCTGGTGTGTTGTCTTGGTACATCTAATCGGTCAGTAATTCTCAAAGGCTAGTATCGAGAGTATCGTGGTTGAAGATAAAAGTCTGGTTGTCTAGTAAAAAATGCTGAATTATTATCTCTAAACATATTTTTTTAATATCCTCGAAGTATCATCAGATCCTAGCGTCACGGCATCCCGTTTTTTAATAAAATTTTGCAATAAGTTTGTTGAGGATAGCTTGGCTTGGAAGCAGGCTGTCTGGGCCTTTCCATAAATATCGATCGTTCATACCTCACCTATAGTGGGACAACACTGTCAGCGATGTTGGCCAGAAAAATTCAGCTCATAATCAGCAATACTGTTAGCAGTGTTGTTGCCTGGCTAAGGTGCCACCTGAAAGTTTCAGGGACTGTAATAGGGCAAATCAACACTGTCTACCAAATTTCTACTAGTACAATACTGACCCAACATATTTTAACATTAATTCAGGATTTCAGGTCAAAATGTTCTTTCTGTTTGCTACATGATGACGCCTGACCGTGATTCAAAATTGCCGATATCTCACTGACTGTCAACAGCTGCTCACTCTATGTAGCAAATTTTGCTTTGCAAACTCCAGATTATAGCAGCTGTTCTTTCCTCAACAATTGAAACAATGTCTTGCCAGTATATTGTCCTTATCTGACACAATTCTATTTCCAAAATAAGTATTGCTAAATTATGCTAGTAGGCCTACTAGTAAAACATTATGATTTGATAGACTATTTTTTTGTCTATTGCTGGCATGTAATTTTCATCCTGTTCTATGTATCGACAAAATTCACTGTTTGTAGATGAAATATAATTATCTCCTAATCTTGGAACCTTCTGCTATTTGGTCTACTGATTAGATATATAAATTTGCTAGAATACAAGAATATATTACAATTGAAACTTGCTTGAGAATTTTACGCGTATTGCGCTATGAATCATATCGCTTGTCATGTATCGTGATACGTATCGTATAACCATGATACTGTATCGTTACACCCCTATTACCTGATTACAGATCATTATTATCTTCTGAGGAAATCTCAGATTAAATATTATAAATTTATTTTAATCAAAATAACAGACCTTGACAATTGCCACTTTCATAAATTCACTACCCAAATCAATGGACATGACTGCCAATCCATCTAAAAATAAAAAATACATAACAGTTTTCATTTACATAATCATTCATGAATATTGTCTTTACAATGCCTACAACATGTAGGCATATACCGAAATTGTATCAAGACCTAAAAAAATAGCATAAAAACATACGAAAAGGATGCATATGTATGTTTAAAGATTACATGGGTAGATAAAGATTACATGGGTGATAAATATAACCACATATCTTATACACTAGTGAAATAAAAATTATGAAATAACTCACAAAAAGCTTAAAATTTAAGAAAAAACATGCAAGGTAACCATGGTAACAAGAGTAAGCTATATCATGATAAATTGCAAGGGTAACCCTTAACCATGTCAACCCAATAAGTGCAACTATAGTTAGCTATCAATTGGGTAAAAAATATAAAAAAATTTAGGTTGAAGACGTAGTCTTAGAGCTGTTCAACCCGAAAAAGATTGAGCACCACTATACACATCATACAGACTACCTGTATGCACTATTACACTTGCTGCGAACAATACAAGAAACCATCCAGCATTCCAAGTACGAAGCTCCATGTTTCAATAAACTGAAATACATCAAGAACAACAACATGGTTATTAGAAACATTGTAAAAATTTAATGCAAAAGACAAAATAATACAAAATTTGACAAGTTTGTTCTCTGTGCCTAATGATTTATATATTTAATTACATGTAGGATAAAGGCAATTATGAAACTTTTTGGTAAAAAAAATTACATTATTACACTGCTGCTGCACAAGGTTTGGGAAAATATTAAATTTTGTTAAAGTAAAGTAATTTAGAAACACACATGTTCGGTATTAAATTCTGGAAGAACATTTTCAATGTTGTAAATTTCTTTAAAACTATAAAAAAAACTAAAAAACCCTCCCCTCAATGGAACTCGATACAGCCCAACTAATATGTAGGCTACTTTTTATAGTATTTATGTTATAATAGTAGTCTCGGCTTAATACATAAAATCACATGTTAGAAAATTTCATTAGCCAAAGAAAACATTTGGAAATTCTGATGCTAAAATAAATTTAATCCTGCTTCATGAGATTTGTAGATCGGCTATATATTTATATTGTCTTATATATTCAACAATCCTCAAACTATAAAATGAACCAGATATCCCCCCCCCCCTTGCATTGGCCTTGCCCCTGGGAAGGCTTAATTGGCCTTGATTCTTGAAAGGCTTTGTCAGTTGTTGGCAAAGAAAATGGAAATATTTTCCTTATTTTTTGCTCCTTGTATTCCTAGATTCTATTTAGTCCTAACGTTAGTATTTATAACGTTAGTATTTTCAGTTAACAGGTCAGCCTAACCCAAAAAATAAAATAAGCCACTTCAAACTCAGTTTTTTTTTTCTGGACCCCTCCCCCCCCCCCCCCTCAGATATTCCTGGCGGAAACCTAGCCCAAAAAATTGTAGACTATGCCTTTACTATAGTATAGGCCCTTAATTGAATGCGTGGTGACGATCAGTGTCGGACAGTGAAGCAAATGACATGAGACACGACGCGTGATGACGTGAATCTTGACAAACGAAATTCTGAAAAAAAAGATGGAAAAAATGACTATTAACTGATTAAGTATACACCCCTTACCTTAACCAGAATACTCTGTATATTCTATCGATAGTATTGTATCAACTGTTTTTCAACGTTCAATAAATCAACATTGAAATATAATGAAAAACGGAGAAAATTACACCAGACATGTGAGCGCATACGGACGCACACGCAGACTGCATGGACTGTTTTCCTTTGCCGGCGAATGTGGCGATCTGTGATTGGATGAGGGAGATTTCCGCTTGAACCTTATCAAAACGACACGTACATTTCCGGGTCACAGCTGTCAAAGCTGTCAGATCTAAAAACAACTGGATCATGTTGCATCAGCGCTAATATCAGTCATTTAAATTGGCACAAAAGAACTGAACAAGCAATGTATTTTTTTTAATACTTAGTTTTACATGTTCTAGAGATATTGTTGACATTAAAACATTTAATTATTCTAATTTAACGGCCGCTGCGTCTGAGAATACAGGAAGTTGATACGGTTGCCGTGACCGATGACGGTGCTTGCTGGCCTCTTACAAGACCTCTAACAATCGTAAACAGGTCAGGTTGCGGGGGGGTTCTGACTGAGTGAAGTTGCTGAGGCCATGTTGAAAAACTTTTTGTTCTGAAAACGTAGTATAGATCTGATATATCTTTACATATATAGATTGTTTCAGTTTAGTCTAGACTTAGAGATGTGTGTGGTCTAACTTTTCAACTTTCTTTAGCCAAGTTTAGGCGTAGATTATACAAATTATAAGACATGGGGCATGGTCATTTATAACGTTAGGGGAGACCGGGGCACTATGGACATCAGGGTACCATGAACATCTGTTTTTTTGCCAAGTGCGTTGTCCAATTTTAACAAAAGAACTCTCTAGGGAATGCTTTGAAGCTGTTCTATTTCAACAGAAAAATTGGTGGTGATTCATTAAGGCTTGTGTAAGCTATGGCGAAATATGTGTTTTTTAAGGGTTAAAGTAAATTGTTGTGATACACGGATTTTGGTAATACATTGAAGACTCCTTAGAACTAAGTTAAAAGAAGAAGCACATAGTAGCTAGTGAAAATTGTGTTTTTTCAAGCACCATCGGCGATAATGGAAGATTCTATCTCAAATTAGTTAAAGCTACACTAATAACAATCGTCATGCTGGGGCACCATGGACAGGGTACAATGGACATGTTTTGGGGCACCATGGACTTGTCCATGTCCATGGTGCCCCATTATTGGCATTAATGTCCATGGTGCCCCGTCTTCAGAGAAATATATATTTTTTAATCTCGCTACCCCCAAAATGAAGAATTCTGCATTTAAATATTACTTATTTTTTTTATTTCACTATTAAAAATGGGTTGATTGACACAGGAAGTCCCTACAACATACCTGTAGACATGTCCATTGTACCCCACCCCCATGTCCATGGTGCCCCGATCTTGGGGCACCATAGACATTTGCTCGATTTTTTTAAAGTTGATTTTTAAGTAACATCCAACATGAATGTATGTATTATATTCCAGTCAGACATTAGTTTAGTCCAGTGTTAGCTATTGGTCAATAATACGTCAATGTGCTACAAAAATATTTGAAGCAAATCCAAAATGAAAAATAGGTGTCCATGGTGCCCCGGTCTCCCCTACTAGGCCTATAGACCTAGTATAGCCTGTAACGCTATAGGCCAGATGGTGCAGTAGGCAGTCATACCATTCTCAACACAAATATGTCGTTTATAGCCTACAATTAAACAATACAGTATGTAATTTCTGATATAATTTCAGAGTGCAGTCATGCGTGAATAGCCGTCATGATGATAGTGCATTGGTGGATTAGGCTGACTGAAGCCCCGAGACACGCAACACTTACGTGTTGCGTCTCTCGGGGTAAGGCTGACTGCAGTCTTAGCCCCCCTTAATGTTTACATGTATTTCTATCACTGAGCAATACAACTCGGCACATCCACAGATACATACAAATACAGATACTTGCCCGGAACAATCACAGACTGTAACTCATTGCCATCCAATCTGTATGCGACTCCAACGGTGCAGCCGTAATATTGTTTTAACCCGTCATCTCATCCCCAATTTGTAATGCACACGTGAACCCTGCTGTATATAACCAGATAACCACTGATGCACTCTCCATTCACTGTAAATACATAAAATTTCTGCACTGCAAAAGTCAGTTTCTTTTATCACAGAGTCACACGTGTTCATAATTGGCATTAGGGAAAGATCAAAATTATTTATTAAAGCTATACACTGTACATGTAGGCCACTACTTCAAAATATCCTCTAATCCTCTTGTTATTACAATACTGAGTGTAAGCATAGTTGTAATAATGAACAAACAAGGGAGCAATCAATTGATATTTGAATAGGCCTATAGACCTACCCGGTACACATAATGTTAAAACAGATAAATAGTTGGCCTACAATAGTGTGATTTTGCTGCAATTATATTTGCCTGCTCCAATTCATGGTGTCCGGCTGCTCTTGAAGGTATTGGAGAGCACTTTGAGCACTTTGATGCGGCTGAGAAAGCATGGCAGAGAGTATAATTTAATAGTTTTAAAATGTGTAATTAGTGCTACAGGTACTGTTCCTGTATTTTCTTTTTCCAGTTACATATAAATATATATATATACCGGTATATATATAATATACCATTGATCTAATTAAACTGTGACTTCAGAGTAATAATAAATTATAATACTCTACTGTACAGTACTAATGACAAGTCTAAGTAGCCTACACTTTGTGTCTTGATGCATAACGAATTAATTTTTAGGTTAAATACTTTTTTTTGTAACATTTTTATTGCCGGAAATATACGGATATATATGGATGAATGAATTAAATAATTTTCATGTAAATTGGGCTTTTTTCCAATTATTTAAACTATAGGACTACTATGCAGAAGGAATACCCCCCTAAACTGTTAAACAACATTGCTTTGGGGGATTAATCCAAGCTAAAACATGCTTTGCTTTGTGGTATTTTGAAGGTAAAGAAGGCAAACCATATGTGGAAGTGATTTTTTAATGATGATACACTGTACCAAAATTCAAAATTGCCTCTTGCGGCCATGTTAAACTTCATTTTATGGGTGCAAAAACTGAGTTAGAAATTATCCAAATTTTACATTCACATTCTCATGATTCTCAACAATATCATGAATATGGTGATGTGCAAGTACAGATTCTTCAAAATTTACTCAAATACTCAAATTCAAAATCACCTATTTAAATTTTTGTTATTAATTATGTAGGTCACTGTTTTTTATTCACACATGTGTGTGGGGGTGTAAATAGTCACTTAAGCCTTATTAGTCAAATTTATTTACATGTATATGGAGGATGTGTTTGAAAAGCTAGGTTAAATTTAACCCCTTCTTGTATAATTTGAGTCCAAACTTGATTGTATTTGCAAAAAAAAATAGGAAGCAAGTTGGACATGGCACTTTGATCACATCCAAATGATCAATGTATCTAGAATAATAGAATGATGTGGATAATTTGTAGATATTTCATGATTATTTTTTCAGCTTTGCATCTTGTGGAATTTAAAAAGTGAGATGAGAAACCATCACCAGCCATCTGTTTGAATCTAAAGTCATGGCAACCATTATTCTATTACCCTAGATTGAAATTCTATCAGATTGAGATGTTCAAGAAAAGAAAATGACTGCAAAAGATCCATATAAAGTTCTTGGGGTAAAACAAAAGGCCACAGATGAAGAAATAAAAAAAGCCTACCATTCTTTGGCTAAAAAGTATCACCCCGACAAAAATAATGCACCAAATGCTGAAGATAAATTTAAAGAAATTGGTGCAGCATATGAAACTTTAAAAAATGGTGATAAGAGGAGAATTTATGACATGCAACAAGATGGAGAAAGGGAGAGGAAAGAACAGGCCAAGAGAAAATCCACAGGAACCAGCTTTACCTCAAATAGTGGTGGTTCTCGTTTCTTTTTCAACAATGGTGCAGATAAGGCGGGTCCAGATTTTTCTTTCAACATGCCTGGTGGTGGCAACTTCACATTTCGTTCCACATTCTCCACATTTGGTGATGATGCAAAGAAGAATGGAAAACAAGAGAAAACTGAAAAAAATAAGGAAAACAAACATGGTAGTAATGGAAAATCATCAAAGAAACACCCCGGTAACAATCGCACAGGGAAACATAATCGCACCTGGAATTTTACCCGCCCTGAATGGGACGATGACACAGAATTTGACGCTGATCCACATTTTACTTTCCGATCATTTGACAGTCGAGATCCTTTTAGTGCTGATGATCTGTGGAATGACGACCCATTTGGAGATTTTGATAAACTGTTTGATGACTTTTTCAGTGATCCTTTTTTTAAAAATCCCCGTGCAGATATATTTGGCTTCTCTACTACAAATGCAAGGCAGTATCGCCAGCGTCCTAGTGTCTTTAGAATGAACAGTACAAACAGAAATGCTCATTCTGGTGATAGGGACTCTTTCAAGCCCCAATCTGAAATGGATGAACCAGAGCCAGATATATTCACCTCAAACCAACACAGAAGAACACACGACATACATCATGATCAAGAAGACATGTGGGACTGGTCAAGACCATTGTTTGGTGACAAAAAAGATGATGATTTTGAAGGTGAGTTGGTGCTTAAGTACTGATTAAGTACTGTATTCTTTGTCCTGGTAATTTGGCTAGTAAAATTTGAATTATATTAACAACCTACATGTAGTGCCTATATGAAAATGTTTTTGATGTGTATAGGGATTAAACTGGTTTGCTGCAATGAATTATTTATTTATATAATTCTACTGCAGATTGTAAGTTAAAAAATATTGAACATGCAGTGACATTTGTAAATGCTAGTTAACCTATGTCCACTTGGCAGATTATGCACATGGTAATATTTGTCACACTAATGTTATTTTCAGATTAAATGATGATATGTTTCAATCTTTTCTATCAGATGTGCCTTCAAGGTCAACTTCAAGCATTCTACTTTTGCCATGTGCATACTGTGAACGTGTATTTTCATGTGATCGTTTGGTAAGTTCTGAATGGGGATTATTGTCCGAATGGGTATCGTTTAATCCATTTAATTTGTAATCAGGGTAATGCTTAATATATTATGATTTCACAGCAATATATATATTATCTTTCATCATGTTAATGACACTCCATTTAAGAGTTTATGAAATATTGTTACACCAAGCTAATTACCAAGTCAAATTTTTAGGGGTCATATTTTAGGGGTTGGTGGGTTGTACCGAGCGCAACAGGCAGTAACCTAAAATTGTCAAGATCCCCTTATTAACCCTTAAAGGGCTGCATATTTTTGTGAAAAGACATGAAGACCAAAGGGTTTTTTAAATTTGAAATCATCATAAATATCTTAGTCAGCTCTTTCTGATTCATTTGAATACCTATGTTATGGGGTCACGGCCATTAGAAATATGTTTCTCTTACAGTGCGGGGGTTCAATTCATTTAAGTTGAGCGTTGATAATCATGATAAAATGTTATGAAAATGTGTAAAACAAATCTAATATAAGTACTGTTACCTCTGACTGGAGAAGAAAAGTCAGGATTACCCCACGGAAATATGGCCTAATGGACAGAGATATGAGGATGGCTGATGATGAAGGCTTGGCAGGGATTTTCCCGCCCCGAGAATTCATTAAATTTATTTTAAAATAATTTGTAGACTGAGTCTATTTTTCAACTTGCTTCATATGCACTGTTCCAAAGTTGGAGAACATGCACTCAATCATGTCAAGCTAGCTGACAATTTCATCAGCTTGTTGGCGATATTACATAGTTCAAAGCTGATTTTACACAACCTTTTTATCATGTTTACACAACCACCATACTATAAACCAGATGACACTTCAAGCAGTATATCCTGTAGGTCCAGATGACACTTCAAGCAGTATTTCCTGTAGGTCGTCGATGTGGTCTGCCTTTAATTTCCCTCCTCTGTACTGTTTTTGAAGTTTGTATGCTAAATAATGGGTGGGGGGTCATTATTTCTGCAGCACGTTTTTTCCCTGTTTTGTGTGGTTGCAGCTCTTCACATTCCAAAAGGGTAAGCCAATGCTCGCAAACATCACATATATTGTTGCACTGGCTGTTTGATCGCAGGTTGTTAACCCATCAAACACGATACATTAATCCAATGCTGGGTAAATGCTTGGTCGACGTCATAAAGCATGTAAAGGGTTCATTTGTAATACAAATCTCAACAAACGTTATTGTTTATTTCATCTGGTCTCATTTGGCAACTGTGATTTGAGAGGTCAGGGCTCCAAATAGCTTTTTTTCCGAGAGTAGAATGCCTTTTCTAGGATTTAATCAGTTGTTGATAAATTGTACCGCCAACATTTTAGATCAAAGGGTAATTTGAATAATTTGAAAAGGCCAGGTATATCATTTCACAAGATGATATATTAGGCAGCTGCATGTAGGCTACTGGATTTCATAATGTAAAAAAAGGAGAAACAACACTAACAGGATCATGATTAAATTAGTTTTATTATTTTAATAGTGATTCAATCAGTTATTGTAAAGCCAAAGGTTGTTGGCGTATTATCTGTTATCAGTTACAGATCATTTTTCTGTTTTGACAAGAGGCTGCATGTATTTAGTATAGCCGTTTTTTTGTTATCCGCTGTCCACTTTGGGATGGCATCGGCAAGTGGATAATCCTTCTTATCCCGCCCCAGCAGGCAGGTGATCAGCAAAGTGTTTATTGTTGTTTTTTGGGAATTCTGAATTTGCTTTTTAGCTTGTTCTGTTGGCTGAATCATCGTTCATTTTACACACCAGTCATCAGGTCATGCAAAGGCAAACCCCAATCTCGTATACCTTGGTCTAGTTGGGCATCATATAAACATTAAACACCTTTAGCTTCCAGCCAACATAGCCTACCTATGAAAATGTTGCACTTTGTCTTCTGAAAAGTTACCATTGTTACTAAGGGCTTAGAAGACCAATCCTATCATTTTCCACAAAACGGATGGACCAAAATGTCTCCCCACTAAATCTAAGGCTGTCATGACTTCATCATACATATATCACTTTAGCATGTTTAGGTGATACCGCAGGCTCCAGAAGAAAACTTACTGCCTCAAATAGCCTACATTCGCTCCCCCCCCCTTATTTTCGCCAAATACTTTGGAAAAGTCCCTAAAATTTACCAAAAAAATCTTGGGGCAAGCCCCCAAAACCCCGACCGCCCCTCTTTTTTCAGTTCGTGGATCCGCCATTGCTCCAGTGTTAGTTGCTGCTGATGGTGTAATACCTTCTACCTTCGCCAAAGCGTTTATAGATATGGTTTATCATATTTATGATACTGTCAATATACTTAACCCTCATTGCGTTGAAGTTGGATCCTTATAATTTAACTGATAGTGATATGCACCATGAATGTGATGATTTATGAAGCCCTCGTTCACCTCTACAATCTGACCAATGATGGCATTATGCATGTTAGACCTGTTAGACCTGTCAAATTCGTAATGTGCGATGAATATCCATTTATAAGCTGTATTGTAAGATCAGGCAGTTCTTTTATCATTTGATCCATTTTATTCTCATTGTCCATAGCCTAATAACTACTGTTGTCACAGTATACACTCACATTTTGCGAAGCCTCTTCTTTAGATATTTTTAATACTGAATCACAATAAGAGTTAGAGCCAGTTTAGACTGCTGATAGTAAGTATGATTTATCACTTGTATACATACTGATTGCTATCACCTGATCACAGGTGAAGTATGAATATCACTCCAATCATCTTGTACCATAGTAACACATTTACACAGTTCAGTAGTGTTTTCATCTCATCAATCTTGTGCTCATATTTATTGTCCAAAATATGTACACCAAGTTCTTGCGAGTGGAAGATTCATATCCAGGCCTCGATCAGCATAGAAGTCATTGTTTTGACTTGTGGATCGTCAGCTACATTAAATGGGATGTTGCATGCCTTAAATGCTTAGGCCGTAGATCTAGGCTTCCACTGATGTCTGTAACTTTTATCTTTTTCTTGGGATTGAAAGTAACTTCTTCAATGATCTGATGATATTTATCTTTGCTACAGAATCACAGGATTGTGATCCCCGGATCTGATCACAAAATTGATTGCTTAGTTCAGAATATTCAATGTTTAACTGTTAAGTCAATGAACGTTCAACCTTTCGCTTTTTGCACTAGCAGACGAAATACAATCTTTACATGTTACAACTCAATTTTTTCCTTTGCCTTTGACGTTGTAAAAAAACCCCATGTGTGGTATATAGGTTTGCTTTTTGGTGACGTCTTCACACACTAGTATATACATTTGTTTCATCAGCCAGAATCATATGTTTAACTACAGGGATCTGTTCTGTCTGTTAATGCATGATATGGAAGCTTGTGTCTACAGCAATCATCCAAGGGAAGCTGCAGCCTCCACATGTCTGGCCATAATCTTTGGGTGGAATCCCAGCGGCGTCCCCTGGTTCCTCCGTTCAACAGCGGTGCTGATGCAAGCACTGCCAGTGCAGAGTCAAAACAGTGTGGGCACTAGTGTTGGCCGCGGTAGCTTTGAAACAACCTACATTATTTGTCTCACGTGGGATGAATGGAGTTGTAACCCTTAGGTAATATTGTTACCCTTAGCACTATCCGGCCCGAGGATGGTGGAGCCATCTTTTGTCAGAAAATCCCAGAGTCTCTGGACGTCTGGGCATGCCTGTAAGTAAATATCCTAGACATGACCAGAACCTTTTATTGGGCGAGTGAAGGAAACACTCGCAACAACCCACCATGCTCTCATCCCACCCTCACGTCAACATCTGGGAATCATTCATCTTATCAATAGACTGCACTGTTTTTTTCGTATTACAATGTCACTTGAATGACCTTTAGTGCCGAAAAGTGACGTAAATCAACATTTTACTACTACTAATATCTCGCCTCTTCGACTACATAAAGTGTGTTCGTCACAAAATTTCAGTCTCGTTTATCAGGCCCTCTTTGCTGTTTTCTCCAAATGGCTCTTGGACGCTATACTACCACTGAGCACTGTTTGTTTACACACCGTGGGTCAGTTGATGAACGCGTGAATCACCAGAGTTTCCGCCAGCCCCCCCTCCCCCCCTCTCACACTCAGCATCCAAGGCGGATACCCCTCCTCCTTGTTTGCAAATAAATTGAATATTCAGCTGTCATTTCAGTTAAAATAGGCCATTCTCAGCACTAAAATCCCCCCCCCCCCCCCCTCACACTCAAACATTCCTGGCGGAAACATTGATCACCATCAGATTGTAGATGATTATTGTTCTTATATTATCCTGTGAAACTCAATAGCCTTGACCTCCATTGTTGACCTCCATTGTCGAGCCAGCTAATACAATGAAGTATGGGGGAGGGGTTCCCATTCAACACGGTTTTAATGCGTTTTTACAGAATAGTGGCTTAGTGCAAAGCGGGATGTCTCCTTTATCAAATAGTACACAGAAACACAATATATTCTGTGAAACACTGTACCGGAGGGGACGATGGATATATATACTTCAGGGAGTAAAGACATCCATAGAGACCCGAGTAGACCCGGATTTATGTCATTATTTAAAGCAGGGGGCTGCAGCCGATTTATCACCCTTAAAAATCTGTGTTTGTGAAAGCTCAACTGGTAATGCTTGGATAATCTTTCTATCACAACTCTTATCATTTTTATGTGACAGGTGACAAAAAAGGATTTAACTGCACACAGATTGCCAAACGTTAGATTATACTCTACATGTAGAATCGTTGTAGTGTGGCCTATATTTATACATAACATGAAAATTTCAAATGTTTAAAGGGCAATATCATCTTTTTAATTGTCAGTTATTCAATCTGCAGCTACCTCCACTGCCTGTCACAGTGTCACTGCTATCAGGGTAGGTGTCATCATTGACGCCTTTACAAGTAGGCCAGTACACAGTACAGCTAACATTACTTACTATTCTCATCACTACCACTGTACCAGTACTCACCACTACTATTACCTGAAATATTGACAGTACTGGTAATGCTTGGATATTCTTTCTATCACAACTCTTTATTATTTTTATGTGATAGGTGACAAAAAAGGATTTAACTGCACACAGATTGTGCAGGTAAGGTTATACTCTACATGTAGAAACGTTGCGGTGTAGCCTATATTTATACATGTTACGCGTTATTTATCGTGTGTATAATCTAAATCTATTTGAAAAAGTGACACATACATACTGCTGTGCAATGCTTTGCATTGCAGTGAATATGCTGCTATGCAGTTCGGAGATGTTTAAACATGTTAAACACATACAATTGAGTCATTACTTGACACGAGACAGATGATGCGACTGAAGTTCACCCGAAGCATCTTCATGATATTTGGGCGTACTGTATTTGCGGGTAATCATAGTAGTATTTTTTACAATAGATAATGTACGTATTTATTGTTTTGTTTTTTAAATTTAGCGACAGCATGAAGAGATCTGCCAACGTTTTCATAAAAAATCGCCGGATGCATTCAGCCATACTGGTTCCACACGGACTCGTTTTTCAAAAAAGCAACCACACTCTGATGATGAAACAACAGATTATGATAACGTGGAAGACGATGGGATATATTCAAGCAACCAATCTAGCTTTTTCAGGAATAAGGAAAGGAGTGGTGAATCACCACCCACATGGCGGGACCAACGAGCGGCCAGCGAGGGCAGAGGAGCTTCTAGAACGCAAAATAACTATGATAAAGCAACGGGTGAGAATTAATTTATTTATTTCGTACGGTATTATCATTTTACCTCCCCCCAGGAGGTTTTGTTTTTGGTCGTGTTTGTTTGTTGTTTTGTTTGTTTGCTTGTTTCTTCGTTCGTTCGTCCGTCAGCAGGATTAACTACAAAAATAATGAACGAACTTGCTTGAAACTATACCTGAGGTGAGTCTCGGACCAAGGAAAAATCCATTACATTTTGGGGATAATCCGGATCCAGTATCCGAATTATCTAACCTATTTTTTTAATATTTGTGTCCCGGGCGTAATCTTGCAGTCTGTCACTGTCTTGTATTATTCATGTTCTAACGCCGAACTGATACAACTAAACAACACATGACAATAACTCGCTCTCATGCCATCAATTTACTTTTAATTGTTTGGATGCCTAAAAATAGATTATAATGTCTTTAGTCTACTGCCGCTATGGATTGTGTATTTTATGTTTTAGATTTTTTACCTTGCCAACATTGTGGAAAAACTTTTAGTGCCATAGTTGCAGAGCATCATATACCAAGATGTGCGCAGCGATCTCATCAGAACAGCCAAAAGCCTACAGAACATACAAGTAGTACCCAGCGTGCTAAGCAGGTGAAAATAGATAGTGTATTATTATAGAAAACAATGTGGGATTATTCTGCTCTAAAACACTCCCATTTGTATTTAGTATTCCATTCAACAGATGCCGCCTATCCTGACATTTACATAACCTGCATGGTGCTTTCTTGCTATATTTTTATGATGCAAATAACACTCAGAGGGTTGGACTATTTACTCGAGGCCTGTAAACCTGGTGGTAACTCTACCACTCTTTGAGAGTCAATAACGTTGAAAGTGATTTCTACTTTAAAATATGTTTCTAATATATCTCAATTAGAACTTTCAAATAGAAGTAACGATTTTAAACAAACATGTTTTTATTAAATAAAGCGAGCCTTTTATTATACTATCCCTGTTTTGTCGTATACAATTCACTTGGTCCTTTACCATGTTTACCATGTTTAAAATAAACCTATGCCGAACATTTGTATTTTCCAAATTCCATTTCGTTCTACATTTTATAATTGTATATACCTTGAAAACGATGCTGTGACGTCAATCTACAACAGCCCAGTAAGCCACGTACCCAGCGAACACGGGTCATTCACCCTATGTTGTTTCAATGTTGGGCCAGCGTCGAAAACGATGGGCCAACATTGAAACAACATAGGGTAAATCTCTCGTGTTTTTTGGGTAGACCGGAGAATTGAAATGAGTTATCTCAATATTGATTTAATTTTGTCACGTCGTCCACAACATCGTATTTGCCTTTGTGGAATATTTCTTTTTCGCTTCTGGAATCAATTGGATGTTTTAGTATTTTCGCGTTATTATTAATTTCAACATATCGGCTATAATAATATTATTTTTCATTGACTATGTTCCTGCTGTTTATCCAGTATGCCAAACGAGTTCCAAAACCTACAAATAGCAGCTCGGGATCGTCCCCAAGACACAGGGTGCCAACGAGAGGTTCCTCACCTTTCAAGGCCAAATCCAGCGCAGAATCTCCCTCTCCACAGTCCCAGCGTCACACCCCTTCACCGAGCTCTTTCACTTCATTTCCGGATATCAACAGCTCAAACAGACCATCATCAGGTACAATTGCTGATTTCTGCAACAAAATCATAAATATGAAATAACAATGCTTTTAGAATTAGTAGCTTAATTCGATCACGCTGTAATTAAACTTACTGTAATATTTAATATATATATACTGTACACTTTCAGTCTGTTATTAAATTTACTGTATATTTTCATACATGTACACGGTCACAGTGTGCATTCAGCCACTAAAGGCGATCTCCACGCTGTAAGAGTACAAATAATTGTAATGATCATACCCATCACGTATTCAAATTGATCAGAAAGATCTAATTAAGACGTTTGTGATGGTTTCAAACTGAAAAAAATATAACTAACTTTTTCAGCTGGAAAACAGTCATCACCTCGGAGCGGTAGCGGGGTGCGCACACCGAGGTCGCGTACAAGACACCATGCAACCAACCTCGCAGCAGGCACGCAATCGTCGTTCAGCGAAAATGCATCGGGAACTACTGCAGGAAGCACACATACGAAACCACGTTTTGGTGGTGGAAGTGTCAGAGGCAGCAATGCTAAAGTCAACACCCCAACTCACAAGTATGAAATATCTTTGAAAATGTTATATAGATATTTAGCAGAGATACTTTTCCATGACTAAGCTGCATTTATTTCACAAATATATTTGACGTTCTCGTTGGCTTGGTGTAGCTTGGCTGAATATGTTTTTGATGAGTAAAGCAATGAAATAAATACTTACGAGTAGTCTATATTGCAGTGAGAAACTGTGGAATAGCGCACTCCTACTTCAGACTCCCTGTGGGCGTTGACAGCTAGTAGACATTGTGAACCCCTCTCAGTTCATTCACACATTTATATTTACATATAGACCTACATGTTATTATTATATTGAATGCCCTTTATATTATGCCTGCTCTCAAGTGTTATCCATGTCGCCCACAGGTTTACTGTGGACCACATGGATAACACTTGACATAAACTTGTAAATGCTTACTGTTTTCCTTTCCAAGCCAGAATTGTACACTTTATATTTCTGCTGATCTTTCGTGCCATGAGTTCTGATGTTTTGAAGCTGATTACAGGTCATGGGAATACCCATCTTCATCGCTGCTTGATGATAACAAGTATTCCTATAGGTCTAGCCGTGCCAAGGATTATGAATCTCTAGACTTGGGACATTCTTGCCCGATTTGGAGGGTTCGTCCTCAAGTTCCTCATCCAAAGAGATACCGTCAGCGACCAACCACTGCAACCAACTGGGTCACTTCTCCTATATATCGATCTACATATCATGTCTCTACTCCAGCTTATTAGTTGTCTAGTAGGGTTCCATTTTTATTTTTGGCATGCTTCCACGACTTTTTTACCTTTTTACCCATATCAATTTGGGAATTGCGTTCCTGCATGTCCTGTTTTTCTTGGTTGAATGAGTTGATTCTGATATAGTTTTAAAACCACCGAAAACGTATTATGTAAATGATTTATGTGAGTTGTCGCTCATTTATGTTGCAGCGTCTCCTTCCAACGCGTGGACCCTTTACATAAGACCAAAGGAAGACCTGATACTGCACCTGGAACAGATGGTGTCCAGCAAGGATGCTTCAGTTGTCGGGAGAAATATGGACCGAAAGTCGCCAAGTTTACATGTAGCTGTGGCACAAAGAGTGCCCTGTGAACCACGAGTAAATTAATTCAAAATTGTAATCTTCCCACAACAAGCACGAGACATTGACCCAATGCTGGCTCAATGATGGGCCAGCGTCGTAGAGATAGGACAACATTGAATCGGCATTGGGTCAATGTTTCGTGTTTGCTGGGAATTATGCGATTACTAGTTTAATATAGCGTTATTCTCTCCTTTCCGAGTCTAAAGCATCATACCTTTAAATATTATACACCAGTGACAATTTATCTAGGATAAAATACATCACATTTTAATTGCGTAGATCTAAAATAATTATTGTAATGCCTATTTATTCAAATGTATACATTTGAAATTAAAAAATTGCTTCGGAAGTTACAACTTAAAATGAATGAAAAGAACCAATGCAGCCTATATTTAGTAGTTCAAACGCTTTGCTCTGCTGTGTTGTTTTGTGAATTCTTCCCCGGAGTTATTTGTGATTGCAACTAATCGTTTCATATGCTGACTGATCTACGGTAATACATATTTTCGATATAATGTCCTCCACTTTAAATTGTGAAGAGTTAGGCGTTCTGTCGTATTTTATGTAAATTAAAACGTTAACTTGATTGGATTTCCAGAACTCTCCCATCGCAATCTGTGGTTTTAGCATTCAACCAGACATACTCTTTTGTATGGTTGCTTTTCACTCAATTTAACTATTTTGTCCCGAAAGAAGATACAAATTAACATGTGCTATCCGGATTGGAATTGCTTTATATGTGTGTAAAACCCTTCAGAACACATAATTAATTGTATCGTGCTAAATGACATCAGGGTATAGGATAATTAGAATATTTTATTTGATCACATTTTATTCGAGACTGGATAATATACCAGCTAATTGACCTGGGCTTCTATATATTATGAAATATGTTAATGGTTGTGCGATCTTGCTTGACTATTGCACAAACGAACATTTTGCAGTTGGCTGCAATTTTTCCAAGCTAATTTATGTTATTGCGCAAAGCAAAGGTTCACAACATACACTTTCTGTATGTAAGTGTTGAAACCGCTGTTACATATACTTGATTTTAGTATCATTTAAAAAATTGAAAATGAACTGAATTTGAATTAGTTTATATCTTGTAATTATATTATCCGATTATCCTTATACAGATATGTTTAATACACATGTATTATATATTCCTAAATGTCGTTCAGTTTATATGGCTGCACTGTATGTAGGCATATCATTTATTGCGTTATAGTGCTCATTGTTATAATCATCTTCAGGTATCAAAACACGTTATCTGGTGTACGAATCTATCCACCTACTTAGAACCATATAAACAAACGTACAATTTTTACACGCTGATAAACAGGTGAATCGAACAATTTGCCTACTTTGGTATAAATGGGGTGTATACAATTACAATTTAGTTTTCAATTAATATGATTAATTCTGTTTTGCATTGTACAATACCTTTTTTTATTTTTTGGGGGTGCCTAGTCTTTCGTCTCAGAAAACATTGGCGCCTGTGGTGATGTTGACCTCTCTGTTTAGTAATATAGTTAGTGATTGAAGATCATCTAATTGTTTAAGCGATTCGTCCAATAGCAGCACAGTACCATCAGGTCACAGGGTGAGGTTAACTATATTTTTATTGAATTTGAGGTGGTGAACTAGTTCAACTAGTCTCATTCACTTCTCGGTGTCCCTAAATCTCTCATATCTTTTAATCGATTCAAAATTGACGGGATATGCATCACTTCCAAATAATCTTTCATATCCTAATTTCTCAGACGAAGTAAACCAGCAAACATAAGACGTTGAACTAATGTTGGTTTATTTTTGGTCCAACGTGTGCGACGCTGGCCCAACAATAAACCAACATTGGGTGAAAGTCTCGTGTTTGCTGGGAATTTTTCAAGAGACGCAGCATGCTCCTGGCCTTTTTAGAAACCACGACATCTTGGTAAGTCACCTGATATTTCCCGAAATGAAATATTTGGATGCAAATGCATATTACACCAACAACTATCAATCAAATAAAGTTTAGCCTCAATTTGTGCTCTGCCTCATTGGGTATAAACCATTGAATTGAAAAAATTAATAGCGAACCGGTTTTTGAATAGTAAATACCTATTAATAATAATCGTATATGGCACCCACTCTTTAAATTCAAACCCTTTTATCTCAATACATTTTGCCCCGTACAAGGGAAAATATGTTAATATTGAAATAACAGAAATTCTTGGTCTAAACCACTATTTTGATAAGTCACATGTAGTTTACCATTTTTAATGTAGGTAACCATCATTCACCTTTAAGAAAAGTACATATATAGCTCGATGTTTCATACGTGTATGAGATATAACGTTGTTGTCAATTTAGTCTGGATTTGTATGAAGTTACCTGTAAATCAGTGATCCGAAGAGACTATCCTTATTGTAAAATCACAATAAAGTGTACTAAATATAAACTATGCGCTAAAATTGTTGCTAATTATTGTTTTATCAATAAATCAACACCTACTCTGCTGGAACTGTATTAACTCTTTCAGCGCTGGGACCGTCTTTAGACGTCAGAATATGACATCTGTGGACGTCATATTCTGACTACTAAAAACTGTCCCCGCACTGAAAGAATAAAAAATCTATGATAGCCCTAGACCCGTAACAGGTATTCAAATAAAGCAAAGAGCTTACCAAGATATTTATGATGGTTTCAAATTAAAGAAACCTTTGGTTGCAATGTTTTATGTACAAAATTATATTAGCGTTGTAAGCGTAATAAACAGCAGCCTGTTCTGTAAGCATGCACAGTTTTCTTGAGCACATCACAATATGAGTGGCAACACAAAGAAGTTATTTTGTATACATCATACTACGTGCCATAATTATTTTGTCTGCTCTGGAAAGCGAAAAGGTAGTAGCTTTGCACGGTAACATAGGGCTAGATGTCTAGCAGATGCCACCAAAGATTATGTACAATAAGATTATCGACTCTCAGCAAACATGACACATCTACCCAATGTTTGACCAATGTTGGCTCACGGTCATTACTGTCACACCTAGAAAAACATTGTTGTATATTTTGAGGTTGAAGGGGTAAAATTGTCAGTTGTTTTATGTGATGATTCACTCGATAAAGCATAATTCCAACCCCTGTCAGTAGATGGCACCACTGCATAATGCATTTGTATGGTGAAATTCGCAATCACTCGCCAGGCAATCCACATGATCAATGGCAAATTTAGTTTTCGAGAGTGCTGAAATCATCGCTCTTTCGAAAATGAAAACATAAATGGGCTTACATCTAATTTTCGTAAAATTTGCACTTGGTGAAGTTAGAAACGCATAATAGAAATGTGTATTATATTTTCATGAATGATCTCAACATTTTAATGTTGAATAAACTTGTAAAGTTTTTCACTCAACCTGCAAAGCTGCTTCTTTAATATGTTTTTTTTTTATATTGCCAGCTGTGATATAATAGTGGTGCTTAATTCAATAACTCATATGTGTATCTGGCAATCGTCATCCATAGCATCTGCTAAAGTTCCTATATTTGTTTATTATTGTTTTTATCATATTGCTGTTTATTATTCACAATAGTTTTTTACTTGTTTTGTTTAAATCTTGATAGAGGTCAATAAAATATTAATTTATTATATGCATAGCATATCAATATATGTAGCTCATAATCTATGTCAAGACAAATAGTTTCCTATGTTATCAGGTTATGTGTTGGCCACTCATTATTGGCCATTATTAATCATCGAGTATGTACTGTTTGGTCAAGCACGTACATGTAGCATAGAAAACAATTATGTCTTAATGGGTCTTATTTTTTCGACTATCAGAAAACGTGTATGATAGGTCTACATGTTATTAGGAGGATCACCATTTCATTGTTATTTTTCATAGATTTGACATTTTCGTAATCGTATTCAATTGGGGAAATATGTGTATGCGGAATCAGTGCAGACAAGATCTATAAATGATTAAAGTTGAGAGTGTATTGTAACAAGTGATAAATGATAAATATATAGTACCGTAAGTTTATACTCACAAAACATCGGAATAGTGGACATCTAGTATAATGACAAACATGTATAGGCTAATGGAATATCATTGACATCTCAGTATTTATCTGTTGTCTAGTTACGCGATATTTAGAAGTAATTGTCACAAAATCGCAATGAATCTAGCTATAGCCAAGGGAATTCCCTATTAAATTTCCTTGCTATAACTAGTCTTAAGTGTTTTTTTTATACATTTGTTAGTGCTAATTTGGTTTAAATCTGTGTATAACCTCTTTCCGACAGTATTTTGAAAAATGTGTACAACTGAACATTCATATAACACCACACAATGCTATCACTTAGTTAGTGATATTACACTTATAAATAAATTACCGATACTATGATAATGTAATGCTTGGTATGCAAATAAATCTTTTGGATTTTCTGAATTATCGTGTATCCTGTCCTTGGTGCTCTTCAATTAGTCAATAAA
Source organism: Flabesymbios commensalis (assembly GCA_964017125.1). NCBI lineage: Eukaryota > Metazoa > Annelida > Polychaeta > Terebellida > Flabelligeridae > Flabesymbios > Flabesymbios commensalis. The sequence goes on along the minus strand of OZ024905.1, from coordinate 90,759,618 downwards.
TATTCTCTTCTTTACACTTCGTCTTTTTATTTTTTAATGCATTTCTGAACTCTTTCTGAATAAGCCTGTATGCGTAGATTGTATTTTTACGTGGATGTCTCAATCCAGCTGCCCTCGTTTAGCGGCGCCACATTTTTAAATATAAATAATATATGTCGCCGTGATGTATTGCATTAGTACTATATATGGTACTATCGTAGGGAGGAAGCTACTATCCACTATGAAACATTGAAATGTTGTCTCATTACAGGCATGTTACCAGAATTTGAAAAGGGGAGTTCGGGACACATGTGAAATGAAATGAAATGAATCGGGCTTTAGGCCACCTTTGTGCACATATAGGCTAAACTGGGCCAGGAGAACCTCCTGAGGATGGTGAGATGATTGAGATGACACTGTCCTCCAGACACAGGATTCGAAATTCGGGCCCTGGCGGTCTGAGGCCGAGCACGCTACCTCTCGGTCACGGAGGCTCCCCACAATACTAACTTTCACACGTGGATGGGGAAGAAACAATTTTGTTTCTTTCAAACCGCCGAGACCGGGAACCGAACCCCGGACTCTGGCGTGAAAGGCAGCGGTGCTAACCACTACCCTAGGGCCCCCGCCCGGGACACATGTGAATGTAGGCTCCTGCCACCAGTGGCTCAAAACGCAGTACGGCATACTGTGCATTATTAATGTCATGGTCCCTACCTCCTGTCGCAACATTGCCACAGAGTGCAACCAACGATGTAAACAGTTGAGGATATATGTCATGTAGTGTAAATATTTACAAGGACCAGTACATAAATGTTGGTGTTTGCACATTTAGATGAATAATCATATTTACTTAGGTATGTTGCATAGTTAAAAAAAATTCCAAACATCAAAAAAAAATGAAGTAGGTGGGTGGGCCCAGGGCCATATTGGATAGAAAATTGGAAGACCAATAAAATCCACATAAATTTTGTCGAAGATTGATTTACAAAAAAAACGTTCGATAGGGGATGGGTGGCTGGGGTGAGCTCTATCCCTTTTTTTATGTCTGGAATTTGTTTAACTTTGCAAGGCTCCTTAAGCCGGCAAATAAACGGGATTTGCATTTTTATGCAAATAAAATAAAAAAATTATTTATCTCAAAGTGTAAGTAAACGGAAAAATCAAGCTTACAGATTTTCTTAGAGAAGATGAGAGATTTCGGAATAAATATAATTATGCGACTCGCCACGCGAAAAAGGCAGTGAGGTCAATATTTTCAAATTAATTATTTTCTTTGATAGCTGTGTGAATACGATTACTGCAAAACAGCCTTTGATTACAAAGCTATGACATTTTATTGACCCTTTAATATACGGTACATTACATGTCATTTCAATACCCGGTAGGCCTATACCAAAAATAGTAAAAAGCTAGTCCCGGGACACATGTGGGAAGAGAAAATAAAATCGTGCCCAATACTTGGGCATGTACGGGGACCCTAACCTGGTTTTGTGGGGCTATTGAATAAACAAAAAGTTCCTCATAAAAATTTCATGGCATCGAAGTCATCTAAAGCCAATTTTAAAATGGCCGCCGTCGCCGGAAGGGCGAATACAGAAAAAATACATAACTTTGCCAAAATTAGAGTTAAAAGCAGAAATGGCTGGTCTAAACACATTAGAATTTAATTTCCTATCCGATTGGGTTGATCTCTTAAAGTTCGTCAAGTTATTATTTTATTTAGAGTCATATTAAGCCATTTCAAGATAGCCACCGTTGCAAAAGTTGTTAAAAATCAGCGTTAAGCTGGGTAATTTGACTAATCATTTACTAAATTATTCAGTTGCGAACGTATAAGGAGTTAATACACATTGTAAATAATTTCTTTTTAATGAAATGTAATAAAATAATGCAATAATATGACAAAATGACAGTGGCAGTATGACTTTAATGCATTATCTATAACGATGTTTTCTAAATCATATTCATGATCAGATGACACTGCTCCAGATGGATCATCTTCATCAGAGCACATATCCACCATAGAGTATTCACCCTCTTCATCATCGCGACCATATTGAAAACTGGCCAGATCGGCCATTGAAGGGGGAGAACATGCCAATTGGACCAGACATGCTCAAGTTGACCACCGCTCGTCCTTTCAGTGTATTCAATCAGCACCAATCCCATTATAATTATTGGTCAAGGCTGGTCCCCTTAGTCAATCCTGCTGGTGATGGCCCCTCAGTGGACACAGCCAGCGCTGGTCCCCTTTGCGGATCCACCAGTGCTGGTTCTTTTAGCAGATCCAACCACCAGGTCTGGTACCTTTTGTGGATCCAGTCAGTGCAGTTCCCTTAGTGCATCTAGCCAACGCTGGTCCCCTTTGTGGATCCAGCATGCAGTGCTGGTACTCTTGGTGGATCCCATCATCAATGGTACCCTTGTTAAATCAAGCCACTGCTGGTCTTTTCAGTGTATTCAACCTGCACTAATCCTCTTATAATTATTGGTTCCAGTCAGCGCTGATCCCCTTTGTGGATCCAGCCAGTGCTTATTCCTCGGTGAATCCAGCACTTGCTGGTCCCCTCAGTGGATCAAGCCAGCGCTGATCCCCTTCGTGAATCCAGGCAGTGCTGGTCCCCTTAGTGGATTAAGCTAGCGCTGATCCCCTTCGTGGATCCAGCCAGTGCTGGTTTCCTCGGTGAATCCAGCACGTGCTGGTCCCCTTAGTGGATCAAGCCAGCGCTGATCGCCTTCGTGGATCCAGGCAGTTCTGGTCCCCTTAGTGGATCAAGCCAGCGCTGATCCCCTTCGTGAATCCAGGCAGTGCTGGTCCCCTTAGTGGATCAAGCCAGCGCTGATCCCCTTCGTGGATCCAGGCAGTGCTGGTCCCCTTAGTGGATCAAGCCCGTGCTGATCCCCTTCGTGAATCCAGGCAGTGCTGGTTCCCTTAGTGGACCTAGCCCGTGCTGATCCCCTTAGTGGATCCAGCCAGCGAGTGTCTTCTTTGTGGATTCAGCCCGTGCTGGTCCCCTTAGTGGATCCAACCAGCGAATGCCCCCTTTGTGGATCAAGCCATTGTTGGTCCCCTTTGTAGATCCAGCCAGTGCTGGTCCTCATAGCAGATCTAACCACCAGTACCGATCCCCTTTGTGGATCCAGCCTGTGTAGTTCCCTTAGTGAATCCAGCTAGTGCTGATCCCTTTAGTGGATCCAGCCAGCGAATCTGCCCTTTGTAGATCCAACCATTGCAGGTTCCTTAGTTCATCCAGCCAGTGCTGGTCCCCTCAGTGTATGTAGCCAGTGCTGGTCCCCTTAGTGGATCCAGCGGGCGATTTCCCCCTTTGTGGATCCAGACAGCGCAGTTCATTAGTGCATCCAGCCAGTGCTGGACCTCTTAGTAGATCTCTGTGGATCCAGCCAGTGTTGATCCGGTATCAGGCATATTAAAGTCAATAATGGCCGAAACTATTCAGAGAATATCCCCACCTGAAAGCGTATATTTTGTTTTATGGTAATGGTCTAGATATCTGCCAGATATCAGGCTTATTAAAGTTACCTATGGCCGGTGGTCGGCCACTTAAGTGGGTCAGATTTGTACTACTGTACCTGTAACAGTGACATACCAGTTCTAATTCTTGAATATGTTCAATGATTGACCCAGGCAACTGCTGATTAGCCTAATCATATATTTAACTACTCATCGCATGTGAGCATGAGTAATACGTACCAATCTCCATTGAGATTCCTTGGTAATACACAGTAATAATATAGCATAATAAATCCCACTTTACTTACTTCATCCAGCTTATTGATCCTTGGATATCCAAATATCTCGCAAATGAATTGCTCCAGGTCGTCTATCAGAGATGGGCTGACAGTGAAGCTGCTTCCAAGTCTGCGTACGGCACACTAATATCGTGGCTCTTCTGGAGTTTCTTCAACGGCATGAGCTTGTGGCAATGCATTTGCCCTTATCAACAACACAGTTGGCATCCTCTCGGTGAAGACATGCAGACCCAAGAAAATATCACAAAAATAGTATCAAAGGTATTTTAAAATATCTGTTAAGGGGAGGATTCGATGCTTCTTTTTCACACATGTGTTATAGAGGATGGTGAAGCTGTTGGTACACTTTAGGACGATAAATAATAGTATTCGAGTCACATGGTCAAGGATGGGTACACAGGCAGTGGTGTACCCTTTGTCTTGGGCCGAATTTATGTGACACGGGTATCTGTTTCCTCCTAATCCAGGGCCGTAGGCTGATCTCGTTGCGGGGGGGGGGGGGTGCTTTAATTTGGGATGTGGACCTATTGGCGAGCGTAGCGAGCCATAAGAGCAGCTGGGGGTTTGAGAGTGGGGGGCGTTGTAAGCCCCCCTAGAAAATGTTGTTTGTTTGTGACTTCTGAGAGCACCTGACTTGAATTCTGGAGACATAATCACACTGCAGAATCAAAAAGACGCCTATTGACGCGAAGTTAACGCTTCTCGGCGAAGGTTGAACGCTTCTCGGCGCAAAATGTCAATTTAGAGCACTGACGGCTTACAAAAAGTGTAAAAAAAAAGACAATAAGTTAAATCATTTAGTGTAAGGACCCCATCCACGGAACACTAGATTGTAAAAGGACAACGCTGGTGTTTATTTTACTCGTATAGCGACTGTAGTTTGTTCAGACGAATGAAAACAGTTGGCCACCCATCCTGATATTCAGAACTTATAGTCTTTTTCAAACCCATTTTTGCTGGAAAGTAGCTATATGAACGTCATAATATAATCGAATGGTAGTGATTAGAGTCCAGACTGTACCACTAAACAACTGGAGAGCAAACTGGTAGCTTTATTTATCACTTTTTAATATTTAACACTATAACCATGGTAATAAGCTACGATGGGGATTTAATAGACGATGTCAGCTATATCAAATAAAATCAGGTCTAAATAAAACTATTTTGGCCAAGGGAAGTTCATATAGCGTCACGTCCGGAGTGATGCATAAGGGGGGGGGGGCGAATATCTGCCCCCAACCTAGCTTGTTGGGCAGGGATATAATATTCAAAAGCGCAGAAGAATACTAAACTAACGTAAGTTTTATTTCTAATGTCTAGGCCTATATTGCCATATAAAAAAGATCCTGGTTAATTCTAAAATAATTTAAAAAAAAAAAAAGTGAGCAAGGGCGGATCCAAGGGGTGTGGTTTGGTCGAAAAAATATAATCTTATTTAGGGGTTTTCTTATGAACTGGTTCCACACTCACTGAGGGACAATTAGTGCCCAATATGCCTTAGATTACAGGAGAAAGCTTTTGAAAATCAAAGACCCCGCGCTGATGTGAAATATTCCTTTGTTTGCTGGGTAATAAAAGTGTTTAGGTCATCATGCCTATACGTAATGAAGAGATTTGGACCAAATGTATAGCCTTGTGTGGGCTACATATTAACCCCATCCTCGTATCCCCATCTCCCAATGCATACATGTGAACTAAACATGTGCACTCGTGTGACTCTGTGGACCCTATAGTACACTTGGGTGACACAATAAGCAGGGGGTAAGTATTGTCCAATCGTGGCTGAAACACAACTTGAAATTGTAGATTCCAGCCACAGATGGCTTTCAATAAAAGATGTGTTAACCTACTTTCCATTTTGCCTTCATAATTATGAAAGACTAACATTGGCCTTGATTAATCAGGTCTTTAATAGGACTGGTTGGTTAGAATCAGTGACATTACAGCTAGGCCCTACATCCCATGTTCAGCTCATATGTTATAAACAACATTAAAAGTTAGTAGGCCTACTGTATCTTGAGTTGGAGTCGAGATCGCTCTCAGTCACCACCATATGTTAAAAAACGTTCATGTTCTTAGATAAAAGGAGCACAACCATCAATGCTCCACACCTTCACAGTGTAGTAAATCGCAGGTCTGGACTTACTCTGATGAGCTTCCGTACGCATACATGCTGGCGCTTCGTACTACACAAGTTGGCAACCATTCGTCCGGCCAGACCCCTGGATGAGAGTCGGCCATTTTAAAATTGATGTAGATCAGCAAACTTTCTCAAGTTTTATTTTATATTACAGCTTTAGCTGTTATGCAAGATTTCCGAAATAATGAGAAAAAAAAACAATTAAAAATGACCGCCAGCTGGCTATTTTAGATTTTATCTCTGCGAAATTTGTCATGGGTTTTTTTTGTCCTCACATTTTGTTCTATATGCATAGTCCAGCTTTTTTGCTTTGTTTTTGAGTTACGTGAATATCACAAAATTTCTCAAATTCAAAATGGCCGCTAAACGGCCATTTTAAAATCGTTTGCTCCCAAAAGTTAATCAGGTCATTGGCTGACATTGCTTTTTCCTGAAACGCGCTAAAGAGTATTTCATTGTTAGTGGCCCTAGTAATTAAAGGGTTGATTATATGGGAATCAAAATGTAACCAAAAATTATTCGGTGGTATGTGATGGATATGTGAGAGAGCAGCTATCATGCAAGATTTTCGAGATAATGATGAAAAAAATTTGAAATGGCCGACTGGCGGCCATTTTGGATTTTATTAGTGCGAAATTTGTCATGGGTTATCATTGTGTGAGCCCTTCCATTCTGTTTTATATTAATAGTCCAGCTTTTTTACATTTTTTTTGAGTCACTTAAATATCACAAATTACTAAAATTCAAAATGGCCGCTAAACGGGCATTTTTTAATTTTTGCTCCCAAAAGCTAATCAGGTCATTGGCTGACATAGCTGAGCATATTTGCCAAATTAAAAGAAGATCTGATGGAAACTGTTTCCTGAAACTTGCTAACGAGCATTTCTTCGTTAGTGGCCATAGTAATTAAAGGGTTGATGATATGGGGATCAAAATGTCACCAAAACAATTTGCCAGTGGTATGGGATGGCTATGTGAAGTATAGTGATATGTGATATAGTAGCTATCTTGAAAACAAATAACTGCGCCGGCGGCGGAGGCTGCTCAATTATTAACACATTTTTTTTAGGCTATAGTCTAGACTATCAGGTTTTATTATAAATATCATTTAAATGTATTTGTCCCAGCCGTAGGCTACATAGCACAATGACCTCAAGGCCTATCCCGTTAAAGAAAATAGCCGTAGATTATAAAACAAATTCGTACCTAATAATAATTATAGGCCTACCAATAGTAACCAAATTATACATAGTTGCACCAATAAGCGTCTTCACATTGCTCCAATAGGCGTGCAACACTGATTTTACAACGTTTCAACGGTTTATTGTCTACACAGGTCATTAGAGAAAGAAATGAGATATCAGTGGCGTAGAACAGATTTAATGTAACATAATCTATCACATTATAGAAGATTTATATGCAAATAGATTTAAAAAAAATAACATTTGAATGAAATTGTGTCCAGTTTCGAGGTAGGGTATCAAAACTGTTTTCACTAGTGTGAGAAATGTATTAAACTTTTCCATGTAAATTCTATGTGTGGAAGTTGGTAAGATGTACTATTGTTCCGTGCACACCTTTATTTGACATAAATTGAACATTTTGGCCTTTTTTCAGATGATATTTTGAAAGATTTCTCAAAACGTTGACAATTTGGCGCCGAGAAGCGTTGCACTTCGCCAATAGGCGTCTTTTTGATTCTGCAGTGTGATAATGGATTTGTTCACAGGCATCCGACTCACCTGGAAAACCTGGAATTTGGCCTAAAAAAATCCATGCATGGAAAAATCTTGGAATTTCAATAAAAGGACATTTTCATGAAAAAATCATGAAATTTTGTTTCAGTTATCCCCACTTTTTTTCAATATCAGAATATAATTTGCTGAATTTATTCTTTGTCACTTGTGTTTCTTTCTTCGCCTGATATTTGACTACTGGTAGTTAGGCCTACATGTGCCCAAATCTTTTCATCTTTTCGCGTAAAAACAATTTAGGGAATAATAACAATACAGCGTCCCATTGTTCTGTCACGGTCAGTCACGCTAATTGTGTGAACGCCATTTGTTTGTATAGTGATTGTAGCATTGCTTATGTCCTTTTCAAAACATTTCCCCAACGCTGTCTAAATGCACCTAACGTGTGGGGGATTAGTGGGAGGCTAATTAGCAAAGAAAACCCGGCAGACACATGTTCCCAATGTGAATATTGGTTTAATGCTGGGCCACTGCCTCTGACACCCTACCCCTAGCAAAGGAGGAACCGCTCGTTCTACATAACACTTCTTGACGGCAGTAATAGGACGAAGCCCAGCAAACACGAGACGTTCAACCAATGTTGACACAATGCTGGGCCAGCGTCGGAGCCGATGGGCTCACTTTGTACCAACATTGTGTGAATGTGCTGGAATGAACTGGTGTCGCTTTAATATAAGACCATCGTTGCAGTAGTTGGGCCAACATTAAAATAATAGTGTCTCAATATCTCAAGTTTACTTGATCAAAGCCAACGTCTACTACGATGAAACAATATTCAGTCATTATTGGGACAATGTTTAATTTCGTGTGTAGCCGCTAGTTAAACCGATGAAGATTAATTAATTTGACCTTCAAGATGTCTGATGCAGATATCAGTACCGAAATGTTTCATTTTGTTAACTAAATCTAAAGGTATCTAACAATTTATGTGAAGAGATTGTAATTATTTATGCCGTCATCTACGATGAGGACATATATTTCATAGATTATCCTCTAAGCCGTGAATACCTTGTGTTTCGGTTAGCAGGAAGTGTCAACACCTCTTTAAGCGTTGAATAGTTTACCATTGTAAAAAGACCAGCTGGCCTAAAATACCAGGAAGACAATAGTCGCATATCCGGCAACATGAAAGTCGGAGCAATAAGCCTCCCGAGTAATGACTTGCACGGTGATATACACAGTGAAATGTGCTAGATTTGACCACGGCGATCTGTCAACACCTTAGTTGGAGTCCTTTCGACTACCATTTTAAACATCATCACAGGGCCGTAGGCTGGGGGGAGGGGGGTGCGTTGGGTGCGCTCGCACATAGATTGGTAAAATCAAGGATACTCAGTGGCAGCAGCCCCCTACTTTCGCCAAAACACTGTGCGCCCTCCCCTTTCTTCACATCCTGGATCCGCCACTGATACTGCAACCCCTCGTGGGCGGCACTGTCGCAGTCCTAATACACTGAACACATTGAGTCCCCAGGGATGATATATAGGTCCTATATATGCGCCTTCTGGAGCATGCACACTTATTCAGGCAGGAGAGAGGGATAAATTCTGAGAGAATCACATTGTAGAAAAAGGGGTAGGCCTATATTCCCTGTTCTGGGAGGGAGGAGTAGATTCCGAGAGGCTCCCGTAAATGGTAAAAAAGGGAGTATATTTTTGGCCAGGAAGGTTAGGATTCCGGAGTGTCCCACCATCGCATATGGATGTTTAAAGGAGGGTATATTATGGGAGGGAGGGGTAGATTCTGGGAGGGTCGCATGTGGATGTTTAAAAGGGGGGGGGGTTTGGTCGGAGAAGGGATATATTCTGGGAGGGTGGGGGTAGATTCTGGGAGCATCGCATGTAGTTGTAGAAAAGGGGGGGGGGGTAGGGGAAGAGCGGGCAAAGGGGGCCGGCGGGCAAAGGGGGCCACCAACGATTTAAACAATTGTGACGTATATTTACTCTGAATTATTATCGTGATAGTATGACGTACATATTCCGGTTTCAAAAACAGCCACAACACGATTTGAGAAGAAGATCTGAAAACACACAGCCAAAATGTAAGTTTTGAACAAAATTATTATGATTTTGCATGGATTTCAACCGTTTCCGTACCCCTAAGGGTATATAGGTTATTTCAAAAACACAATTTTATGTTGAAGTACATTATGTTGCCTTTGTTTTCCGTCCATCACTTTTGTCCAGTGACCACTCTGGTACAAGCGGCTGGACATCGTTGACGATGGGTATGCCTTGGGCAAAGAGGGCCAGGGCAAAGGGGGCCAGGACAAAGAGGGCCAATGCCACACCAGGTGATGGCCCCCTTTGCCCGCCAGGCTACATGCCATTTAAAATGACCATTATATATATATACTTTATTATATATATATAAGGCTACAGGCTACACACCTATATAATTTACATATATATATTTTATATAATATATATAGGCATATAGGGGCCTATACATATATTTATAGGCCTATGCCTATATATATCACTATAAATTATTGAAAGGTATAATAATCAAAAGTACCTAAATGTACAAAGCAATATTTATATTTGTTACTAGTCTAGGTGTCTACTTTTTTCAGATGGTTTACTATTATCAACGAAAAACAACTCTGGCATCCTGGACTGAGGAACACATGCAGCGAGCAATGGCTGAAGTTGCAAGAGGGTGTGCACTCAGATCGGTAACACGAAGACATGGTATTCCCAGAACAACTTTACAAAAGCATGTGAAGCGGGGCACTCTTGAAAAGAAACTAGAACGATTTTCTCCAGTTTTCACGCTTGATCAAGAAATATTGCTGGTGGATCATATTAAGAGAATGGATATAATGTTCTATGGTCTGACTATTGACTCACTGTGCACATTAGCAAATGGTTTCGCAGGAGCCAATGACGTATTACACCCTTTCAAAGATGGCCAAGCTGGCAGAGGATGGTGCAAGGGCTTTCTTGATAGACATCCAGAGCTGTCGTTGCGGAAACCTGAGTCCACCAGTCTCGCCCGTGCAGCTGGATTCAACAAACCACAAGTTCAACGTTTCTTTCAGTTGCTGCGCTCTCTCTATATTAGATATAGTTTTAGAGCATGTGATGTTTACAACTGCGATGAAAGTGGCTTTCAAACCTCGGCCAACAGGCCACCCAAAGTAATTTTAGTGAAAGGGAAAAAACAAGTTGGTGTCATTTCCACGGCAGAGCGTGGTAAAACAGTAACTGCCTTATGTTGTTGCAATTCTGCCGGTCAGTTTATACCACCAGCTCTTATTTTTCCGTGAAAGAGAATGCTTCCACAATTGATGGATGGGTCTCCACCAGGGTCATTAGGGTTATGCTCAGAATCAGGGTGGGCTAATTCTCAATTGTTCCTTGAGTGGATGATTTTTTATGTAGAGAAGACAAAGCCACAGCTAACCGTCCAGTGCTGCTAATAGTGGATAACCACGAATCCCATCGCGCTTACTCGGTGGCAGAGTATGCTTCAGAGAATCACGTGGTAATGCTTTCAGCTCCACCACATACCACACACCGCCTCCAACCACTTGATCGTACTGTGTATGGCCTCATGAGTACATATTTTGAACAGGCTGTAGATGCATTTTAAAAGAAATATTACGGCCGAAGAATAATAATGTCCGACAGGAGTCGGATATTTGGTAATGCACAATCCAAAATGCTATTTCAGGGTTTGCCAAGTGTGGAATTCACCCATTTAACGACAGTATATTTAGTGATGAGGATTTTGAACCATCAATGGTGACCGACAGAAAGGCCCCAGAGCATGCCCAGGATCATGTTGAGCCACAACATGATGTACGTGCCCAGAATCACGTTGAGCCACAACAAGTTGTGCATGCCGAAATTCATTTTGAGCCACAACAAGATGTGCATGCCGAAATTCATGCTGAGCCACAACAAGTTGTGCATGCCGAACCAAAACAAGTTGTGCATGCCGAAATTCATGCTGAGCCACAAAAAGTTGTGCATGCCGAAATTCATGCCGAACCACAACAAGTTGTGCATGCCGAAATTCATGCTGAGCCACAACAAGTTGTGCATGCCGAAATTCATGCTGAGCCACACCAAGTTGTGCATGCCGAAATTCATGCTGAGCCACAACAAGTTGTGCATGCCGAAATTCATGCTGAGCCACACCAAGTTGTGCATGCCGAAATTCATGCTGAGCCAGCTGTAGGCCTACGCGGTATGACGGTACCTACTAAACCGTGTGTTGTAGATGCTCAGAAAAATGCTGAACCACAACTTATTATACATGACGAGATACAGATACATGCTGAGCCACGTCTTGTGCATATTAAACAAAAAGCTGCAGCACAAAGTGTTGAAATCCATGGTGAGCCGACTGCACAGGCTCAGGTAGATAGCGAACCACATGTTCCGAGCAATGCTGAACCACAACTTGTGAAAAATCTAGTACATGTCCAGCCCGATGCCATACTACCAATACCTGATGCAAGCCACCAAAGAGCTCAAGTCAGGAAGCGCCGGAAAATAGCTGCTGAAATACTTACTAGTTCTCCAGCCAAAAAAATGGCTAAAGATACAGAATTATCCAAACGTGGTCGTGGGGTAGCTCGTGGGTCTGGTCGTGGGGTAGCTCGTGCGTCTGGTCGTGGGGTAGTTCATGGGTCTGATCGTGGGTCTCGTCGTGGAGTAGTTCGTGGGTCGAGATCTAATCGTGGATCTTGTCGTGGGGTAGCTCGTGGGTCTGATCGTGGTGTAAGTCGTGGGTCTTGTCGTGGTGTAGTTCGTGGGTCTGGACGTGGATCTGATCGTGGAGTAAGTTGTGGGTCTGGTCGTGGAGTAGCTCGTGGGTTTGGTAGTGGGTCCGATCGTGTTTTAAGTCGTGAGTCTGGTCGTGGGGTAGCTCGTGTATCTGGTCGTGGGGTAGCTCGTGGGTCTGGTCGTGGGGTAGCTCGTGGTTCTGGTCGTGGGGTAGCTCGTGGGTCTGGTCGAAGGGTAGCTTGTGGGCCTGGTCGTGGGGTAGCTCGTGGGTCTGGTCGTGGGGTAGCTCGTGGGTCTGGTCGAGGGGTGACTCGTGGGTCTGGTCGGGGGTAGCTCGTGGGTCTGGTCGTGGGGTAGATCGTGGGTCTGGTCGTGGGGTAGCTCGTGGGTCTGGTCGTGGGGTAGCTCGTGATTATTGCACTAGTCGCGAGGACGTCAAGGGGTTAGAGAGCAATGATATGTCCGCTAATGTAGCTGATGGTGATACATATACATGCATCGTATGTGGATCACTCTACACATACCCACCAGTTGAAGATTGGATACAGTGCTTAAAGTGTGAAGAATGGGCACATAATAAATGTACAGACTATGATGAGGGTGACTATTTCTGTGACAGTTGCACTTAAACAAGTGTACTAATTTGAAATAGTCACGGAACGTAAGGAACTTTTTTTTTTTTTAAAGATTGTTACTTACTATTGCTTCAAAATAAAGTAGTTTTGGTCAGCCAATTGTAAGTGTTTTACTTCTCGTGAATGTGTGTAAGACGTAGCCTACACATGCCAATTACATTTCAACCCAAGTTGTTATCATTTGGACACGTATATTTATCATGAGGTGTAGGCTACTTCTACGGAGTAACACCAACATGTTATAAGCGCGAAAAATATTTAGTTTACATTCAGGAGCATATAAAAAGTCAGCAGATGGTGAATATAGGCCTTAAACATGTATAGGCTTATGGGTCAACTACAATTATTTAATACCGTTTTTGTTTTAATTTTTCTCAGTGTGACAAAAAAATAAGGCTTACATATCAACTTGGTTATGAGAATGATCTATGTAAGTGCTAATCTAGTGTTATTGAACGTACAGGGCAAAGGGTGCCGCCGGCCCTCTTTGCCCTGCTCACTGGCCCCCTTTGCCCAAGGCGTTGGGCAAAGGGGGCCACAACCTGCAAGTATTGTCTCGGCCAATAAACAAAATCTAAGAATGTATGCACATCAGGTGAGTGTATAAATTATATCCACATTACATATGGTTGCCACACGACCATTAGTTATTTATATATAAACTTCACAGACACTAGTTTGTGACATGAAAGCTTAGGTGGCCCCCTTTGCCCGGCCTTCCCCTATATTCTGGAAAGATGGTTAGATTCTGGGAGCCGCACTTGATATAAAAGGGGGTATATTCTAGAAGGGAGGGGCGAATTATGGAAGTGTCGCATATAGTTGTCAAAAATAGGGGGTATCCTATTCTGGGAGGGAGGGGTAGATTCTGGGAGGGGCGCAGATGTTTAAAGTGGGCGTATATTTTGGTTCGGAGGGTGAATTCTGTGAGTGTTGCATGTAGATGTTTAAAGAGGGGATATATTCTGGAAGGGAGGGGTAGATTATGTGAGCGTTGCATATAGTGGCTGAGAAGGAGGTATTCTGGAGGGATGGGTTGATTATGGGAGGGTCGCATATCTAAGGGGAGGGGGTATATTCTCAGAGGGCGGGGTCGATTCTGGGAGGGCAGGATAGATTATGGTAGCGTCACATAGGCCTATAGTTGTAGAAAAGAGGGGTATATTCTGGAAGGAATGGGTAGATTATGATCATGTCGCACATAGCTACCAAAAAAGGGGGTATCTATTCTGGGAGAAAGGGGTAGATTCTGGGAGGGTCGCGTATTTGTTTAAAGGGGGGTATATTCAGAGAACAAGGTGTAGATTTTGGGAGGTTCGCATAAATGTTTAAAGGGGGGGGGGGTATATTCTGGGAGGGAAGGGTAGATCATGGGAGTGTTGGACATAGTTGTGAAAAGAGGGGTATGGGTAGATTCTAAATGAAAATTAATCGGGCTTTAGGCCACCTTTGTGAACATATAGGCTAAACTGGGCCAGGAGAACCACCTGAGGATGGTGAGATGATTGAGATGACACTGTCTTCGGACACAGGATTCGAAATTCGAGCCCGGGCGGTTTGAGGCTGAGCACGCTACCTCTCGGTCACAGAGGCTCCCCGCAATACTGACTTTCACACGTGGATGGGGAAGAAACATTTTTTGTTTCTTTCAAACCACCGAGACCGGGAACCGAACCCCGAACTCTGGCGTGAAAGGCAGCGGTGCTAACCACTACCCTAGGGCCCCCGCCCTGGGTAGATTCTAGGAGTGTCGCTTTATATAAAAGGCGGGTATATTCTGGGAGGGAGGGTTAGATTCTGGGAGGGTCGCATATAGATCTTAAATGTTTAAAAGGGGGGTGTATATTCTGAGAGGGAGGGGTACAATCTGGGAGGGTCGCATATAGATGTTTAAAACGGGGTATATTCTGAGAGGGAGGGTAGATTCTGGGAGGACCTCGTATAGGCCTAGATGTTCAAAAGAGGGTATATTCTGGGACAGAAGGGTAGATTCTGGGATCAGAAGACACTTCACATAATCACGAAAAGGGATAGATCCTAGGATGGAGGGGTAGATTTAATTATGATACACAATTTGATTTGGACGAGATTGTTGATCTGTATCCAAAGCTCCATACACGTCGTCTTGAGCTAGATTCACTTTTATAATAAACATTATAACGATGAGTCTTATTAATACGCTGATACTGTTAGCCTACACATAGCCTATATGTAGTTTTTTCAGCAAATAACACAAGACATTTGTATAACATTTATACAACGTCGGCCCAACGTCTTCGACGCTGGTCCAACATTGCATAAAGTCATACAAATGTTTTGTGTTTACTGAGCATGTCAATACAAGCTTGGGTCAAGCAGTTTTAACATCCCCACAGTAATACAGTCAGTTTGTTTGCAAGCCAGCTACCAAGTAGGGGTATGGGCCAAGAGCTTTGAATTATAGGCTAAACTTATAAATGTGGCTCAAGTATAGGCCTATATGAACTTGCTGTGATTTGAGAACTTGCTCTTAATGAGGCTTTGGGTATAAAACGCATATTTAGTATTATTATGGAATAGGGACTTGGCCTACCCACGGGCACTATTGCCTTCTGGGGGACCCTTGTCCCGCGAATTTTGACAGTTGACCACACCTTTAATGTTGGCCAAGTGTCTTTGACACCCTCTCAGCATTAACCCTTAGGTCCTACAGTGCGGGGATCCCCCCTTTTTACAGCCTACCTGCCTGTGGCAAATATAAATAGGGGGATGAGGGTGGGGGGGGGCTGTGGCAGCCCTTGGACTATTATCACTGATTATTATTGACTAATTTGTAATAATGAATTTAGTTTTAAAACGTAAATTCTCATTTTCTCTTTTTGTGATGTGGCCATTGGCCCTTGCTATGGCTTTCAGAACGTCATTCTTCTGGATGGGGAATCCCATAGACAAAGGTATATCCCGATCTGAAAATGAGGCTCTTGAATATTGATAAGGAGAGAGCCAATATGGCTTCTTTCAAATGCGAGAGATTTCATCGGTATACGCCATGAATTTATCAATAAATGTTCAAGATGAAGGATAAATCCCGTTCAAAATTGTTTCAGAAAGGGAAAGAACCATCTGGTGGGTCTGTGAAGCGTGAGTATAGCTTGATCGATGTTTGTAAAGTCACTTAAACTTTAAACATGCATTGCAAGTGTCAACAAACATTTTGCGATTTGACATGAACATGACTAAAATTTTAAATCAACACTTCTAACAGATCAGTCTAAAACTCGTAACGTTAGTGTGAATGGTTTTATTACACATGTGTAAGGCTCATATTCTTTGCTTTACGATGATGAACCTATTTAATTTCAAAACTGCAGTATTCGTTTACTCACTTGAAGAGTTAGCCTTTTTAAGTTATCTCTTTAAGTACTTCATTACTAGACTACTTAACATTTTCCTTTCATTTGAAGTTGGCAGTGCTCACGCAATTGCCAACTTCAAATGAAAGGAAAATACCTCCTCACTTCAAAATTAAACCTGCTAAATTTCACAATGAGGGCTTTACTCAAGATTTATACATGCATATTTGTTCAATTTCTGTCAAATTTTAGTTGTGAAAAACCGGAAGAATGCGCCTAAAAGCGTCGCCCGCACTCAAAGGGTTATAGTATAGCCTAGGCTATAGGTCTACATGTAAGTTAACTATACCCGCCGTCAGATTGGGTTGGTATGAATAGCGAGGGAGACCTATAAAGCGAGAGAGGATCAATAAGAGGCGGAATGTCTGTATATGAGACGGCAATTTATCACTAAATATACAAATATATGTTATAAACAACATAATATACATATAACTGTATTGAAACCGGCTAAAATTATTAAAACAGTTGAGAAAATGAACGATATCAACAACGAGGGAGACATATAAGATCGCTGGCGTCCGGCCGACATTTTGTCAGATTGCCCAGTCGGCCAACAGTGGGGCCATCTGGTGAATAGAACGGGTTGTCACAAGTGACAGGGTACAGTACTGAAGCAATCAGCACAGCTTTTGATAGCAGCATGGTATATTATTGGTATATTATTTTAATTAAAAAAAAAACACAATAACACACAATTTAAGTAGATGGCGATCTCTTTGTTCTTTAGTTTTATTAATCCATGGCTGACTCAAGCTGTCGTGATCTGAGTGATGACATCAAAACGCCTTGAGTGTCACGTAGGCCTACATATATCACACATTTACCGGCGAATGCAAGAAGCTGTCATGATCTCAGTGATGACAAGTGGACTACAATTGAAGATCAAACTCGATCAAATCACCGCTGCATAGGGTTGGCGTTAATATCATTTAAAAGAAAGTAACGTTAAAAAATCAAATAATTACACTATACAATAAGGCCTATGTGGGCTATCATTTATATTAAGTTTTAGTACTGTAGATATAGTCCATACCTGTTACGTAGGCAACGTGGTCTACCTATAGCTACCTATCTATCAGATAATAAATTAACCAAAAATATCTAACCTATATGCATTTGTAAAATTTAATTAGTGTGACATTTATTAAATACGTATGTGAAAGTGGTCTTTAGGATGAAGACGGTTAATTGGTCCCGCCCGGGGGGATTAGGCTTATCAGTTGATCACGAACGGAGGTGTGAAATGCAGCCGGTGTTCTACCCACTGTTGTCGTCAATTGCATTTTGGATGTGTTTTATCTATTGTTGTTGTTAATTGCGTTTCAGGTTGTGTTTTATCCACTGTTAAGTTAATTGTGTTTAAGGCGGTTTTCTTTTCATTTGCATTTCACCTAGACCGACAGACACCTAGACACAGAGAGCTTTGATGTATATGGTCGATTCCCACGAAAGTGATGCATTTGGACCTTATTTTGAAAAAGTACATTTTCTCAATATTCAAAATAAACAGCGCCTTTATATTACGCATTCTGAAGCGCGGCACCTGCACCTAATCAATAGCCAACACTTTTTTTGCTTTTGTAAATTTGAATTTTTTTAATTCATATTTTTTGAAAATTTAAAACCCGTGTAACCCTACGAATACAGCTTGTGTTATGATATCTGAGTAAATCAATATTGCACAATATAAATATTTTACACATTATATTTATGACCTGAGCTGTGCTTGCTGTTTATTTGCTGAACCGAATTCATTGTGGAGCATGTCCACTAAATAATGTTAGTAATAGTAAAATAGGTGCAATAATTTAAAGTGCGTTTTTGTAACCATACAAATGCGCTTTCATGTTCTATAAAACGAATACTACTACAGATTAACACAAGCTCTTTTCTCTGAATACACTTGTGGTACCAATGTATAATATGGGCAAGGTAACGTATCGGAAAATTATACCATTTTTTTAATTTCTTTCATTGAACACTACGGGGTTTTTTAATATGTGTAACCCTACGAATTTTAAATAAAGAAATGGCAGCTGTGGAATTCTATGAAAGGACACGGGGTTTACCACCTTGTCCAACAGAATAACCAAGGTACAGTGTACGTGACAGTCAGATTTTAGTGGTTAACATAGATATCTTGAAACGTTAGCAATGTTTGAATTTTTAATATATCCTACAAATTATCACAGTGCAATATTTCACTGTGTAGGTGTGGAGAATACAGGAGTTAATTGAATATTTGTGATGCATTATCATGTCATGACATGGCAATATGTGGACGATATCATTTAAAATATTCTTATGTAATAGAAGAGCCACCAGAGACTGATGATATTGTCATTCGTAGGGTTACACAAATGTTAGGTATTCGTAGGGTTACTATCTACAAGAGAAAAACGTTAAATGATTAAAAAATATATATTGTTCTCATTGCAAAACAGGCCAAGAATAAAGCTAACATCATAGTGAGCACTTATAAGGTGTAAAACTCAACAAGCTAATAAATATTTCTATCAAAAAAATAAAATACACGTTTTAAAAACGTTTGAAAATTATTTTAACTCACCAATGCAAAGGCTAATTTTTTGTTAAATATACTTTGTTATACATCATATTAAAAATATGTCTAACATGTATTCTTGTGTGTATTACAAATATTTGAAATATTAATTTAAACATATCTAGCATCTAAAAGAGTTCACCACTGTGTGCATTCGTAGGGTTACCAATTTCACAAATAGCTTCTATGTTGTATAACACAATACGTGTTTAATTGGGATTGCGAGACCTTTATCTAAAAACACGATATTTTTCAAAAAAACAATATATACAAGCAAGCCAAAACAAGTGGTATTTTAAAACGTGTGTGATACAATAGCGACATAATCACTGTCTGACTTCACCAGTTGGAAATACATAAAAGTATTTGACAAATTAAATATTTTGTTCAATGGTCTATGTGAAGTTAATTATAGCGTGGTAAATCTATTGGATATTGAGCAGTATCATACGGGAGAACATACATGTGTTTAAATAATATTATGAGCCGTCAATATTGCAGTATTGTGATGATTTTTCATAGGCCACCTAGATAGAGTAACCCTACAAATGACAGCGTAACCCTACAAACAAAGCTGGTATAAGCATTTTAAATCGACGTAGAGCAACCAGTTTTAACCTTTTTTGTTCATTGTAGCTCTATCTGTCAAATACCTTTCACAAGTGAATGATGTATGTATATATGTATGTATATTTTTTAGGTTGACTATTAATTCAGTAACAAACAATAAATAAAATATTCTCGTGATTCTCGCGCACCTTGTTGCTAAAATCTCTTTATTCCATCCTTCTCTGATTGTTTATTAATGTGGCTGTCAACGTAATAATAGTTATCGATACGAATCGTTTATAACACAACAATTATGTTAATTATTAGCCTTATTTTTCAATAAAATATCAATTTGTAACCCTACGAATACACCTTTAAAACCTATGAGAAAAACGTTTAGATAAACAAATGATATGAAATCATGATTTTAAACAAGATGCTCCATTTACATTTTAATATTCAACTGCTATTTCCACTCTAAGCCTTGAATTGAAAGAAATATTATGTTTGACATGTCTTTTTTTGTATATTTTCTGAATATTGATTATTTGCAGCAGAGTATAAGTTGGCTACAAATCATTATGCGCAGCATCAAATTTTCGCAACTGCTATTAAACTATTCCAAACATTACCACCTAATTGTTACCACTTGAACTGCTGTACTCTTTGCGACCAAAGTTTTAGTTACATTATGGCATTTACATATCACATAATATGCATTCGTAGGGTTACTCTGGTGTTCAATAATGAGCATGAACTCCATTCATGTTACAACTATCATATATTAAGAGCTCGCGTATATTTTTTGTGAAAGTTCCATATGTCTGCGATATAAACTGAAGAATTCAGGAGTGTGAAACAAAGTCGTTTTTTTGCCGATATGCATCACTTTCGTGGGAATCGACCATATATATATCTGAATGACATACAAATCCAGATGCGCCCAGTTTATATTGTAATCTTGATCGCTACAAGGTATTGTTATAGTATAATAGCCTATAGGTTAAATACAGTGTTCTTTCTTATTTTTATATTTTGGCTGATTACTAACGATTCGTGTAGATGAGCCAGTGGTAACGTTAGATACATGTATACATCTTTTATGTTTGTGTATTAGCAGGAACGCGAGCGGCTAAGTGATTACCGGGTACACACCAGGTGTCGCTCACAGCCACCTGTCAAAGCGAAAGAGACTTTCAAACGAAGCGAAGTCTCTTTCGATCATAAAACTGGACCTGTATTGTCTCCCAAATAAATTTTTTTTAAAATAATAATTGTATACGAACAATACAAGCATATATGTTATTGTAACATCGATAAATACATCATATACATGCATTACACTGCCATACGAAGCATCTTATTGATCCTCTCTCGCTTTATAGGTCTCCCTCGCTTTTCATACCCACCGGTCAGATTAACTTGTATCGCATGTTTTTCGACGATTTCTCAGTCAATTCTCAACCGATTTTCATTAAATTTTGTATGGACTATTTGCGAGTTACTTTTTCATCAGAAAATATTGTTTAGCTAAAAAGTTAGACCATCTGGCATGTAATGCAATTCAGGGCTAAAAACAAACTTTAATTTGACCAGTTTAATGGGTTTATAGAGGGACGTCGTAATTTCAAATTTACTACATGTCAAATGGTCTAACTTTTGAACTACATATTATTTTTTGATGAAAATTTCACGGAAGTCGCCGCCTGACCCGAAAATAGTCCTTGCAAAATTTCATCAAAATCGGTTGAGAATTGACTGAGAAATCGGCGAAAAACATGCGATACAAGTTAATCTGACGGCGGGTATAGGGCTAGGCCTAGGCCTATAGGTCTAGGCCTAAGTCTAAAACATAATTGTTTAGATCTAAAAAAATAATGGTCACCTCACTCAGTCACTGCATCACTGATCATGCATGCACTGCCACTGATTGTGATTCAACTGATTGTCTTCACTGCCATTGGCATGACTGGACACTGGCACTGCACCACATGGTTAGAAGGATTTTGCCCTCCACTAGTATGTTTTGGTGTTACGTACGTATTGTGAAGGGTGGATTTTGACGTTTTGCTAACTAATTCTGCTTTTCTTCAATTCAATTCCAAATGTTGATATGGTTGGTAGACCTATCAATCACCACTCTCACATCAGCGGTAGCAGGTCACTTCGTGCCATGTCCACTTTGTAATCTTCCACTTCTTTTGGTTTCTAGACACAGTTCGTACCATGTCCACTTCGTAACCTACCACTTCGTACCAGAAAGCTAGGCTACCACTTTGAACCAACGTTACCTAGTACCACTTCGTACCAGAAAAAAATATATATGTTTTTTTTCTTAATTAGTCGCCTACTAGTAGACATGTTTGTTATGCTATATGGGCGGTTCTCAATAGGTGCGTCGAACAAGTTGGACATTTGGTCCCGTTTTTTTAATGCAACATTTTAGCTTATTTACTTAACAGATTGATTAAATTATGATAATTAGCCATACTTGTAATTAAATTTGGAAGCAGAAAATTGAGGATAAAAGTGAAAAATGTGTGTTTTTTAGAACGGTCGAGCAGAGGACAACAAATGTTTTTGCTGTCCTCTCAATAATGCCATGTACGACTGCAGTGAACAGGGGGTGAAGGATTTTCTTGGTGTCCTGTGTGCGACCTTTGGTGTCTTATGTTCGACCAAATGTTCGACCATGTGGACACAAATTTTTTTTGTGTCCTTACTTTCTAGTATAGATTTTCAATGTTACGACCATTTTGTGTCCTATGTTACGACCACTTTCTTGTCTCACAATGTTTTGTGATCATAACTTTTCACTGGTTTATAGGTTTAATAATCTTCAATTTTCACAGCACTAGATATAAATATAGATGGGCAAGTCTATGAAATTGCGGCATTCGTGAGAAAATTTAAAATACAATAATTTTCAAAAGTCCTGAATTTTGTAATTTGTAACAATTGGGTGCTTCCAAAAACTGTGCTAACGAGGAAAACTGAGGCGGTTAACATATATATATCAGAGGCGACACCTGGTCGTGATTTTTCACCAAATGCCATATCATATTCATTTTAAAAAAAACATGACCGTTATAATCCATTTTTAATAATATTATGTAAATTTAAATTGTAAACCAACACAAAAAAATTCCAATCTGAAAAAAATCAAATTCTGATCTATAGTATCGGTAGAAGCCTTTATATTACCGTGACAAAAAAGGGCATTTTGCCTTACAGCTCCTTCCAGATAGTGATTATATCTCTTATATCTCTGTAGAAGTAGCAAACTATCACCAAGGTATAATGATATAATAATGGCATAGATTTTTACCATTGATGAGTTGTTAAAAAAATTAGTTATATGTTTGTGTGACGGACGTAACATTTTGTGACGGACGTAACATGCTATTATTGGAATCAGCATCTGCATGCCGAAAACAAATGCATTGTTTATTAAATAAGTATTTTTACTTGTCTGTAGGGCTGATATATAGAGGTTTTATTTTTAACTGATTTTTTCAGCTAGGGGCGGATCCAGGATTTGAAAAGGGAGGGGGCGCCCCAAAATTTTTTCTGACATATTTTGGCCAATTTAGGGGGTATTTTTAAAGGCATCCTTCCCAGATTTTTGAAAAAATCATGATGAAAAAAATGCAATTACATGCTAAAATATAATTTTAGTTTTAGTGTTTATTAAAAAGGAGGCTGGGCAAGGTTGCCTTCTTTTTTGTGGGGTGGGGCGTCAGGCCTTCATTTAAAAAATGACCTTGACCTCACAGGAGCTATTTATCACTGCGTAAAAAGAAACGTGACTTTCCACAAATCACTTTCCTTGCTATTTTGAGACAGGTATTTTTCAATCCAAGGTAGCTTAGGCCTGTGGGGTGTGGTCGATTGGGAGTGTGTGTGTGTGTGTGGGGGGGGGGGGGGGCATTGGGAGTGATTAAAAATTGTTAAATAAGGGGAATGCTGCTCCAGAGGAGGTATGTTACAGACTCTCTTTTTAAATGAAATGAATGGGGTTTTAGGCCAAATTTGTCCAAATTTATATAGGCTAACTTAACCTCCTGAGGCCGAGCACGCTACGTATCGGTCACAAGCCTCCCCCCCCCCCCCTGAATATGCACATTTTGTTTCATAGTAATGGTCCAGATATTACACAATCATATTAAAAGTAAAAATTGGCTGCTGAGTGCAAGTCAACCATTTGAACTTGATCAAATTGACATTTTTCAGGGCACCATTCCCTGAATCTGCACATTTTGTTTTATATTACCGTACTTAGTGGTCTAGCTATCTGGTACAGTCTGCTAGATATTATGCATACTACACCCAAGGGATGTGTGTGTGTGAGAAAAATGAAAGAAATCCCCCCATGAACTTCTGAGAACTGCTCTGGAGATTGGGAATGGACATCCATGTCCGAAATAAGACATCAGGAATTTCGTCTTTATAAAAATTAATGAACCTACGCAATTCTAGTCTATGGACATGTTCACATCATATGGCCATATTAAAAAGAGAAAATAATACTTAATTTTCAGCCTGATTGTGTCACTTCAAATTTCCTTGAAAATTTAAAATGTAGAACATGAATGCATGGACAAAACTACTAAGCCCCGGAAGCGACATTTGCATTATTAATTTTTATTTTTCAAACTCAATATATTGAGTTCAGAACTACTGGATATATTGAGTTCATTCTGTGAAATGCAGTGACGTCACTCGGTGAAAACAAGGTTATGTAACACCCCCTCCCCCATACCAGATTCGGTGAAAACAACCCTCCCCATACTTCATTGTATTAGCCAGCTCGGTGAAAACAAAGGAGGTCGAGGTCATCAAGTTTCACAGAATAACTTGATATGTTGAGTTCATAGCTCAATATATTGAGTTCATAACTCAATATATTGAGTTTACAACTCGATATATAGAGTTACAACTCGATATTTTCAGTTTGTTTTCTCGATATATTGAGTTCACAACTCAATATATCAATCTGTTAACTCAATATATCAAGTTGTTAACTTAATATATTGAGTGATGAACTCAAAATATTGAGTTATGAGCTAAATATATTGAGTTGTGAACTCAATATATCGACTTTTAAAGTTAATAAAATATATCGAGTTGTAAACTCAATATGTTGAGTTGTCAACTCAATATTGAGTTGTCACAACTCAATATTTTGAGTTTGTTTTCTCGATATATTGGGTTCACAACATATCGAGTTGTTGACTAAATATATATAACTCAATATATCGAGTTAGCAACTCGATATATTGAGTTGTGAACACAATATATCAAGTTAGGAACTTAATATATCGACTTTAAAAGTCAATATTTCGACTTATAGACTTAATATATCGAGTCATAAATATATCGAGTTCTGAACTCAATATATCGAGATATGAGCTCAATATATCGAGTTCTGAACTCGATATATCGAGTTATGAACTCAATATATTGAGTTGTAAACTCAATGCTTTTAACGTCAATATATTGAGTTCTAAACTCAATATATTGAGTTGTACAATATATCGAGTTGTGAACTCAATATATCGAGTTGTAAACTCAATATATCGAGTTCTTAATTTAATATATTGAGTTTAAAAAGTTGTGAACTCAATATATTGAGTTTAAAAAATATTAATAATACATATGTTGCTTCTGGGGCTTCGAACAAAACTGAGAAGGCCTATTTAGAATTGATCAATGAAATTTATGAGACATGGAATACCACTTTGATGAAGAGGAACAACTCACAAGCCGTTACGTCCGTCACAATTTTGTTACGTCCGTCACAATGTTGTTATGCCGCCACAGATAATTTACACGTTGTTTTACTTTAAATTTTCATTTCTAATTGTGCATATAGTTGTCATCTTGTACTGTAAGCCAGTAATTGTACATGAATGCAATGAATAATAAAAACTGGTCGCTGCTTTCAAACAAAATGAACATTGATGATCGCGAAATGGCAAATTCTCCCTGAAAAAGTGGACTAGAAAGATAAGTATGGACAAAGATGGGGACCTAGTATCAATAATCATGATAATGTGCATGATACATGAAATACTACTTTTCAAACCATGCTGTTGATGAAGAGGAACAACTTATATGTATGGTGTGATCCAAATCTGACACTTTGTTACATCTGTCACGATTTTGTTACGTCCGTCACGGAGACTTGTCACTGTTTTTGTAGCTGGGCGTCAGCCCAGGTACATTATTATCAGAATCTGGTCTCTGAATTTGAGACAAAACGTGACGTCATTTCATTCATAAAACTGATAGATGGGTGAAATCCATTCATAAATCTGACCATTGGCCTTAGTTTTGGGGATCCTATCAATAGATACATATACGCATACAGCTTCTTATATCAGTTTGATACAAAACAAGACTGTTCGATGTTGACGGTCCTTTAACTACTGGTAGTAGGTTAGTACTCAAGTCTGTCCAAACAGAAATGTTATCGGCTGATCAGCAATGGCCCTTGTCCAGCATAATCAATCAGCTATGTTCTGATCGGGCGCAACTTATGCAAATTACAGGGCCCGGTAACAAGCATTTTCTGGGGAGAAGGGTTTGTATCCTGATCAGTGATTAGCCAACGATGACATCATTTAAAATGTGACACAATAGCTGACATCCATCTCCAAATATGGTATGCCCTATTGGTCTCAAGGATTTCCCCTCCTGGGACATACTGCATGCTGATTGGCCAGCAATGACATCATTTATAAAACTTGTCTGACCTCGATAGCTGACCTAAATTATCTGTACATAACTACAACAAGTCACCCCAGCAAACAAGTGCCGATCACCCAATACTGTTTCAATGTTGGCCCAACGTCTTAGATGTTGGTCCGCCATTGAAACAGCAGTTTTGCTGGGACCCCACTGCAGATGAACTGAGGGAGGGGTGGTATTCAGTTACCATTAATATCGTTATCCCGCAAGTTTCAGGTCAACCCAGCAACCACGATGCGTAGTTGTGTATTACAACGGCCTATGCGAGGGCAGCAAGCTGCTGATATAGCGCTACCACGATGCGTTGACCCAATGCCGATACAATATTGGTCCGATGTCGCAGACGCTGGTCCAACATTAAATCGCATTGGGTCTGCTGAGCACCTATACCATGTATAATCGATGTTGTGTTGTTCATCTAGTCTCGACACAAGACAGTGAATAACGTTGGTCCAGTGTCGTAGACTGGGGTATAGGCACTACACACCACAGCTGATCAGCATGATCGTTGAGTCTGATTGTTATCTCATAGACATATCCATGTTTCCCAATTTTCCTGTCTTAGGCCTACATAATACATTGTAAATAAGTTGTAAACCACAATACAACCAATACAACACAACGTAGCAAAAAAAAATTGCAACTGAAGATTGTGGACAGACCTTGGCTTGTCACTGTTGGTGTGGGCTCTTCCAGGGCTACAACGTGGCTCACCCCTGTGGGGGATGGTGTTGACCTACTAACGTTACTAATGCACAAAGTCTCAACGTCTGTCCGGGTCAATTCAGCGCCATTTTATGGTTACCCCTGCATCACATTCAATTGGAGTAGGCTGGCCTATCGAGCTGGAAGGGGGAAAGAGTTGACATACTAAGCCATCTGAGGGGCTCACCATTTGATATCTGGGGGGGGGGGAGGGCCTAGAAAAAAAATTTAAAAAAAAGTTTGTTTAAAATGTGGTCAGAAGAAAAAGATGATGAAAAATTGATGAAAAATATGTTGACCAGAAAAACCACCAAATGGTAACGTACATAATAGGAAAGGCATACGACAAAAAATATATAATTCAGTGCTTCAACGAAAATTTAAAAAAAAATTATCGGACGTTCAGCACAGAAAAAGATTGTTTTCTTGCGGAGGTGAAAAAAAGTTTGCAGCCAACAAAATCTCTAGCCCCCCCCCCCATATATCTAATAGTGCGTCCCTGACTCCTGAAAGGCTGCATTATGTCACTGTGTTTTCTGTCAAAGCAGTGTTACCATGGAAGGTGCAACTAAGACTTGAAATTCAAGTACAATGCAGACTGCTTAATATCTTTTAGTAACATTGTCATATAGCCTATTATGTTTATTGTTAATATAGGTCTACTGTATATTATGTATGAATGGTATAATCTCACAGTAAAGTATAGGGGAGACTGGGGCGACTCGGGACTTCAACACAGTGAGACAGGCCTGTTTAACAGAAATTATTGCGATTTGTTCGCCAGCTGGCATTGGTACCAAAACTAACCAATTTTCATTTTCCACCCTGTTTAAACTTAGGTCCATATTTTACATGAAAATTAGTTTTTTAGGATGATCAATATCTGTGTCTATAGATAACGTAATACTTGATTTCCCTATGATTTTGGTGGTATCGTACATCTGTGCTATCACTTTATCACTTATGTATAATGGTTTGCTTCAAATACACTCCACACAAAAACTATGAATAATATAAGAGATGAGGTCAGTTAGGGTGTCTCAATGTGCCCCAAAACTGTCCCAAGGTGCCCCGAGTCTATCTCAGTGAAGGTGCCCCGAAAGTGTTTCAAGTTGCCCCCACCTTTTTCAGGCACATATTGTCACTGCAACATCTAGCATTAGCCAACTGCAGGCTTTAGCTACAGGTATATATAGTATTCAAATTTTGATTTTAGCTAGATCCACGTTGTCTTCAGGTACCTAATATTATATGGTGTCTCAAGTTGCCCCAGGGGGGTCTCAAGGTGTATCCATATGTGTCATAAAAATCTTTTAGTTTAAAAATTAAATATATGTTTGGGGGGTTCGAATTTATTCGTCTCAAGGTGCCCCAGTATCCCCTACCCATAGGCCTATAGCTGCAAAAATTGATGTTCAAGACATGCCACCCCTTGCCATGATACTTGATATCATAGCTGTGAGGTATTATGATTTTCCTCTCATTGTAGTCTAGCCATTCATTTCAAAATTACATGCATAGTGGACAAATCTAATTTTGATGTGATGTAGGCCTACATGTAGCATCTGGCAGGCAATGACGTTAGGCCTAAAACACATACTGTGTAACCACTGGTAACAGTCACACGTGCTGGTTTGGACAACATCAGACGAAATAGGCCTAATACGGTCCGACATGACTAACTAGCTTAAAATTGGGACGTTTCCAGCACCAGTCAAGGTCGAGCTGTGACAAGAGGATGAGCATACTTTAATTATCCATTTATATCAGTCGTGATAGTGATAGAATGAACACATTAAATTAAAAAAAACGAGGTCAACAACAAAACATCACCATTTTATCAAAATCACAGATTTGCTATACAGAAATTAGGCCTATTAGGCACGGAGCCCTCTATGGAATGTTTTTGAACTGTTCTTTTTTAGCAGAAAAAATGGTGGTGATAAGGCATGTGTAAATGAAATGAAATGAATCGAGCTTTGGGCCACTTTTGTGCACATTTAGGCTAAACTGGGCCAGGAGAACATCCTGAGGATGATGAGATGAATCAGGTGACACTGCCCTCCAGACACTAGACCCTAGAGGTCTGAGGCCGAGCACGCTACCTCTCGGTCACGGAGCCTCCCCACAATACTGAGTTTTACGAGTGGATGTGGAAAAAACATTTTGTTTCTTTCAAACCGCCAAGACCGGGAAAAGAACCCCTAACTCTACCATAGGGCCCCCGCCCTCAAGGCTTGTCAGGCTATCAAATCAAATCATAGCTATTTAAAATCGTTTTTTGTGAACAATACAAACATTAGCCAAAGTCTTGATATAGATAAAATAAGCACACAACATTTCTCGTTCATTTACTGTTGTCGTGTGTGTTGCGATTAACAGTAAATTTGTATTAAAAATTTATCAAAATCACAGATTTGATACGCATATAAGGGCATGCCGTTATGAGCGAATATGCCATTCTGAATGACACCCTTATAAGTGAACAATTTGTAGTATTTCCCTTTGCCCCAGCTACATGAGGCCTTTGGCCCTAGTTTTACTTGAAATTGTTATTTTTAGTTTTGTATAATATTGGCAACTAATACTGTGAGGTATGATGAATTGCAATCAGTAACTATGTTCACTTAATTTGTTTAGGGCTAACAGAAATCTGCATGGTTGTGTGAGGGTAACAAAATTCATGTCGCAAACATGTTAAGTCCGTCACGAGCCGAAAATAGCATATAAAAATGTAAAAACGAACCATAAGCCATACGCTATAGCATCAATAGTGGGTGGTGGATCCCTGGATGAGGAATCCATTTAAACTAAATTAAATCATGCTGTATATTAAGCGGCACATGAATAAATATACACTAAGAATAGTATAAATGTTACGTCCGTCACGCTGGACTTGCCCAGATACAGATGAGATTCAACATTGATTCTGCTATTTTGTACTGTCATTGTTAAAAAAATACATTATGTATGAGCGGTCGAACGGTTGCACATTTTACCATATTTTCATCCCCTAAACAAATACCTTTTTTTTCCTGTTCCATATTGTTCTGTATAAAATTATGTAAAACACATACAACCCGTGTACATATGGATGTATACACACCAATTTGGACACTAAATGGCGACTACTGTTCAAGAAAATGACATGAAAAGAAAATGCATGTACCGTAAAATTCCTATTTTTAGCCGCATCTCCAATAGAAGCCGCACCCAAAACTTTCAAAAAAATTCAATTTTTTTGACAAAAGTTTCCAAATTGGAAAACCTCCAATTGAAGCCGCAAGGCGACTTTTGAGATTTGTCAAGGACCAGAACTTTTTTCAGCCGAAAACCTACTTAAGATTAGACTACCGGTATCTTGAAAGGACAACGACCAGGTGTTGACCAAAACGTGCCGCTTGCTTCGCTACCCGCGCCAACAGAGCACATGCTGTATAAGCCCTTATAGCTTCTAACCCTTCACAGAGTGAGACATGAGGCGTTATATTCATATCAGCTGTGTGACGATATGTCAGGTAATGTAGCCCTATAAGCGCTACAGTTGTTGCAAAGTTAAACCTACAAATTTA
Organism: Flabesymbios commensalis; assembly: GCA_964017125.1. NCBI lineage: Eukaryota > Metazoa > Annelida > Polychaeta > Terebellida > Flabelligeridae > Flabesymbios > Flabesymbios commensalis. The sequence continues at coordinate 90,729,060 of OZ024905.1, read as the reverse complement.
CTGATCCAGCAGATTGAAATAGTTTTGGGTTAACTTTAGTTGATTTCTTCCCAGACAGTTGATCACCATTAGGGGAGGGAGGTGGGCCTGGCAGAACCAGCCAACTGAACTGCCGGTTCAATGGTGACGACTATTCTGCTCTGCAAAGGCAGTATCTGCTTACTTGTAAAGTGAGCAGATACTGCCTTTTTGCTTTGTACGGCAGCATTGGTCAGCTTCAGCTAACACTGCGTCAACGTCTGTACAGTGAGTGACAATGGCGTAACACATGACTGACAGGTTGACGTACTGAAGTCTGGAGAGGGGTGTGCTTTACTGGCTGACATGGCTGTGTATAGGCCCCTAACATAATTATGACGGTGTTCACAAGCATGACAAGGCGCCGCGATGTCAGTCTACCAGGCCAACACTCAACTCAATTACTGCAGATATTCACATGTGCTATAGACATTAATTAATTAATCATGGCGTATCTTTTTATTACATTCTCTGAACAATATAATACTATTGTATGGTAAAAAAAATGTTTAATTAGCGCTATGCAAAATATACAATTTTATAAACTTCCTGGACTAATGTGTCAACATTAAATTGATTAATAGGGCATATCTTTATTTGACCATTGGACATGAAGGGTTGGGTTCTATCGGCAGCTCACCTCAGAGTGATAGACGCGCGGTGATTTAATTTTTCACACAGAACCTCCAATAGAAGCTGCAAGTGGACTTTTGGCATTGGGCACCAGAGAATGAGAATTTACATTCTGATTAAAGCCGTGGCTACAATTAGAAATTTTACGGTAGGACACGAAAATTGTATGTTCACAAAAAGTAGTAATTAAACCCTTTTACTTGCTTTTCATTTGTTTTCAACTATCATTTCTGCATCTGCATCATATTATTCGGCTTTTCAGTTTACTTTTCAAGCGATTGTGGCAATGTGTTGAAACTTATGACATGATTTAGTAGTAACTGTCAATAGGACACGAAATGTTACGACCACCATAGCTTAATACATTACTTAAAAAGGGCTCTAATTATTATAATTTAGCTGCTAATATATGTTTTTTATATAAAATTAGTTCTTCCTCTACAAATTTGGCCGTAAATTTATTAGAAATAATTGGTGTCCTGTGATAAACAATTGTTCTGGGTACGGTTTAAAATGTCCCATTTATTTGCTTCAAATAATGCATCAAAAAACAGTAAAATTTGTCATAATTATTAGACTAAATGATCATTTTTAAATTTAATAGCTCTTCCAGCTTCTTTAGTTTGTCTAGAATTGATAAGTATTAAACTATTCCCAAGTTTGCATGGAGTAATATAATTTTTGTCTATTTAAAAAAAATACCCCATTTTTAACGCACCTTTTGAGAATAGCCCATATGTAGGCCTATATGTATGGATTATATTATGCAGATTGGCAATTATTCAGAATCATCATAAATAAATATGTCTTTGTCCTAATTATTTAGACAGATTTATTATGCTTTGTACCAGAAAGCTACCAGTTCGTCCGGTCATACGAACAAATATATGATTTTGTCCTAATTAGTAGACAGGTTTATTACAGTATGCTGATATATGTATGGATTTATGGAATTATTCAGAATCATCATAAATAAATATGTATGTATTTGTCTTAATTATTTAGACAGGTCTATTTTGAGATATATATGTATTTGTCAAAGTGATATTGCATTGTATTGCATCAATACTTTATTTAATAGCCTACATCATATTTTGTCAATGATATACAGGTGTAAGATTTATCTTTAAATTTGATAATTGATGCTCGATTACTACATGATTACTACAGGTACGCCTGCTGAGTGTTTAAAATTCATGACTTCAGCTATCTTGTCACAACACCTATGGCTCGGAGCTAATCTAGGAGTAATTCGTAACTCACCTTTGCAAGCTGATGACAGCTTAACTCCTCGACCACTAAGTTAAATATTTTAAATCTTCAACCACTTAAAAGTTGTGTCTTGCTACCGCAACCCACAACTTCAAGTGGGTGAACATTACAACTAACATTACAGCTAACATGTCTTACTTATCATGCTTAATAAATGAAACAGCTTATAATTAGGAAATTGGTAAATACTGTAACGCCTAAATGATTTCAACAATTAGACATATTATACTTATAATCAGTTGATAATATACTCCTTACTAGCTGATAGCATAAAAAACAGACAGACCATATCAAAATAGAAATGTTATTTAATAAAATGTCAGACGCACTGTATCTGGCTTCAGAACGTCAACAGTCTAAGCCTATTACTATGATCAGTACGAACTGGTAGCTTTCTGTTGCCGCTAATTGCCACAGGCATTGTTATAAAAACACACCTTGCATCGCTTAAGCCGTTAATTCTCGAACGGCTGGCACCCTTTGGAAATGTAGTGAGAGACCGATTTAGAGGCCTAATTAATTAATTAATTTGAAAAATAGTATTTACATCACCAGATGAGCTCGGCACTCATCCATCTTTAATCTTTTTTATATCACGTTTAAGCCGTTATTATTCCCGATAATCATGTGTTATAAATCATAATAAAACGTTTATAAAGTACAACATGCTCAATATTACTGTCATATATATGTTATGTGTCATATAAAAACCGGCCCTACATTTCGAGAAATGAGCCTTAAAGGTTAACCCTTCCACCACTAATCACTACTATAGTCATTATTAATTCATTTTTTTAGGCGATCAAGTCACTGTTATTGATGCAAATATTTCGTCTCAAATTACACAAATTCATATGAGTAATGTCTAAACACTTGAAGTTTTGTCTTGTGGCAGCGAGACACAACTCCAAGTGGGTGAAAAATTAATAAATTTAACTTTTAAGGATTGAATTCAATTGACAAATAGTTTAAATATAGTAAATCAAACTCTTCTCTCAACTCTATGTTTTATGCAATAAAAATATTGTATTATAAGACTCCATCTCGCGACATAAAACATTTAAAAAAGGGCTACGAAGTGGTAGGTACGAAGTGGTGGGTATGAAGTGGTAGGTATAGAGGTGGTACGAACTGGTAGGTAGAGGTGTTACGAACCATGCAAACTGGTAGGTCTATTAATTTTTGTGGTAAGAAGTGGTAGGTTACAAAGTGGACATGGTACGAAGTGACCTGCTACCCTTCTTTCCCCCCAAAAATAATAGACTTACCAGTTCATACCACCTCTACCTAAGACTTTGCACCTACCACTTCGTACTGTTTTTTTTAAATGTTGTGAGATGGAGTCTTAGCCAATTTATGCATGAAAATCACAAATTTTTATATCCCAAAATATTGGCAAATATGTCAGCTATATTTGGTAGGATTTTCAGCTCTCAATATGGTATAATACGAAGTCTGTGCCCTATTGAATGACCAGAAATGTCTAATATATGTGTATACAATGTGTGCTACTTCCGTCAGGTGTTTTGAGAGATAGCTGACGCTGCCATCGGCTTGCACGGGGGAAGCTGAGATCTGAATTTTAAACACTAATCAGGCCTACCTGTAGTAATCATGTAGTAACTGATTATCAATTATAAAATTTAAAATGTAAACGACTAACACCTGTATCATGTGTATGTCGTTGACATTGTAAATCAAGTGTAAAAAATATAATATCGTAAAAAAGTTGTAAATATGATGTGGGCTATAAATAAAATATGATGCAATATAATGAAATACATACTGAAATACATGACATTGACAAATACATATAGAGCATAATAAACCTGTTTAAATCATTTGGACAATGATATTTCCGATAATTCCAAATAATTGCCAATCTGTAGAATGTATTCCATACATATACATATATATATATATGTCTAGAAACCGTATCAGATTTTGGGTGAATGACCTAAAGGCCTACTCAGACAGATCTACATTAACATTTACGTCCGAACAAGCTTAGTTAAGTAATAAATGCGAAGGTCTGATAAATTACAAAATTGGCCTGCACTCATGTCATGTATGAGGTCCAGTAAATGGGCCCCAAAAAAATATATGTTTGTTTCCGATTTGTTGTCATTTTAACCAGTGGGAAATTTATTTTATTTTTTGTTTCACTTTTTGTCTTTTCAACATATCGGCAGGTAAGAATATTTTTTATATTATTTGGCGCCAAATTCACTTTTATGCATGATCTATACATTAAGTAACGATTTTTTGTTTTTTGGTGCTGGCCACCATCCACATCGCCAAATGCGATGATATTAATCATGTTGCAAAATATTTGTGTATAATGTTTGTCACAAAAATCCAACCAGCACAGGATTTAAAATCTTGTGTTGGTCAGCTGTTTTAACAACGTTTTAGTAAGACAGATTAAAGCGACTCAGTATGATGACATCAATTTTCGTTTTTATTATTGTAATGTAGTAGTGTATCCCACAGAGCATTCTCTAATTTTTTTTCAGGAATTTCAGATTTTTAGAAATATTTTCTAACTATATTTAAAAGAATCCGGACAAAACCCAAACAGGTGTGTCCCCGCATGTCCTGACTAAGACACCAATTAGTGGCGCTTGCTTCGATCTTACCGTCCAAGACGTGGGAATATGTGGTGTAAAGTGCTGTATAATGCTGACTTGTTTTATTTACATGGCAATATACGACCTAGAAATATAACTATTTCACTCTTTTTTGGTGCTTTAAAATTGTTTTTTGACTTTCTTGTATTTTAAGTTAAGATCAGTAGGTTATATAGCTTCATATAAATTAAATTTTCAAAATTGACAACATTGAAAATATCTCATCCCAAGGGGTCCCTTTAAATAATTTGTGACAGTACGTACAATCCTAGACTGAGGTGGTTTCTTCAACTTGCTGCGATTTATAACCGTCATTGACATGATTGAGGCAGTGTTTTGCCGACATTTCACAATATATATTGCAGCGTAACATCTGTCATAATAGTCAACTCTTGCAGCACATCCCTTGTGGTCCCGTCATGCATTTCTTCAGATGACCATGTGTTTCCACATTACTTATAAAAAGCCGAACCAGGTGATGCCGAACTGATGGGATGCGTCATGACGCTTTGCCCCAATGTTGCTGTAATGTTGGCCCAGTTTTATTGATGGTACACCAGTGTTGAAACAACAATGGCTAACACTTCGTGTTTGGTTTAATAAAAACACCAACCACTAGCCGTCAATATAATGTATCTGTGAGGGCAGTGACATAGAGGCGTAGTGTTAGCCAACAAAAAAAGTATGTATGACGTTTCACTGTTCCATTGCCATCATCTCTGTGATCAGAAAGTCAAGAAGATCATTCAGTGATCAGTAATAATATCACCACACTTGTACAGTATGTTAAACTTTTTATAAAAAAGTACGAAGTGTCTTTAAGGCCGGCTTGTTATTGGCCGTGGCTGTTTTAATAACATGTACACAAATATGCCAGAAGGCTCTTTCAGGGTTCCCACTGGTCATTAAAAGTCACTAATAGTCCTTAAATTGAAACAATGTACTTAACTCTTACAGCGCAAGGATGAACTCTAGTCGTCAAAATCTGACATCTAAAGGTGATCTCCACACTGTAAGAGTAAAAATATTTCTTATAGCCGTAGACCCATAACATAGGTAATTAAATGAATCAGACAGAGCAAGCTAAGACATTTATGATGATTTCAAATTGAAAAAAAACCTTCGGTTGCGATGTTTTTTAACAAAATTAATTCAGCGCTTAACATGTTTAAGGGTTAAAGTCATTAAAAAGTCATCAAATTTGATTGCGAGTCATTAGAAGTCAATAAAAATGAGAAAAACAGTGATTAAATCCATGGACTCTATGTACAATCATCAGCCAGCCTGTAATAAAAAGCAAGATTTTCAGATGTTTGGTCTCAAAATAAGCAAATGTTGGTATTTTCTTCCACTTGATGTTGTGAGTTGCAGTACACCTTGGTACACAGCGAGACACAACTTCAAGTGGGTTAAAATTTAAATGAAATAACTTAGCATTTTGTATTAGGGCTGGTAATATGCTAGAAAAATCTTACATTAAAATTTTGTTTGCTGGTGATTGCTAGCCCTATAATTTTGTCAGTACAATTGATTAACCACTTAATTTTATGTTGTTTGTTGAAACAGTAGAGCACAAGGAAGAGACCCCAACAGTACCTACGGTCATCCCGCCACCATTGTACAATAGTTCTATACACCAAGCAAGTGCCGTGAATGGAGTTGAGATTGGTCCTGTTATTGATCATTACTGCTTCAATGAAGATGACAACGCAGAGTTAGTAAAACTTACAGATTATTTTTAATTAAGAGTACATTTTGCTTATAAATGTAAGCTGTTTCATCTTACATTTTAATTATTATGTGATTCAAAATTATCTCAAGAGTGTCTATTTTACAATCTTTTATAGTATAATATTTTAGAGATCTTCGATGTATGTATATTAAAAATATCTTTACATGGTAAAGATGTGATTTTAAATAAATTTGTTAGTTTGACCTTGTACAGTTAAGTAGTTACTAAATTACAATATGGAAATTACTTTTCATCTGATTGAAATCTCAAGCCAGAAGCATATTATGAGCAACAACTCTCTAGTGCAATCATTCAATGTGATCATGGTGATCGACACGGAATTAAAAAAAAAATGTTTTTACTCTCAAACCTATTCTTATTTGAATTTCTCGCATGCATAGTAATATGTATGCTCACCTTCATCAGACTGCTGATCACGACTATTTAATCTGTTTTCATATTAGTCGATCCATCACTGATATTTGGACTGAAATGTGTGTATTAACATCAGGATTTGCAAATGTTTAGTCTCAAATTAAACAAATGAGTAATTTAAACCCACTTCTCAAGTGAGTAAAAAAATTAAATAGATTAACCCTTTCAAGCCTGAATGTACCATTGTCATATCCATCTACATGTACTACAAGCTGCAAATTGCTGTCGCAATTCTTCACTTGTAGTGGATGAATTTGACCTGAAATGGGCTGCAAATGAAAAACAGATTGATGTTATTAAAAGAGTTCTGTGAACATTTTTGTTCTAGAAGGCGTAGATTTTAGGAACTTAAGTCATTATTCAGAGATGAGAAATGATGCTTTGATGCATCGTGAGGTTTTAAAGGGTTAACTTTGCTTTAAAGGTTTAAATACATATTCACACTTGCTTACACTTGGATTAAAGTTAGTAATTATTTGTTCTAGGTTGGAAAAAGAGAGAGAGAAAAAGAGAATGATTCACAACACCTCGGAGAAGAAGAGGAAAGATAAGATCCGAATTGGCATTCTGAAGATTAGCGATGTTCTCCCCTCATCTTATCATCAGCCAAAAGAGGTAAGAGCCATGTTACAAGATTTAACCCTCATCTTGCTGATCACGACTTTGTCGTTTTAACCTGTTTTATTAGTCTATAAAATCAGTGATATTGGTAACGAAATGTGTGTTTAAACATCACTATTTGCAAATGTTTGGTCTCAAATAAAAAAAACAAATTGAGTACTTTTCACTCATTTGAAGTTGTGGGTTGCGGTAGCGAGACACAACTTCAAATTGGTCAAAATTGAAATAATTTAGTTTGGCAGGATAGAGGTTATTACTTTAACCCTTGTGCTGCTAAATTGTTTGTTTCCATTTTTTATTTCATTTGAAATTGGAAATGCGAACACAAATTACAGTTTCAAATGACGAGAAATATGTAAACTGGCATTTATTAGCGAAATTAAACTTGGCGGTTTGGTGAATGAAAATAATTGGTGGAAATTTATATTGGCAGATTTGCTATGGCTCGTCAATACTCTACTCTTTTTGGTGGGGAGAAACATTAGCATTTTTTTCAAAAACGCAAATTTTAATTAGGACTTATATTATTTCCATAAGCCTCCAGGTCTGTAAGGAAGCCAATGTCACGTTTCTCATCTATTGTAAGTTTATAGCCACAGAAAATAAACAGGTGAAAAGCTTGGATTCAACATATTCATGCAACAATAATTTTTTACAAGACAGATGCTACGAGTAAAAACAGAAGTTTCCTAGTCTGCAGCTGTTTTTACTAGTGTTAAGACTACAGGACTACCCTAACATATGCCAGGGCTAGACACTAACTGATTGCACCTTCTTGCCCAAAAGACAAGAACATTTTTGGGGTACTTGCCCTCCCAATTCACCACTTGCCCAACTTGCCAAAGAGATGCGTTGTCTGTTGTGACAGTAGCTCAAATTTAAAATGGTGAATATTTGGCTATTGCCCAGGGGGCCACTGACTGAATTTTTTTACTTGCCCCCACCTAATATCAGTTGCCCCGGGAAATCGGGCAACTGTTAGTGTCGAGCCATGTATGCATGTTTATGTATTGTATTTTTAGTATTTCATTTTATTTTATTTGTCACATGTCTTTATATTTTTTCAGAGCTCCTATCAAATCTTAGACAGGGCTGTTGATTACATGCAAGACCTCTCGAAACAGAACGAAAGGCTACTTGCTGGACACGCTGATGAAATACTTGGTGAGCCAATATAATATCGCTTATATAATGTGGTTAAAAAACAGTACAAAAACAAAATACAGTATAAAAACAATTACATAATTATTTTTCAACCCTTTAAGCGCTATGCACAACTAGTCATTTTGATTCTATTCCAGGGTAAATCACAGTTATTGGAAATGAAATGAGTGTTTAAACATCAACATTTGCAAATATTTGGTCCCAAATCAAACAAATATTAGCATTTTGCTCCCACTTGGGTCGGGGTAACAAGCCACAGTTTTTTATATATATATATTTTGGCGAACCCTACCGGGGTTCATTTTTCAGCTCTTTGATTTTAACTAAAAAAGGTGGGCTATTACATTTAAAGTTCGGCGTTGTAGGCATCGCGTCTGCGTTAACATTTGCTTGTGGGAGCGATAACTTGAAAAGTTTTTCATGTATCCTTCCAAAATTGGTTATGCATGTTATTAAAGACCAGTTCTCGGACACTTTTAATAATGGCTGATAAAAATGTCAAAATGGCCGATTTATTGAGATTTTTTGCATTATACGTCAATAATTTGACCTTGTGGGCTCTATAACTTTAAGTTCAATAATGGCGGCGGGCTATTGTCGAGTGTGCTCTTGTTTATTATATGCAGTGCAAGTGCTGTGCAAAGAGCAGTCTTAATGACTGCACGATTGACACAGCTGGTCCGTCTTTGGTTTGGGACTACATTACAGGCCTGTAAGACCACTAACTTATCATCCCCAATGGGTAATAGCTCCGAGAAGCCCCCCTCCAAAGTTGCATCCTTAAGTGGATGAATCTCGGTCAGTGGCTTGGCCTACCCATTGATCCTGTGCCGAAATCACCTGGGTTGGGGCCGGTCGCAGAAAAAATCCTTATCATGTCCGATGTGGGATTCGAACCCATGATCTCCCGACTTTGTGCCCGCAGCTCTAACCTCTAGACTATGGTGGCCGGTTAGCGAGACACAACTTTAAGTCAGTGAATATTTAAATATGGTAATTTGGTGGGGGAGGAGTTAAAACATAATTTTGCTTTTTGGAAAATGTTTTTTGTTTTATTTCAACTAAACAAATTTTATGATTTTCTACATCTCAGACAATTTTATAGGCCTATATGTGACTTCTAATTGACTACCAGGGTACTATCACCATTATTTTGCGGAGCACAGTGCCTATGTATTGCCCAGTAAGAAATGCTTATGTGTGGTAAATTTATAATGAATTAATATTTGTTTTTGAATACTAAAAAACATCCACAGCAAGCACAATGAAAACTAAGTTTTATTGTTTATTGTCCCCTTGAGTCTGATGCAGAATTGTATGTTCAAGGTTTGATATAAACTCTAATTTTGAGTATTTATGATTTGGAGTTTGTGCCTCATCATTCCATTAAAACTTTTTTAGCCTATAACTTGAGAAGGATACAATATTTGGTATGTAGTTCCCTCCTAGGTTAAGATGGGGCCCCACCACCCTGTCTGTGTAAGCGCGATACGTTTGCCAATCTTTGTTAGTTTAAAAGAAAAATTACACATGGGTCTATCCCATGTAGCTCGATCAAGCTCGAAGATGAGTGCTCTTCATAATAGTTGGCATTGAAAAGCATTGATTTTTTCTTAGAAAAAAGCATTGCCATCATGGAAGTGATAACGATGGTTTGCAAATTCTGTCACATTTTCTGTACCTTACATATAATGTGTTGGTGTATGTAGCCGAAATAGTGACAATTTCGAACAGATTCAATAACCTTTGATGATCATTTTCACCATTACACATTGTAAGAAAAAATGTGTATATTTTCAGGGGCATTAAAAATAAGAAATTTTAGCATTGAATAGCCTTGAAAAAGCCCATCCTCAACTAACCCTGGCCATTTACACCCTTGATTAAATGCAAAATGGATACATGATTACACATGGAAAATTTGTACATACTATAGCAACCCGAATCACACACACCATATAATGACCTTTACCGTTGGGAATCGACTTTAGTCGACAGAATCTGACGTCTATAGTCGTCAGATTTTGACGACTAAAGTCTATCTCCGCACAGTAAGAGTAAAAATATTTCTAATGGCCGTAGACCCATAACAAAGGTATTCATATATAATCAGAAAGAGCTAACTAGGATATTTATGATGATTTTAAATTTAAAAAAGTCTTTGGTTGCGATGTTTTTTACAAATTAACTTTTAGGGTTAAGCCTTCTTAAGAGCTCACTGAAAATCTACTAAGTCGACTTTAGTAATGTTTTCTTATGTTTTTATGGCCTTATAAAGCCAACTTAAAAAAATTATATATGTCAAGGTAGCAAGAATCATATAATTTAATCATAACTAATTTGAAGTCACTTGAACAGGCAGTACAATTAGAAAAAACCTTTATCGGACAACAGGGCTGGTAAACTTAATGTTTTATCCGACCTGTGTTTTTTCAACGGACCGCATAATTTTTATATATAGCCCAGGATTAGCTTTATTGTGTGTGTGCCAGGGGTTAAATTAAACGTTGAAGGCATGCAAATCTACAGGACTGGCAAGTCAGGGAAACTGCTATTCCTTCAGTAAAAACTGTCATTAGTAGAAATTGCCTTTGTCCTAGCATGGCTATTTGCCGTTTCATTGGGATGACTAATAAAACATTTTGCCTGCAGTACCGGACTGGAGGAATGGCATTATTTCGAGCCCTGTGTGGTACACTAGAACCTGCTATGAACAGCCACTTTTGTGAGCAGCCAACCTCTTACGGGAGGCCACTTGGCCATTCCCAAAATGACATTTTGTATACAAATGTACCTCCTATGAGCAGCTACCGGCATTTACAGGCCACTATTCCTGTGTCACAAGGGTGGCTGCTCATAGCAGGTTCTACTGTATAGCCTTATCCTAGCCACACGCCAGACATGCGCATGACTCGCACGTCAGCGCCAGCGGTAGCCCCAACGTGACTTGTAGCCTCGGATTGCACCCATACAGAAACGAGTATGACTTCCTTTGGACGCTCATATCTAACACTTGCCGACGATTAACCAGGTTGATTATAATTTTTTTGTAATCAGCAACATTTCACCTACACTACACATGCTCAGCTTGTTTTTCAGCTTTCCATCAAAATAGTGTGAGTATTTGTGTGATCTTGGGCTGGAGATCACCATCAGTCACAGCCATGTTGAAAACATTGATTTCCCCGGAAAAGACGAATATCCCAATCCACAGCCCACACATTTATGTGTTATGTTGCTATCCATGACATATAGCGACGGCAATGTGTTAACATATTGTGCCCTATACTGTAAATACCACCATGATCTCAGTCTAGGCCTATATAATATATTGTCTCTCTGACCTACGCTATGGCATGGTTTATTTAAATGAAGCACAATTATGAATATCATTGTATCTCAAATGTATTTCAAAAGTGATGTGATAGTGACATATTATTCCCTGCCTAATAACGATTATGACATGAAAAAAACTTAAACTAAAAAGCTCTAATAGTTTATCGGTCAGGCATGCAGTAGGCTTAATTTCCCCGACCTGAACAGGCACGGACGAATGATCGGACGCTTATTTTATTGCCTGCTTGAAGTTGTCGAACGCCGTAGCGAGACACATCTTCAAGTTAACGGTACAGAAAATTTTAATTTATTAGCTCTGACCTCTAATGATTAAGTAATTTTATCAATATTTGGTTAAAAATATAGGTTTTGTATTGAACACAACTGATTTGGAGTGAAAAATGTCAAAGTGTCTGTGGTATTGCTGTATATGTCAGGCAACTCATTATTTTATTTTCAGTTGAAGAGATAGAGAAGCTTAAAGAAGAAGTAAGACGATTAAAAGAAGAGAATGAAGGCTTTCAGGAGACCATTTTTAAGAGTATGCATATTAATTATCACTATTGTAGCAGTGTTGAATCTGACCAAAGAGTTAACTCGATGGCCAGATTGGTAATCACTTCAGTCTGTCATACATACAACTCCACTGGTTAAACTTACATACTTCCCTCTGAAATCTCTGCTCTTATATATTTAACACACTCACAGGTTAAGTTTTCTTGTTTGCCTTTTACCACAACTCAATCCCGATTAAAAATGGGAAATATGAGCATTAAAAAGTCTTAGAAAATCTTAAATTTCATACTTGGATAGGTGGTTCTATTGGCATTTTCTGTTTTCATCTGTGCCCAAAAATAAGGCTATAGTGGCTTAATTTTCTAACCTTAGTATGGAGATGACCTAATTAGAATTACGGCTTTCCACTGCTGATCAAAATGGCTGCCACCTGGCAAAGAAGTTTTGTCAAGTTTAAAAAATTCCAAAAATCCGAATAAAACTCGGAAGTGGGTAGGTGGGTCAAGCCCCAACTTGGATTTTAGTTTTTTTGGAAATGTTGTGGGTTTTTTTTTTTGTGTTGTTTTCATGTTTCAAAAAAATAATAATAATTGGATATGGGGGTGGGTGGGTGTTGTCTGATTAATCTGAGTTTTTCTTGGATTTTCTGATTGTTTTTTAACTTGACAAGACCCCTAACTGGTGACTAATTTTTTTTTCGACCCAATTTTTTTTTAGAATTCGCTTGAAATCTGGTATATATAGGTTTTCGGGGTCTGCAAGTCTATTGGCATTGTCCGTTTTCATCTCCAACCAAAAATGAGGCTATGGGGGCCATTTTGATTTTTCAATTTAAAAATTCCTTGTTAACGCGATAACTTGAAAGATTATTATTGTATCTCCCCAATTTTCTCATGTGAAGTTACCCATGAGTATGGAGATGACCTGATTAGAATTTCAGCTTTCCATGATATTAAAAATGGCCGCCACCTGGCAAATAATTTTTTTTTAAACTTTTTACATTGTCCATTTTCTTATGTGATCCAAACTGAGGCTATCGTGGCCATCTTGAATTTATCATTCATCTTCGATTATTGGCATATCATTTTGGAAGCAGTTGTGTCAGATTTGTGGACAGTTTGAGTTACTGCATCAGCCTAGGGGTATTCTAATGCTTGCTTGGTATTTTTGATCTGTGAAAATGTCATTGCTGATCATGTGAATAACTTAATTTACATGTACATTGAAGAGAGCAACTGAGATAGATATATACCCTGACATTGCAAAGTTGTGAGAATTTGTTGAAATTTAAATATTATTTTAATTATATATTTAGTGATTACTGCAAATCATCAAATAAAACTTGACCCTTTAACTGCCAAATTATTCAATCTGAATTTTCACTCATATGAAGTTGTGTCTAGCTGATGCGATCCACCACTTCAAGTGTGAATTTTTTTTTTTTTTTTTGATTTGACAATATAGAGGTCAACTGTTTTCAAATATTGCTGATTGATGTCACATTTTATCTTTAACATGTAAAAAAGATGGTACTTAATGTGCTAATAAAAAATGAAACCTGAATATATGCGTCACCGGCGGTTAGAGGGTTAATATAAATTTTTATAGAGTGTAACATTTTTTACTGTTATACTCTTTCCTCATATGTTTGTAGATCGGGAAGTACCAGCAACAAGTGGTGTGGTGGCTGGCTGGAGAGATAAGGCTGGGAGCAGCAAGGCGGAGATGCAGAGATTGGCCATACAGACTCTTGCCAGTCAAGACGGCCAGAGAGAAAGCTCTGATGAGATCACATCTGCTATTGATGTCAACATGGAAGACATGGATGAAAACTGTGGCAAGAAACGTGGAAAAACCAGTCACATCAGTGCTCAGCTGGCTGAACTGGAAAAGTCACGATGTGAGCAGGAAGATATGGAAGATGACGATAAAATTGCTCAAGATATACTCAACCAGAACAAATTAGAAAGCAAAAACAAACCTCCGAATTTCACGACAGGTACATCTGCACCAGAAGTGTACAACATGTCTGCTGCACTGACTCCTATGGGAATGTCACCATCCAGCACTGGTGGTGGTGCTGCTGGTGCTGCTGCTACGGCCGCTGCTGCAGCACAGCAAGCGAGTATGTTCTCTGCTGGTATGATGCCTTTCATCGGACCTAATGGTAACTTTATGTATATGTCTCCAAATGCCTACCCTCAGCATTCAGCAGCAAGTGATATCAGCTTATCTACATCAATTACTTCTGCAAGTAAAACTGCAGCCAGCACAATTAGCAGCTCCAAGGCTGAATCACTAAAAGCTACAACAGCTGAGTCAACGTCAGAAGATGAAGATCCCTTGTTAACAATTCAGGACAGCCCTCCACCTGTTCAAATTAACGCCGATATACTTGATCAACAACGACCGACTTCCATATCTTCTCACGTGACAGAAAGTTCTAATCCACAACAATTGTCTTCGGCGATTGCTGTGGGTGCTAATTCTGCTGCAGCATCATCGACAGTAACATCTAGTAGTATGCCAATGACAATGCCAATACCACCTTCCACAGTTACTGCAATAGCAGGGGCTGGCCAACCAGCACTCGCCAACCTTCCTGTTTCCAGTATGTCTTATATGACAGGACAAGGTAGTATGTTACCTGCTATATCAGCTCAGTCAACGATGATGTCCACCATGTCAAGCCAGAGCTACATGATGAATGCCATGGCTGCGATGCAGCAACAAGCTGCTGCAGCAGGTATGATGCCAGCCATGATGGCTCAGCAACAGCAGCATCAGCAACAAGCTGGAAATATGCAAGGAATGATAGTACTACACAATGGCCAGTTGCTACTAGTACCTAATCCAGATCAGAACAAGATAAACAATGGTAAGATTGACATGTCTGGTCAGACAGGTGCTATGATGCCAGGTGTGGCAGGTGGATTAGGTATGCAGGCAGCCATGTCAGGTCTACAGCCCGCTTTACAGACATCAGTAGGCCAGCCTGCAGTGGGAAAGCCAGGTGGAATGATGACCGCAGCTGGTCATCCACCTGGTTCAGTTATGACTCAACAAGCCAACATGATGTTTGGTGGACAAAACATGGGCACAGTTGTGCCAAACCAGGGTGCAGTACTACCTGGTGGAATTCAACCTGCTAGTTTTATTGGCCAACCAGCAGTTGGCACAGCAGGTGTGGTGACAGGACAATCTATGGTGGCTGGTCAGTCCATGGTGGCTGGTCAGTCTATGGTGGCTGGTCAGTCCATGGTGGCTGGACAGTCAATGGTGGCTGGTCAGTCCATGGTGGCTGGGCAGTCCTTAGTGGCTGGTCAGTCCATGGTGGCCGGACAATCTATGGTAGCTGGACAATCTATGGTAGCTGGTCAGTCTATGGTGGCTGGTCAGTCCATGGTCGCTGGACAATCGGTAGTATCTGGACAATCGATGGTAAACGGACAGCCTATGGTGGCTGGACAATCAGTGGTTGCTGGACAATCCATGATGCCAGGACAGTCAGTTATGGCTGGACAAATTGCTGGACAAACAGGAGGTAGTAACACAGGACAAGGTATATTGACAATGAGTACAACGCCAAGTCAGCCAAACCAACTACCATCTGCTCTAATTCTTCCCAACGGACAAATTGTGCCAGTAGTCACAGACCCAAATGTTATGTATCCAAGGTCAGCAACAGGCATGGTACAGGCGACTTCTGGCATGCCATGTACCAACATGATAAACATGCCAAGACCACCTGTCAGTACAGCTGCAGCAACTAGTGTTAGATCAGTCCCATCTACTGTGGCTCAAATGGTTAATGCACCACCAATAAGGCCAGGAGGAACTAATTCATTGCAGACATCTGGGTTATTAATGACAACTGCAGCTAATCTGACAACACAAACTTCTGTGGTGCCTTCTAGTGGGGGCACTGTTAATCAAGTTAGTGGAATGTCTGCAATGTATCCTGGTCTTCTGTCACAAAGCAGCTCAACTCCCAGTCAGCAGCAACTGATCGGGACGAGTACAAGCCTCAGCCTCACTAGCAGTGAAGCTACATCAGTTACAATAACAACCAGTGCTATGTCCACAGCTGTACAAACACCTGTGAGATCTGCTGTGGTCACAAGCTCAGCATTGAGTACATCATCACAAAACCCATTACAAAGTGCTAGTATTAATACATCCAAAAGCTGTACAAGTGTGGCAGCTAGTGGGACATCATCTTTAAACACTGGCTTACCACCTACTATGGCTGCTATGTTGACACCCGAGGGGCACATAATACTTACTATTCCTTCTACACAAGCTCCTACTGGTACTGATAGTAGTAAGCAGGCAGCCGGAAGTGTCACAAGCCAGAAAAACAAAAAGCGAGTGATTATGCCCCGTCCTAATGATGGTAGTGCGGGTTCAGATGATCAGTCAACTCCAGGTCAAAGCTGGTCTGCAGAGGAGGGGGAGATTCTAGATTCTCATTCAGCTGCTTCAGCAGGTGATAAATCATCGTGTATGCAGCCAATCTCTGTGTCTGTGTGTGCAACCAGCTCATCTAATACTGCATCCACAGACATCCTAGCCAAAGCTGCTGAATCCATTTTCTCAACATCACCTGGAATTTCACCCAACATTGGCAATTTTTATAACCCTGCCAATGAAGATAATCCTCTTCAAATTGACACAAGCGCTGGTGAAGGGGAGGAGTCAAAGTGTCATGCTTCCCCTCCGGAGGTAGCTTATATCCCCCCTGCCGCTCAGTCAAATCCTCAGCAGCGAACACAGCTCGAGGCTGCGCTGCCTGCTGAACAACAGAAACATACAAAGTCTAAATCCAAATCCTCAAAGTCAAAGAAAAGAGATCGCTCCAAACCAAAGTCTGATTCTAAAGTAAATATTTCAGAAAGGTTTAGTGATCTGGATGTTGATTTACAGCATGATTTGACTTCTCACACACAAGAAGAACGTACACAATCATCTTCACAGATCATTAGCCATCACATAACTGTACAACAACCACATGATCACGCAGATGAGGAAGAAACAGATATCAATGATTTCTCTGATCTCATCAAAATGCATGATTTTCCCTCACCGAAATCTAAAAAACCTAAAAGCAAAAAGAAACAATCAGTGCAAAAGGAACCTGAAAAATCTCCTGAGTCACAGCAAACCCCAAGGCAGCAAGACTCACAAATAGTGCCACAGGATGAAAAACAACAGACACCTCCACATAATGCTCATCAATCAGTTGAACAACAGCAGCCTTTACAAATAATCCAAGAACAAAAACTTCAGCATCAAATGCAACAACAACAGTTGCAACAATTGCAACAACAGTTTCACCATGTACAACAGCTACAGCTGGCTCAACAACAGAGTTTAGGTCAAGATCAACAACTGTTACAACCTCAACAACAGCAAGTCAGCTTTCAAAATGAACTTTCAGCATCGGCTGAACCGTCAGCTGATACGAATACCAGTTTTACAAACACTGCAACAAAAATATCAGAAGCAAATGCAATAAACAAAATAACATCTCTTGTATCTTCAACTGTCACTACACCCAATACAACACAATCAACTACCAATTTATCACTCATGGCACTAGATGAAATGGATTTCAGCTTGAATGATCCCCCAATTATCCCTTCTCCGCATACTTCAATTGCAGCAGAAGCAACTTCCCTGTCAACTACAACGACCCCTTGTGTTTCTGTGTCCACATCTTCATGTAGCACCGCTATTCCGAATACTGTTTTTACAACTTCTAATTCCAAAGCCAGTATAGCCCCAGATAATGTGCAGCCATTGCAGCCAACTAAAGTTAAACGAGACAAGAAAAACAGATCTAAATCATCGAAGAAGGCTAAGATTTCAAACGAACAACAGCTTAAGGAAAGTAATGTTATCGCTCCAAGTGAATCAATGTTACTGACAACCAGTGGTGATTCTAATGGCCCACCTGACTTGCTGGCTTCTGCACCACCTCAGTCTGTCATTATGGACTCACAAGACTGGTTGCAGGCACCAGTTCTCCAGCAGTCTACTAGTGTTGAACCTCCTCCAGTTGTCAGCCCAGTCAGTCAACCATTAAACACAGAAGCAGTAGTGGCAGAAGAAATCCAGAGTAAAACCACCACCAAATCTAAATCAAGTAAAAAGTCTAAATCTAAAAAATCACATAAAAAGTTACATGTTGACAAAATATTTAGTGAAAAGCTTGAAATTGACAATTTGCCTCAACCTGACGGATCTGCAGCCATGATTAGTTTGGAAGAAGCAATGAGCACTATGTCTGAGTTTGCTAGCCAAGATGAGGCGAAAAAAACGCCCCTGAGTGCTGAGAAAAGCAGTAGTGATAAGGCGATGAGGCTGGAGGATGTTATTCCTGAAACCATCACATTCTGTGAAAGTGATTTGAATGATGTACTTGAGCAGGTGGAAAGCTATGCCGAAACCCTGGAGCGTGCAGAACATACAGTTAGTGTGCCTGCAGAACTCCCTAGCACTCCCTCTGGAATCAAGAGAATGCCATGCCAGCGTTCAGATAATACGGATAGTGATGAACCATTCACAAAAAGAAAGAGAAAAAATACAGAGCAAACAAGCCCTGGTAGTGAAAATATTTTCCACAGTGATGTTTCAAATATGACAGAAATATCAACACCAAAAAGACGTGACCGTCCCAAAGGGAAAAATAGGCAACGAGAATCATCAAAGCAGATTGAAAAACCAACTGATGTGTTCAGTTTTGGCGAGAACGATGATAGTGAAATATTTGTGCCAATGAAGAACAAAACACCTCACACAAAAAAGCTGTCTCCCACACATACTCCAAAAAGATCTCATGAAGATCCCCTATCTGCTGTCCATTCTAATTTGCCTAATGTTTTACACACACCACAACACAGCAGACCTGTTTCTCCCTCCAAAAGTTTGTTTGATACAGCCCCAGATACCCCTTTTTCTTCTTTTCTGAGTAATGGCGGGCATGACATTAAAAATATCTCCCCTAAAACAAGTTCAATAGGCAAGAATGGCCTTGATCCCAAGGGTTTGACTGAAAGTGAATCATTTCCTTCAAAACATGATCAAACATCACAGGATTCCTTTTCCTCTAGTAACTTGGACCTTTTGACAGATATGGCGGCTCAAGTGACTGATGATATTATGAAGGAGACGGAAAGTAGACAAGATGTAGGTGTTCTTAATATGCAGCCGGATAGTCACACTGGCTACGATGATAACCGTGACCTTGACACTGCTCAAAACGTGGAATCTCGCAATGAACCAGCTCACCATGTAAATTTGTTGCCACTCGGAAAGCACATGGCTCCACCGCTATTACAAGGCGGTGGCCATGGGCTTGTTAAAGTAAGTCATAGGCAACACATTGCAACTCCTGCTGACAGCAACATATCTGCAACCAAAAAACCTCCGCATAATTATGATATTGAGAACGGAACAAATGACATCAAGACTGATTCTATTGCTAAAGAAACAGCGAATAGAATGGGGCAAAATAAATCTATAATGGGGGGATCAGAAACTATGCTGACCTCACCTGACCTGTTCTTAGTAGATAATGCTGATAATCCTACCACGGAAACACACCCCAGTCCTATTCAAAACTCAACACAAAATAATTATACAGACACATCACATAAATCCAGCCCTAGGAATGGCTATGTCTCTTCTTCTGAAACTGATGACGTGGGAAAAATAGATTTAACTGCTTCACCACCACGCTTAAAGCACAGTGAAAGGGATATCTCATTGGGAAGTGTAGGTTCAGTAGGTGTACCAACTCCCGGATCATCTGGCTTGTCTTCGATGAGTCCTGCCACACCCAATACTCTAGGCTATTCTGCTGAATCATTATTAAGTCCCGCCAAACCGGGAAAAAATAGTATTCCCGACACACCAAAGTCAGATGGCCTTGTTCACAGCAAACATGCAGGTAAACCAAACCAGGTAGGTGTAGTCGCTGATACAGGACCTCTACAAATGCCTCCAGAACAATTCCTCAGTTCATCTCCATCATCTGCTCGTGGCTCAGTGGGCCCCGGTAGTGCAGGGCCCGCAAGTGTAGGTGGTAGCAGTGTGGGACCTGGTAGTGTAGGTCCGGGCAGCGTGGGCAGTCAACACAAAGATTTCATGTCACCTCCTCGGGCTAACTCCAGCTGTGCTGCGCAGAAATCTACTGATCAGTATGGTTTTTCACCGCCATTTGGTGTCCCACCTCCTTTTAGCAGTCAAATGGCACAAATGAACACTAGGACTGAAACGCCAGAATGCTCATACTCATTGCCTACTACAACTGGCACAAACACTTTCTCATTTTCTTTGTCCTCCTCTGCTAATACAACCACCACAGCAAGTAGCAAAGCCATGTACCAAACACACACAACCACTGCGTCAGCATCCAGACAACAATTTCCATTTTATCCTGGACTGCCTGGTCCCCCACCTCTAAATCAGGATCCTTCACAGCAGCATATGCATCTCCATGGTCAAACACAAGCCTCACAAAATGCTGTGGCCCCTCCCATGGATCCCGCTGGTTTTGGCATGGCCGGTCGAACAGATTGTGCTTCAAGACCCGCACCAAATGTTGATAATCGACACCTTGATAAGACTGTATCTCCAGGTGTGTCCAATCAACCTTCACAATGCAAACCCAATTACCTAGGCTGCAATATATCTAACAATCCTCAACCACATCAAGGTCCTCGGGGTCCCAGTCCATTTGATGGTAGTTCTCAGAGACTTTCTCATCCAAAAAAAGATGCAAGCAGTTGCAGTCATGGTGGTGGGGTGCATGAAACTTCTAGCAGCTCATCCTGTATGTCTGCTAGTCAAACAGCAAACATGGCTCGCAGTCAGCACATGACTCGTAGTCAACAGCAGGACTCCAACATAAACAACTGCTTTACTGGCCATTCATACAGCAGCACTGGTAACACAAATATGACTAGCCCACGACTTCATCATCCTGGTCCACCGCAAAATGATGCGCGCTCTCAGCATATGGGATTTGATCCTTCTTTCGGTGGAGCAGGGCATCCATTGAGTGCTTTACCACCGTTCAATGTCTCAAGCTATGACGTGCCTGCTCTCAACTATACTCGAAACAGTCCTGGTAGTTCTCGAACTGAAGGATATCCAAATGGACCAGGTACACAGGTGCAAAAGACCACAAACCACAGTGGACATCCTAGAATGGATGAACGCAATAAAGCCTTGACACCCAAACAACAACAGCAGCAGCAAGCACAACAGCAGCAACAACAAGCTCAGCATCAAACAGCTCAACAAACTGTTGCTCATAGACATCACAACTCACAAACTCCTCACCAGCCTCCACAAGCACATCACCCAACACAACAGCAGCAACAACAACAGCAGCAGCAACAGCAGCAGCAGCAGCAACAACAACAGCAACAACAGCAACAACAACAACAGCAACAACAGCAGCAACAGCAACAACAGCAGCAGCAATCATCTTCACGTCCACAACAATCACATCACCACAGCTCAACGTCACAGCAATCTGTCTCCAGACAACAACAACAACAACAACAGCAACAGCAGCAACAACAGCAGCAAAAATCAACTACATCAAGAAGCAGCTCTTCCACGTCTAAGAGTTCAAAGAAATCCAGTAAGCATCAGTACGAAATGGAACCAAGCATGCATAATAACATGTTTGACCCAAATCGTAGTATGACACCATACTTCCCCATTAGTCCCCAGCCTCGCACAGACGGTCCCACATATTTGCCAGGGAATTTCTTCAGTCACCAAAGTGCTCGCTCCCTTTCAGGCACAAATCCACTTCAGCACAAAAACACTGACATAAACAATCCTTTCAACTCCTTTTTTCCTCCATCTAGGGCGCAGAATGGCCTTGGCTTAGGGTTTCAGGCTGGCTTTGGGATGAACAGTATGCATGGCCAGCACTCCACTGCATCTCAGCTGCCTCCTCATTCGGGCTCTGTGTCTATGGCGCCTCACATGCCAAACTTTAATCTTGGCAATTTATTCCCAGACATGAGCAGTCACAGCGGCCAAGGTGAGGGACTTAATATATCACCCATGAAATTCAGTCATGGGAGCTCAATGTTGCCTCCACCTCAACCCGGAATGGAACATCAGCCTTTGCAACACCCTCATCAAGCGGCGAACATTTACCACCAACGAGGCCAGATGCCTGCTCACATGCTCACAAATGCCATGAGTATTAACACTTTACTGGGGCACCAGGTGGGGTATGAGGGTCGAGGCATACCTGGAGCTGCCATGAACCCCTCTATGACCACTCCCTTCCCATCCCACAGTCACACACCCTCATTCGGCATGCCACCCGCGCTTAACTTTACCATGCCAGAACACTAACAACTGGCGGATGGTGGCACAAATTGGCAAGTGTCATCATCAAATAATGGTTATATCTTTGTCAGACAACAATGCAACGTTGCTTTCAATCGGCAGGTAATTGTCAGCCGCGCTGTTTTATGTTTGAATATATTCATGTCAATTTGTTGTTATTTAAAGTTTCCCATGACAGTTGACTGGTTGTGTGCTTTATCTATGCACCTGTAATGTGATTGTTTATGTGTGTAATGTGTAGACTAAAGCATTAGTTGTGACAGTAAAAGTGTACAATCTACGCAGTTTCCTCCGTAGTTATTAAAAGGACATACTGCTTCTATTGTGTCACACTGTTCAATGACATGTATTTCCTGAAAGTTGAGATACCTGATATTTATGGTCATAGAGACATAAGTGACTGATAAATATGAGTTTCTTTTTGTTGAGATGGATTTAACCAACAAAATGAAATTGAAGAAAACTTATTTAGTTGATCTGTTATTTGTTGATATATATATTCACATGTTAAATGATAACCCAGCAAACACAGGGCATTCACCAAATGTTGTTTCAATGCTGGGGCAGCGTCTAAGACGATGGGCCAACATTGAAACAGCATTGGGTGAATCCCCCGTGTTCTGGGTAACATATTTAAAATGAGCTGCAAAGCTGGTATGTGTTTTACCTTTTATTTAAAAGTGAACATAACTTGTAACTTCACTATTAGTTTTATGCTGCTAATTTTCTGATAGGAGAGATCTATTTTATACACATTACCCTAGAAAACATGTTTTACAAATTTATGAGCTAAATAAAATTCAAATCATGAATATGAATAACATGAATAATGAATAACAGCAGGTGGAATAAAAATACACTGTCATGATGCTACCTATTTTTACGAGTGCACATAACACCCTTCAATTCCAAGATTATGATATAGTTAGCAAGTGCATCTTATGGGTTATGTTTTTCCTGTGTTTAACCCATTAGCATTCAGTTTTTTTGTTTTTTTTTCATCCACCTTGAGTTGTGAATTGGCACCGCAATTTCTACTTCCATGTGAATGAAAATGTCCTCATTTGAAAAAAATTTCTGTAATATCTGAAATGAACGCTAAGAATGTTTTTGTTGGGATAGATTTTATCCAGGCAAAATCAAAATATTTGTATAACATTTATACTTTACTTGCCAAGTTCTTTAATTTATTTTTTACCTACTTGAAGTTGTTTCTTGCTACTGCGACTCACAACTTCAAGTGGGTGAAAATTACTCACATTTGTCTAATTTGAGACTGAACATTTAAATATCCTAGTGATTGGACATCATTTTTTATCACCAAAAAAATATTTGACAAGATGAAAAAGTATTGCAATCGATTATAGTCTTGCTTAGTGCTTAAATTAGCTCAAACAGTTAATACCTTTGCAAGATATAGGTGTGCAGCCAAAATTTGTGTGAGAGCCTATTGTCGTCATATGTGTTTGTCCATTTGCCCGTCCACCACTACTGGGGCCATAAATTAATTCATGTTGCCAAATTTTTTTCAATTTGCATTTGTCTTGTTAATACGATGCACTTTTAAAAGTATCGCTCTGAAATTTATATTTGTCTTATTTTTAATAATCATACAACAAACATTTCTGTACTCAGATGGGGATAAATTTAAACTGTAAAACGCTACATTATGAAATTGAATTTTCTACCCACTCTGAAATTATGACAATGTGTCGCTGCCATGACCTACAATTTCAAGTGAGT
Source organism: Flabesymbios commensalis (assembly GCA_964017125.1). Classification (NCBI taxonomy): domain Eukaryota; kingdom Metazoa; phylum Annelida; class Polychaeta; order Terebellida; family Flabelligeridae; genus Flabesymbios; species Flabesymbios commensalis. The sequence continues at coordinate 90,704,574 of OZ024905.1, read as the reverse complement.
AAAAAGTACTAATATATGCACAGTTTGAGTAGGAGCATATGCAAATTTGATGTTTATTTCTCAATTAAAATTTACTTGTCTGAAGGACAAGAAAAAAGCTGATAAGCGGCTTTGAACATGATAAACACTTCAAGGGTTAAATAGTCCCCCAGGCCCCAGTTTTCCCAACCTGACCAGCTAAGTCACCCCTGTCAGTCTTAGCCCTTCTCCTGCCGCTATCTTATATACACGGGTTGAAGCTAGTTTTAAACCAAATACAATGCCACTGAAATTGATAAAATAGTTTGTGATAGATACTCAGTTAATCAAATAATTCAATTTGAAAATATCTATTTTTCATAAATATTATTATTTTTCATTCATTTAAAGATGGAAATTGCATTAGCAATTTCAGCTGTGTATGAATGAAAATACTGACAAACAATTCAGCAGCACAGGGTTTAAGCTCATTGACTTGGTCACTTGTTGATAGGTAAACCTTTTCCTGCAGAATTGTTTCTGTTTTATGTTTCGTCATTTGAAGCTGGAATTGCTAATGCAATTTTCAGCTTCAAAATGTTATTAACGAATAATGTTTATATTTGTGGAAAATATCCTTCTTCTAAATTCAATTATTTGACTAAGTGAGCATCTACCCCAAACTATGTTATCAAAAAAAACTATGTTATTCAATGGTATATTTTGTGGTTTAAAATTTGAGTAGCAGGACCCCAGTAAACACGAGAAACATTTGTATTACATTATACAACGTCGGTCCAATGTCTTTCACATTGGTCCAGCATTGTATAAATGCTATTCAAATGTTTTGAGTTTACTGGGACAAGGAGGGTTAAGACTTACAGTGCAAAAAACAAGCATTGGTTCAACTTTCTTGCGTTTGCTGGGAAGCGGGTGAAATGGACTCGCACCACTTTGACTCTCTTAATCCAGCGTCATTACCAACATCAACCCAGCATTGGTTCACTGTCTCTTGTTTGCTGGAATTGTTCAAACCTAGATCTCAAGTGTAAAATTATCATTTTATTTTTGGCTCATCTTGCAAATGTTCAAGCTAAGTGAAACTTTTTTTATCTAATTGAACTTGCTATGTACACATACTATTTGAGGTGTATGGCCCTTCTTCACTTTCCTCTATCGTTTTGCTGATATGCAAATTATCAAACAGACCAGGCACCCTTTGCCTATTCTATAACATTATTTGATAAAAGAACGAACACTTAAGAGCTTAAGATCATTTAGATTCCGTCCATAGTGATATATCTTATTTCTCCCTTCAGTTAGCTTTATAAAATGATGCATTTTATTGCACAATACTTTCTCTAGATTATGCCAACAATAAATATATATATATATTTACAATACCACACATTTTTTATCTGTTCAATGGATTTCATTAATGCACTTCTGCACACACTTGCATCATTGTCCGAGTAGCAGAAGTAGTAGATTAAAGGAAATGTAACTTAATTTTACCCATATGTCGAATACCATGTCACAAAAATAATAAATTTTCACCCAGTTGAAGTTGTCTTGCTACAGGGATCCACAACTTCAAGTGGGTGAAAATACACTCATATTTGTTTAATTTGAGATGAAACATTTGCAAATATTGTTGTTTAAACACCTACTTCTATACCAATAACAATGATTTATTCGGCAATGATGAAACTAATTAAAATTTGTAATTATTTCTAATTATTTCTTTAAAAACACAGAGAGCTGGATGCAATAACCCTGCACCACCACCTTCAAGTTACAGCCACTCTCGCTCTCAGACACACTTTGTCGCAATGCTGTATGCTGTGCAAAACCAAAAGGTGATATCTGCCTACTTCACTGATGAGGAGATAACGCCTTTTGGTTTGCAATGTAGGTAAATATTGTCAGCAATGAACACGATGAGTCCACATGAATATGGTAACCTGCTGCCTCGTTCTAAATACATCAAATATCATCCTACATTATTTTAAAATATGAAGATAGGAAGGTAATCACTGTCCCCATCACCAGATAAAACCATTTTACTTCTTTTATTCACGCCAATTTTTAAAAAAGTAGGCCTAGATGTTTTAATTTGTTTATCTTTAACCCTTCACACTCCCGAATATATCCGGGCAAAAACATTGAAAGCCCTGTATCCATGTAGTATCTTACCAAAATAACCTGGAGATAGAAGCGTTAAGAAAGTTGATGTTTAACCATTGTGCTGCTGGAGCCGTATATTATCCGGTTTCAAGTAAGTTTCAAAGGAAATAAAATGACACTGAAATCCATAAAATAGTTTGTGATAGATGCTCAGTTAATCAAAATGAAAATATTTATTTATTTTTCATAAAAAGTCACTTTTTTTGACATTTGAAGCTCGAAATAAAAATAATAAACAATTCAGCATAACAAGGGTTAACCTTTGCATTGTGTGGACCGTCTTTAAAATATTTCTAATGACCGTAAACCCATAACATGATATTCAAATGAAGCAGAAAGAGCTAACTAAGCCATTTATGATGATTTCAAGTTGAAAATAACCCTTTGATCTCCATGGTTTATACACAAATATTTTAGCATTATAAGGTTCAAAGAATATGAGTCAAATATGTGAAAATGTATGGATTTTTTTCTTTTGATGATATTAACAGTATGTAAAAATTGTTTTTGCTGTTGCCACAGTGCTGAGTAGACACTTGTTACATAAAAACCATACAAAGGCAGTAATGCTCATAATGTTTGGGAATTTGACCCAAAATAAGAAACAAATGTTTAAGTGAAAAGAATGATTTATTATTTGTAGTATATTGTGCGCACTCTGATTAATTATCTGGTTTATTTGTTACCCTCTGAATGTTGGCTCATTAAAATTGAACTTCACATTTCTATTTGCCTTTCATCGCTACTCTTGTGTTCAAAATATTTAAAGAATTCAAATAATTTAGAAATTAAATTTAAAAAGGGTGATTTTTAACAAATACTGGTGTCCTGAACAGATTTGTAGTAAATTTATAAATTATTGCTCATGCACCCAGCATGCAGAGGGTTATAAATTATACATGTGTGTATTACTGGTGTAGAAAAAACGTCATAGTGTTAACCCTTAGAACACTGATGTCGACTGATGTAGACATTCTGTGTTTTTATTAGCACCTGTAAAACCCCTGATAACGAGCTGTAAAATATGCCTTCAATCTTGAAAAACACTGATATATATTGGGACCTCAATTTTATAAATAACTTAAATTTTCAGTCACATAAAGGTGTTATCCTGGTAGCGAGACACAGCTTTAAGTGACTGAAAATTTAAATTGAATAGCTCTGTGACCTAAAGGTTAAATGCTCTTATACTGCAATGCAAAGCCAAAAGGCATTATCTGCTTATTTATCAAGTCATCAGATACTGCCTTTTGGCTTTGTAGGAAAGTATGCAATGTTGTATAATATTTTACTCACTCAAGTTCATCAGTTTAAATTGAAACATTTAACCCCTTCACAGCTAACCCCTTAACCACCAATCACGCCTATAATCATTTTAATCTGTTTTATTGGTCGATCAAATCACTGTCATTGGAAATGAAAAAAGTGTTTAAACATCCAAGATTTGCAAATGTTTGATCTCAAGCCAAACAAATATGAGTAATTTTCAACTGTTTCAAGTTATAGCGAGACACAACTTCACGCTGGTGAAAATTTAAATAAGATAACTTGGCAAGTAAAGGGTTAAACCTTATGCTGCCTAATTTCCAGCTCCAAATGACAAAAAATAATTATTTCTATGAATAAATAAACATCTTTCAAATTTTATTTTCAGCTTAACTAAGCATCTACCACAAAATATTTCAGCAATTCCAGTTCAATTTATTTGTTCCGACATTCGCTTGAAAACGCATATATACGTTCCTCGCAGCATAAGGGTTAATGGGTAGTGGAGTTTTTCTAATATGTGTGTTACTAGCAGGTGAAGGGATAAAAGGGTGACGTTGTTGCATGGTGGTATAGACACGTATATTGTATTGCTACCCCCCCCCCCCCTCCATATCGGTTTTGCCATACTGGTGGGCCCACAACCAGACACTCATGATGACACATCTGCTTTAACCCTCATCCTGCTGATCACAACTATTGTCGTTTTTAATCTAATTTATTAGTCGACCAAGTTACTGTTATTGGGAATGAAATGCGTGTCTAACATCAAGATTTCCAAATATTTGTGTTCAAATTTAAAACAAATGCATAATTTTCACCCACTTGAAGTTGTGGTTCGCGAGACACAACTTCAAGTGGTTGAAAATTTAGATAAATTTTTATGATAATTACCTTAGCAGGATAAGGGTTACCAGTAAATCTCAATTCTAGACATTTTCTCACACAAGCTACATGTACTACATAAACGGTTATATTTTAGATGTTATTTATTTTTATCACTGCAAGCTAGTGTAGTGTAGCTAATATGCCATGACATAAAAAGCAAATGCTATTGCCTCATCCATTGTGTTTTCTAACTTGTTGTATATATCAGACCCAATTTGATGTAAATGTTTTTTATAATTACCTGAATTATATCTTTTCGTAATAGAATCATGCGACCCTATGAATGGGGTAATTTTGCATAATATCTGTACAACAAATCACATAGTCTGCTCTTTTAGTTCATTGCAATTACTTTTAACTATAGCGTCTTGTTTTGTAGGGACTATATATATTCCATTAATTTACTTTTGACCCAAATACCTCCTTTTAAATATAACTTGTTATAGCTACTCAACAAATGAAGAAATGTATTTTCAGAAATGTTAAGTTTCCCAAAATTTAGGATTTCATTTATTTGACAATGGGGATGTGATCGCTATTCAAATGAATGAATATAGACTACTTATCGTATACTTCTAGTAGTATACCACAGTGGAAAAAAATACATTCAAAAGCTGTTGAATTATGTACAAATAAAATCCATAGCATTTTCTAGTGCTAGTTAAATCATATTATCATGATACAAAAGATATATATTTATTTATTTCTTGCAGGGATAAAAGGTAGAAATCGATTTTCCCTATATTGTGTTAATTTGAGTGGATCAATTAGGTATTGAAAACTTACATCAGTACATTTCACTTTATATTTTGAGGGTTGTATCACATACTGAAAGATCACAGTGACATCAATTATTTTTCGTTTTGTATAGTTTAATATTTATTGCAGTTTGATATATTTCTATGTTAAAAAAAATTATGAATTGTAACTGAAGTGCATAGTATTACATATGCTGATATACATATTATTTTGACTCACACCAACCTATGCTTTGCACTGGATAGACTTAACTGAGCTTATGACCCTTGAATTTAAAGCTGTTATGTATTGCTCTGCAAAGCCAGAAGGCAGTATCTGCTTACTTTCAAAGTAAGCAGATCTGCCTTTTGGCTTTGCATGGCAGTAGCTATGCCATCTAGTCTGCTTTCTTTAAATATTTAAGCTAACCTCAGAATACCTTCTGGCTTTATGTGGCTGAAAATTTCAGTGTTTTTATAACCTAATATCAAAGGGGTGAAGCATTGCTAGCCGTGTGAATTGTATAGAGGAGATTTTTTACTGATTTTCATTAGCTGTACATGTTACTGTATATATATAAATATATATATATATATATATATCAGGTCGATACTGTCTCAAAAAGCTACTCATTTTTTCTCCATGATCTTGCTAATTTTTAATTTTGCTAATTTTTTATCAAATGTAACTCTCAACAGTATGCAAAAGTTGCTTTACAAGCAATAATGACATGTGTCAGCCCTCTCACTAATTTGTGATGTACCTGTGCTTATATTATAACTTTTAACATTCAGATAATATTTTAGTTTCCGTACGGTCATTGCATTACAGATTATGTGAAATTTTGTCATCCAAACCAAATCATAATTGATTAAATTTTGATGATTGTTAACATTTTAGAGGATTCCAGTTTATCTGAAAAGAGAACAGTGCCACTGACTATCACAGTTATCAGATTTATTATCTTTTTATGTTATAACCATGTTGATGGTTGCTTTTGAGTGCCGATGTGGGATGTTAACTTTATATATTGTTTTTAATTCTAACCATAGTATAGTGAACTGACTTAATAATGCTACACCACGTTTTATTAATACTGAGTGTTCTATAAAAAGTTTTAGTTGGTTTTGATAGCTGTCATCCTTATTATGTCACTCAACAGTAGTATGAAGTTTGTATTTTTTTAAATCTGTCACAAAGTGCTTGCTCAAATGCTGAGAGGCCGGCCCCAGCTGACAAGAGACATGGACATATATTATGTTGTCTCAATTCTGGGACAGGAACTCCAATATTGACTATATATCCCTTGTCAGCTGTGGTACCCAGCAAACACAAAACATTTCTATAACATTTGTACAACGGCAGCCCAATGTCTTTAACGTTGGTCCAACATTGTACAAATGCTATACAAATGTTGTGTGTTTACTGGGTATGTCTCTCTTCTGACTATGATTTCTCAGTAAGTCATTATTAAGATTTACCTATGTTTGCAGGAGCATTTTGCAGACACAAGCAGGATTTAAAGATTTAATTACAAGAAGAGATTACAATTTATTTTATATATTATAAAATATATATTTAAGTTGCATATTCTAGACAACATATTTTATTACTTGAGCTCTTTCCATCAATTGAAATTTTCATCCCTTTTAAATTGTGTGTTTTACTGTGTACCAGTACGACAACTTTTATGTTGTATATGGGTAATTTGCATCAAACAATACAAATTCTTATTTTATGAGTACCAAGAAAATCTCGAACAGACATAAGCAGCAACTTATTGTTCATTGTTTTTCTTATTTCAAGGATTGTCAGTTGTTACAACCATAATGTACTTAATATGTTAAGGGAAAAAAGGAGATTTATGTTATTTACACAGGTGCAAAATTATTATCTTATTAACAGTAAAGATGTTATTCATTCTTCATTCTACATGTGGAAAGTGGTGCAATTTGACCCATTTTGACATAAGGTGAAACTGTTTAGATCACCAGTTAATTTATCTAAATTTTCAACCACTTGAGGTTGTGTCTTGCTACCGCAATCCACAACCTCAAATGGTTGAAAATTACTCATGTTTGTTTAATTTTAGACCAAACATTTGCAATTCTTGATGTTTAAACACACATAAGTTTAAAAGTTAGTAAAATATCACCACTTTCCAATCTGATGAATGTCGTACACATGTTAATTGTTTGAATTTCAAAATTTGATGATTTTATTTCTCCCTTTCTGTCGAGAGTAGAGTAGTCCAAGCACTGACCCACAGCGCACTGATGTACACTATAGACCTAATATTGATCTACAAAGAGTTCATTTTATTTTTACTAACAGCAAACAATCATCAGCAATGGGAAGTATTTTTTTGACACATTCACATGTTATATAGAGATAAGAGTTGACTGTCTTTTAAAAATGATCAGGTTGTAATTATGACTTATAATAATCATGAAAATTGTCTGCGTGCATAGAAAAAAACAGAACATTGGCCAAACAGTGATTTCTAGCTCACTGGCAAGTTTTGTCGATGTTTGTCGTGTCAGCTGTGGGTTAATTGCTTAAAGCACAATTATTATGCTATCACATCAGATTGTAGAGCTATTCACTACTTATTATTGTACATAGTGTATATATTTGTATATTGTGTATTTTTACATGACACAGAAGCATTTCAGAATAAAGTAAATAACTTTATATAATATTATTACATCAGCTTGTTGATATATTTGTCATTTTTACATACCTACCAAAACAGGTGAGAATACTCATACCACTTGCTCAGTTTCCACTGCCGCCTTTTGGTGGGCAGTCTTAAATACTGAAAACCACTTGATATACGGTACCAAAAAAACTACTTTTTAAACATATGTACCGAAAATCACACCTATATTATTGTTTAGAACTGGTTCCTAACAGTATTTTTCCAAAGTTACAGAAAGATTGGGTGGATATTTGCCTTTGAATTGGTTACTCCAGCAGCACCTCCTATGTGGGGTATCAGGCTGGACAAAGCAGGGGGAAGAGGCTGGTAGACTTAGTCAACCAGCTGACTCCTAAATGCTCGCAAAGAATTCCAATCAGGGATTGTTCGATGCCAAAAAGAATTTTGACCCAGTGTGGTGTTAGCTCTGATGTGTTTATAATTGTGCCCATCACGTGTTCTTTTATCTGCTGGGATTAAACAGTCATTGATAGGAATTTCGACTGGCTCATTAAAAAATTTGAACATACATTAAAGTCTATAATTTTTTCGTCTTTGTTTTCAAGTCAGTCCAGCCCAGGTTTTGAATGAGAGATGTCACACTAACTGTTTGTCTATAATTTAGGGTTAACAAATCTTGCTGCTGATCTTCGAATTTTTTTATTTAATTTATCAATGTCTTTTTGTCTAAAGGGGTCCCAAAAGGCTGAAGAATATTCTAAGGATGATCAGACCAGGGAGAAATAGGCAGTCTCCCTGAATTTAGGGGGACATGCCTTCAGGTTCCTCCGAAGCAAGCCCAGAGTGAAATTTGCTTTACTCTTATTTTTTTAATGTGTTCCTCCCATTCCAGGGTCTCAGTAAAGAACACCAAGGTATGGTGTTGGTGAAACGTTTTCTAGTTTTTGGCTTTTTAGGGTGTAGACCAATGGAATTCCAGGTTTTTCTGATTTCAGCTTAGACACCCTGAGGACTGAGCATTTCGAGGGGTTGAAACACATCTCCCATCGATCTGTCCAGTCATGCAACGCAGATGGATCTCTGCTAGACATTTTATCGGGCGATAAGGAGTCTGCAAAGAGGCGAACCTGCGACGAGATCGTGGAGGGTATCAATTGATATAGGTCAGAAAGATGACAAAGATTAGGGGTCCGAGAACAGTAGCCTACACCGGCACACGGGCAGATTCTGAAGAGCTGGCATCAGCTAGGTCTACTACTTCAGAGTTGTTTCCCGAATTCCGTAATGGTCAAGTTTGTGTAAGAGGCGTTGGTGGGAGACAACGTCAAATGCCTTAACCTACTAAAATATAGGACAACAACATTTGTCAATTGTGTGTTGCCCTCAAAATTTTGACTATATTTGCCAGTTCACCCGCACCCTCATATCAATATCTGTAGGGCCTACATAATTCATCTCATCAATTGACTACAGCGTTTTTATCGTATTACAATGTCACTTAAAAGACCATTTGTGCCGAAAAGTGACGTAAAGCAATGACTTACTACTAGGCCTACTACTATCAGTTGTATTTAAAAGCTTGCTTGATCGAAAGCCATGATGTGCAGTACTCCAGGATCTGCTGGACGTGAGTGTGCAAATCGCGTAGACTCGTTTTTTTGCAGAATATGTTTATATGACCATAGTGGATCATGAAAAGTGAGGGTGTTCATTCCGGAAGTGGTTTTTAGTCTGCATTTTAATTAAAAAAAGTGGGCTATTGCAATTAAAGTTTGGCGGCGTCGGCGTTAACATTTACTTGTGGGCGCGATAACTTTAAAAGTTTTTCATGTATCCTTCCCAAAATTTGTTGTGCATGCTACTAATGACTAGTTCTCGGACAAGTTCAATAATGGCCGAAAAAAAATCAAAATGGCCGACTTATTGCGATTTTTCGCCTTTTAGGTCTCACCACACAAATTCATTCGCGCATATCATTATAAAGTTTAAGAATAAGAAAGTTAGTCTCTTTTTAAAAAATACGGCTCTTTGCAGCAGCCTCGGTGGCAAATATTACAGATATATCATTTTGCTACCAATTTAAATCGATTCTGTGATGATTTGGTGTAGCAAAAGCATCGAAATGAGGAAAGATAGATCCAACAGGAAGTCCTTGCGCTGGCTGTTACAAGGCTCTTCTAAAAAACAAGGTCAATTATTTTTCAGGTCGATCAGAGGAGAGTGGGGCAAGAGGTTATTATGGGCTCAAATAAAAAAAATTATGTCAGTTTAACATGCCTTTTTTATTGTTTAGATTGAAAGAGAACAGACTGATGGTTAAAATGATATATAGTTTTATTTATATTTCTCCACTTAAAGAGTGCTGGGAGGCCTGAGTGTATGGGTCATATTACATGTAAGTCTATGAGACGGGTATTTGGTGTGGTGAGACGTTAACGTCGATAATTTGACCCTGTGGGCACGATAAATTGAAAAGTTTTTCACGTATCCTCTTCAAATTTGTTGTGCATGTTACTAATAAGTAGTTCTTGGACAAGTTCAATAATGGCTAAAAAAAATTCAAAATGGTTGATTTATTATGATTTTTCGCATTTTACGTCAATAATTTGACCTTGTGGGCGCGATAATGACTTCAAGTTCAATAATGGCGGCGGGCTATTGGCGAGTGTGCTCTTGTTATTTTCTGCAGGACCCTATTTTGATTTTGACGATAACTGAGCTAGGCCTATATTGCGGTCATCAAAAACTCAATAATTTTAGACGGCTGGGTAATTTATGGACATGAATGGATTTTTAGGATCATCAGCTAATCTTTGAGTACAGACATTGTGTGATAAAAATCAGGTGCACAATCAGGCTCGCATTATCAATAATGACCGCTTTTTCGCATATAGATAGCGCGGTCATGAATAACTTTACCCATTTTGTTCGGATGGGTCATTTAAAGGCAATAATGGTTTTCTGGGATCATCAGCTATCTATAAAGTACAAGATTGACATTGTGTGATAGAAATCGGGCACACAATCACGCACAAAATCAATATCAATTATGACTGCTTTCTCCCATATTTTTTACTCTCGCTCTATAAAAAGTCTACAAGAAATTTGATAACCGGCGCCATCCGGTATACAATTAATCTCTATAGCTGAGGTTTGAAAATAATGTGATTATATACAGTAATTCTTTTTTTTAACATTTCACCTAGTGCCATACTATTTGTTGTTGCACAGGCCTAACTTCAACTACAATGATATACGTTTATTTCTATCAACTTATATAGGCCATATTGTTATGTATCCGGTATCAAATTGACCAGCTATATTCAAGTGTAAAAATAATCTGATTCTTCATGGTACTGCAGGTCTCACCCTCGACAACAATCAAAACCTGACATGCGCGGCACTTCCATAATTATGAAGATGGTTCAAACTGATAAAGGTAACCATTAAAAAGGGTGGGAGAAGAGGTTCTGGTATAATCATATTAGCAGCCGCTTTCTCAAAATCGATTATTTAATTGAAAAGAATTTTGTCAAGACCATGTCGAGTCATGCTTGTACAAACCTTTATTAGGATCCACTGACTTGAAGGTATTAGGCCTAGCAAGAGATGAGGCTGCAGACGTGCTGTAAAATAAAGAAGATTTACGTCTGCTACCCGAGTCAAGAAAATAATAGTTTATCTGACATGATTCACCAAATACACACGAATATCACGGTTTGAGAAATTGAAAAGATTATTGTCCAGCTTGTTCAAAGTGTTTCTGATTGTCATATGCTCTTCCTTCACTAAATCATCTGGGTATCTCTCTAACTCAGGAACAACATGCATGTATTCCAAATTTATTCGCAACTTTTTTCTTGATATCCTTTAACATATTTAAATTTTTAGCGCTCATAATTTATGAAATATTTGGTGAGGTATTGTTTGTGCAAATAGAGGTGGACTGCAAATATTGCTTTGACAATGTCATTAGTTTGTTATCTTAGCAAATCAGCAATTCTATACAATCTTTATAGAAATTAAAGGCGTAGCGCAGCCCACTTCACATATTTTAAACTTCGTGGCCTTTTTGTGTGTACATTGGTCACATAACTATTATACATTTTAATATGACAGAATAAGCCATCACTGTCTTCGCTCTAATCAAGTAGCTTTAAACATTTAAAGAGTGCTCCCCTGATCCGTTTTCGACCCTAGTATAGCTGTTATGAGGTGATGTGCTGCTGTGGCTGTAGTTCCCTAGCTGTTTCCACCTGACAAATATGGTACTGTTCAAAGTCAGGTACCTTCACTTGCATGTTCATCATTGTGATTTTAATGGTACGATTCCATACTTGCGTCACCAGGTACATTTATGGGTACACAAACACACTAGCATTTTCTGAAAACTTATGCTGTATGATAAAGATATTGGTTGTTGGAGATAATATATTAATATCCTATCAATCTATCGCCACAATTCACTTATCAACCTAAATTATGTTGTTAATTATAATAGGTTGTTGTCAATCTTAGATAAGGTACTAAATTAATCATATTAATTGGAGTTACTGCAGGAATTGAATGATCTGATTTCGTGTAAGTGAGCGACAATTTATACAACACATTTTATAACTTTATTGAACTTTGGACTATAGAGAAAGTATGTCGCTCATGTGTAAATAATCAATCGACAAATAACCAAAAAAACTATTAAGTTGAAGAAAGAACGCACATCGTTTTTGATGTAGGGCAACAGAAATATGGTATATTAGCACGATCACGGTAAACAATTGTTAATAATAATTCACTATATATAATTTAATTATTTTCACAACTTAACTATTACAATTTTATACCGGGTGACGCCGGTTAACCTATTTATTTTGAACAATTTCTTTCGTGAAAGTCTGCCGCTTATGTCAAAATAATCAATTCACACATAGCAATGTACTATAAGTTGAAGGAAAAACACATATTATTGTGATTGAAGTTATGCAATAACGAATAGTATGGCATTAGGTGTAATAATTCGACATGCATTACAGGTACTATATAGAAGCACATTATTTTTTATACCGGATGCCAACGGTTATCAAATTTATTGAATCACATTATTTTTTTTATACTGGATGCCGCCGGTTATCAAATTTATTGTAGACTGTTTATACAGTAAAAGTCCGCAGCTTTTTTTCAAAATAATCATTCTAAATAATTATCATTATCAACATTGTCAAATGTAATGTAATGTAATTAGCTGTTTGGGAAAGCAAATTGCTGCAAGATGTCCGGGACGGCATAAATATGTAAATCACATTAGCAAAAATATGGGACAAAGCGGTCAGTATTGATATTGTGTGCCTGATTTATCACACAATGTTCATTCTGTGCTAGCAAGATAGCTGATGATCCCAGACCCATCAGACCAAAATTGGTAAAGTTAATAATTTTATGACCGCTATATATATATACATGTGTGGAAGTGGTTATTATTCATAATGTGTGCCTGATTTTGAGCACGATTTTGATCCATCTTGTACTCATTTTGTAATAGAGAGCTGATAATCCCAGGAATCCATTATTGCCCTTAAATAACCCATCCGACCAAAATGGGTGAAGTTATTCATGACCGCGATATATATGCAAGAAAGCGCAGTCATTATTGATAATGCGTGCCTGCTGGTGTACCAGATATTTATCATACGTTACCTAGCCGTCCAAAATTAATAAGTTATCCATGACCACGATATAGGCCTAGATCGGTTATCGTCAAAATCAAAATAGGGTCCTGCAGAAAATAAAAACTACTTCCAGAATGAACACCCTCACTTTTCATGATCCACTATGGCCATATAAACATATAATCTGGAAAAAACCGAGTCTACGCGATTTGCACACTCACGACCATCAGAGACAGGAGTGTTTACATTTTGTTTTTCGAAAAATGGGACATAATTTGTTTAAAATGATGTGTTCAAGTAATTTGGCACGTACACTGTGAGGGATATCGACTTTAGTTTGCCAGAGAGTGCCGATCCCCTTTCATTGAAGACTTGGGCAACATTAGCCTCTATACTCAGTCATTTGGTAATTTACCCGTCTGTGGAGAATGATCGAAAATAATTTTAAGAAAGGGAGATATTCGATTGTTGGTAGCATTCTGAAGAATTAAAATCGTTAGATCGTCTGGTCCGGATGCCTAATTGAGACGCTGTTTCAATCCGGGGGGGGGGGGGGGGGGGGGGGGGAGTAGGCTTACTGGGGATGTGCCGCTGGACAGGGTGCCTTTTTGAGCTTTTAGCTTTGGCACAGGGTGTCTTTTTTGAGCTTCCAGCTTTAGCAACTGCTTTGGCGTATTTTCCCTCATTTTTCAGGCCATTTTCAGCTGAATTACATCACTATTTCCCAGTCTCACGTACAGCAGATAGCCTCAACATTTCAGAACAAAATATTAAAGAGCTTGATAAAACCATAATTCGGTGTTTTTCAAAATTGGGACAGGGTGTGTTTTGGGCCATGAGGAAAATTGCGACAGGGTCAGGTTTTGACAATGGCTGAGGCACACCCCTACCCAATTCTAAGGCGACTATATATAACCCCCCCCCCCGTGTCCCAAAACTGTCTCAAAGTGCCCCAAGTCTGTCCTGAAAGGGTTTCAAGGTGTCCCCGGGGTAGGCCTACTGGGATGATTGCTATATAGTAGGCCTAGTACTTTTTGCCCCCATCCTGGAGGGTCATTAGAGATCTGTTCCGTCAGTTGAAGCTGTATGGCATGGTACGGATCGAAGCACTAGTCTACAGCAATCATCCAAGGGAAGCTGCAGCCTCCTCGGATCTGGCCATAATCTTCGGGCTCAACTGTGGTGCAACTGCTAATGCAGGTCTCACATCAGTGCTGGCGATGGTGTGGGCTGTGGTAGCCTTAAATAACCAGCAATAGCGTGTTTGATATTAGGTCTCTCACGTGGGATGAATGGAGTTACCCAGAGGGAGTTATCCTTCCTATTGTTAGGCCTACTCTGGGGACTATCCGACGGTCCCGAGGATAGAAGAGCTGCAGAACTGCGCAAAAGTTTCAGCATTAAACTGCACAGCGAAACCCAAGTCTCCGGCCGTCTACCCGGCGTGCGCCCCTCCCCCCCCCCCCCTTATTGGGGAAAATATTGCATTTTCATGCAGTTTTGGAATAAAGTGAAGCTAACACCCCTTCTTTCAGCCAAAATGTGGCTTATGCCCCCTGTTCTTGCACATTCTGGATCCGCCACTGGTAATTACAATGTCACTTAAAATAACTTTTGTGCTGAAAAGTGGTGTACGAAAGCAATGATTTACTACTAGGCTACTACTACTCAAGCTGTCCCCACTTTTTTCAGGCACATATTGTTACTGTAATCCAGCATTAGCCAACTGCAGGCTTTATGCCTGTAGGGCAATGTAACGTTAGTATCCAACTCTTGATTTTAGTTAGATACACATTGTCTTTGGGTAGGCTACCTACTATTGTGTCCAAAGGTAGGCCGGCCTACCCCAGGGGGTGTCTCAATTATGAGCCCGAGTAGGCCTACATATAGAGACATTTTTTTGATATATATATATATAGGGCCTTTCTTCAGTTTGGGGGTTTTAATTTTTCCGGCTCATGGCCGTGCCCCAGTCTCTTCTAGCTATTAGACCTACCCAGCAAATATCTGGCCAATTGTCATGACTGTCACTGTCTTCGTAGACGGTGGGTCAACGGTAAATCGTTGGGAGAAGTAGGCTATACTAAGTATTAGAAAAACAAAATCCAGAAATTGTTGGATTATAGTCTTTAGTGTTGTTTATTTTGTATAAAAAATATCATCACTGTCCTGCGTTGCCGGGGCAGCGTGGAAGACGGTGGGCCAACATTGAAGCAGCATTGGGTGAATGCTCCACGTTTGCTGGGATGGGACAGTGTGGCTGATCACTCTGGTGGGGAAGGTCGATACTCTGCGGGTCTCAGGCCACGAGTAACATGAAGACATCTATTGATGACGTCATCGATTTGTGTTCTTACAACGGAGTGTATTACGAATTACTCTTGTTTTTAATAAATAAGAAACGCTCCACATGGTTCCAAATAATTATAATCTGATAGGCAATTTTGTTCAGTGACAAAAAACCCCGATTATTATCAATTTGTCCCGATATCGAATCATTATTTAGGTAACGTTATTTTGATTAAACCATATATTTGTCTAATTTAAATAGTGGTAGGGTATATATTATATAGCCTATTTCTGAACAGTTTTTAAATAGCCCATGGTTATTGAACTAGGCTATAGGCCCCAGATATGATATAGCCTACTATAAGCGTGCGCGCCCAGCTAACTAAAACTCTTCTAAACTCTGCAAAATGTTTCCAATTTGTTATTGTTATACGAGAACATATTTTTGCATCACATTCGGAGAAAATGATGTATCAGAGAATATTATACGCATGTTCTGTAGATATTTTCTTTTAACAGTTCTCAAAGTATTCTTGATTTGTTCTTGTCATGAGAACATTTGCATGACATTCGGGGGAATATTATACGCATGTTCTAAGGATGTTTCCAGTTAACAATTCTCCAAGTATTCCTGATTAATTTGTTTTTTATCATGAGATCATTCGTATAACTTCTGGAGGATATTATGCACTAGGAAACATTGCACAAACGTTCTAGAAATGTTTCCATGGATCGAGGTGATGAGAGCAATTAAATATTCATACAGCTTTAAAATGTACATGTGTGGTACGGTCAAGTGTAGGCCTACATTAGCCTATAGAGTACACTTTGACGGCAATAATATCAGCGCTGAACTGATTACAAGATACTACTCCAACGAGAAATTGGTCCAAGGCTGTTTTAATGTTAGAACAACGTCTGCGACGTTGGCCAGCATTAACCAACATTTGGTGAGTGTGCCTTTTTGGCTGGGAAAGCTGACTTGGGAGCTTGCTCTTAATGAGGCGATGGGTATGAAACGCATATAGTATTATTATCTTGGCTGATAACTGTGGATGTGGGGTGATATGTAATTGTGGAATGTCCAGGGGCCACTGTTGCATTCTGGGGACCACACTGTCCCGTGTATTTTAACAGTTGACTACACCTTTAACTTGTTTTGATACTATTACCATGGTGTTGGTCTGAGTGTTTTTTTGTATGATTTATTTCACGACAATAACTTTAAATTTATCGAATTGAGAACATATCTATCTCTATGTATGTGTTAAGAATAACTTTTTCGTTGCACTACGAACTACGAACCCACATTTTGAGATTTGGGCTCAGATGGGCCGATAAACACTGATACAAATGACGTCTCGATTCCCCAGCTCTAATATAATGTCAGCCATGTGAGCTTGTGCATCGGGCTATGTTAGGTGACGTCTCGCATGGCACGTGACCTTAGCAATACACTTTGACCTGACCTAGCTAGCAGAACAATACCAACCTGACAATGTACAGTTGATACACTGTGTTAGCCCCTTGAACGTATGCAGTATGACTATATAGACCTGTCACTGTGTGTACATATCTGTATACGACACATGACCTGTAAGGAGCATCAACCCTGCAAACACGATACTATGATTCAATGTTGTTTGAATGTTGGCCCGCCGTCTCCGTCGTCGGCCCCACATTAAAACAACATTGGGTCAACGTATAGTGTTTGCTAGAAAGTGACCTGGTATTAATAGTAATACGGCAACGCTGACTAAATGTTGGGCCAGTGTTGTAGACGGTGTGCCAAGATTGAAACAACACTGGCTCCATGTGATTGTCCAGCGTTATGCGTGTTTGCTAGGTCAGTCTATCCCAGAGGCATACACAACAACACTCGGCTGACAAATTCAGCGTTTGTCCACTGTCTACCACGTTGGACCAACGTTAAGCCAACAATGATTCAACGTCTTGTCTCTGCTGGCCTGCCAATACACATGTATATAATATGCCTATCGGCCACTCACTGCCCAACAAATCAAACATTCGACCGATGTGGCATTAATGTTGGGCGAGCTTCGTAGACGATGCTCTAACATTCACCCAGCAAAAAAAAATTCATTTGTAGTAAAAACTTAGGCCTAGGCCCTACAGTCTGAGTAAGTTCTGACAACGTTCTGAAAACTTTAAAAACACCTCTCAGGCAATGCATAGCCTCATGCTGCTAGGCCTAATAGATCCCATAGCCATTTGCGAAGCCCCAGAAGTGACATTTAAATTAGGCTATTATTGTTTTAAACTCAATATCAAGTTATTAACTCACTAATTATATCGATAACTTTGCAATATCAATCCAGGCCTATCGAGTTGTGAGTTCTATAGAGTTGTGATAGGCCTATTGAGACGCAGGTACGCTAAGCAGTTATCCTGACAACTCAACATGTCTTATTTACTCTTGTATGAACAAAGACGGGATGCCTGTCTGACAATTCGTGCGTGATCGCTACGAACACTGCTCATTATAACGTTAAATAGGCCTATATCAAGAGGGGTTGGCCATGTCATGTTTTGCTTTGATGTTAGGTCAACGTCTACGACGCTGGCCAAACAGGCCAAACCAACAGTGCATAAGCTGGTCAGCCCTGTTCAACCATGGTTCAATGTCGGTTATGAATGTTTGCTGGGTGAACTGGAGTATTAGAGCTTTACATCAGCTGACTAAGATCAACACAATGGTAACAGTAAATCATGAGCTGAATAGGACAAAGAATATTACCATGCATAAGCTGTCAAAGAGCATTATTTACATGAGCTAACTAATATTGCTCTTTACTTAAACTGACTAATAGTTCAGCAAACACAAAAGCATTTTAATGATATATAGAAAATCTTAGACGAAATGTTTTTTTTTATATTTAAACATCGGGTCAACAGAATATAATAAAACATTAATTAAAAATAGTATTCAAAAAACATTAATTAAAAAAAGTTTTAAAAACATTTTTATAATATTTTTATTTTATATTAAAAAATGCATTTTGAAAAATGTTATCAAAACGTTTTAAAAACGTTATGTACTTAACGTTTTGCATAATATTTCTATTTTGTGTTTTCTAATATTCTGTTGACCTGACAGTTTATTGTTGGTAAACATTTTCATTATTGAGACTTTTTAGCCCCGCCCACAAATTAGGGATGGGGGATATTGTCATCACCATGTCTGGCTGTGTTTCGTTTCCGGACGATATCTCAGAAACCGTTAGCTGTATTGTTGTCATATTGCATTCTCATACCCCTTAGTGGATGTGCCTTTTGGGGGTTATGACCTTTGAACTAATGTTTTACCTTTGATTTTAAGTTGATTATTTACTTTACTTGATGGCCGATGGTAAGATCAGTTTCTAGACGATATCTCGGAAAGCATGTGCTGGATTGTTTTCTTATTTCACACACACATGCCTCAGGGGGTGTAGCTGTGCCTTTTGGGAGTTATGACCTTCGACCTTATTTATGATCAGTCACCTTCAATTTATAGGTGATTATTGACTTTAATTGCTGGCGGATGATGAGCTCAGTTTCCAGACGATATTTTGGATAAACATTTGCTGGATTGTTTTCATATTGCACACACACATCCCTTGGGGGGGGGGGGGGGGTTGTAGATGTTTCATTTTGGGAGTTATGACCTCTGACCTAATTTTTAACCTCTGACTTCGAGGCCATTATTGACTTTAATTAATGACGGGGGATATCATTAGCGTCAGCACTCTTGTGCAAACATGTTAGAAAATGTTTTGTGTTTGCTGGGAGCCTTACTTGAGATGAATTTAAGAGCATATCACCACATACACTCCTTACAGTGCAAAGTGTGACGTCCGTCCATGCACTGCTATCTCGTCTGGCAATTCCTGCTGACAGCCTGTTTTTAATTTTACATAACACCCAACATCAGGGGGAGGGGTAGCTGCAGACAGACACCTGTGTGGTGAGTTGTCGGCAGTTTGAGATGCACGTGCTATCGGTGTCTAGTTTGGGGACAGCATACACCATGCTCGGTGTCATCACCATACAGGTTAATATTATTAGCCCATTAGATTAAATTTGTATATTGTCTGCTGCATTATATTTTATTTGAATTGTCATCTGATATAAATTAATATATTAGTTGCTTAATTATGTAACAGCTGCATTTGAGCTTTCCTTAAAGCACTGATCCTGAAAACCGGCACAAGCTCTACTTAAGTGTCGTAAGGCTCTAGTTGTGGATGTCAATATTTAGTGGGATAATATTCGCATGCGTGCAGTTTGAATTCTCAGCTTGGAATGCATTGCAGTCCAGAGAAATTTGATCCTGAATAGTCTGAATTTCACAATAATGTTCGTAGGGACCAGGTCAATAGCCTACAAGGTGAGTATATCATGCGTTACCACTCTGAGATTATTCTGACAAAATAATTTAACTTATCATTGATAGATACATCATGTAATTTCAGTGTTTATTCCCCAACCCTTCAACTGGTGCGAGGTCACGAGTTGCATACCGGGTACTGTTAACATGGTTAAATGACTAGCCTACACTTGTAACAGTGTTAGGCCTATATTTCTTACTGTTGCGTGTATACAGACACTGCTATCATTATATTGTTAACCATATAACAATTATTTGTCTGTTTATCGTTGTAGGCTGGCCATGTGTCAAAGCGATGTTGCCCAGGAGCTCAAACCAACAACCACGAATAAATGTATTTAAGATACATTTGTTGGCATGTTAAAACGTTCTGGTGTGTGGTGTTGGTTATTCTCTCAATGTTCGTGTTGAATAATCCCAGAACATTCGCAAAATTATTTGAATATTCACAGAACAGTCTCGCAATATATTATGTTGAACTTTCTCATAACATTTCCTGAACATTCTCATAAGATTCTTTGAATATTTTTTTAATAGTCTGGGAACATCGCCACAAAGTTTTTCCTAATATCATGAATATTGTGAAACATTCGTATAATATTATTTGGATATCCACAGAACGTGTTCTCAATGTTTATTTAGCATATTATCAGAATATACTCTGGATATCTTTTTAATATTCCCAGAATTTTTCATAATGTTTTGGAGTACCAGTAATGTTCTGCTAAAGTCGAAAAAATTCCACACAATTACATTCCTATAACATTCGCAAAAAATATTCCCCAAATCTCTAAAGAATATTCTCCTACTGTTTTCAGAACAATAAATTGCTAGCTGGGAACACACATTGACCAACTCATCCCCAGCACTCCAGCAGCTAATAACCAACTCATCTCCGGGCCGTCAAGACCCATCCCAGCAAACACGAGACGTTGGCCCAACGTTGTTTTGCTGCTGGCTCACCGTCTACGACGTTGGCCCAACAGCAAAACAACGTTGGGCCAACGTCTCGTGTTTGCTGGGATACCAACTCATCCCCAGATATAGCCTAGGCCTACTGGGAAATGAGTTGGTATGGGGGATGAGTTTACTGCACACCAAAACAACAGTGCTCATACATAGTCATAGGCCTATATATTGGGTTGCAGAAGATAAGTCTTTTGAATTCAAACATTTTCCCCGCACTCCCCTGCAGTGGAATTTTCCTTCGTAACGCTTGTAATCCCCCTATGAAAAGCTAGATCTGCCTGGCCCTCTGTGCTTTTATCATCGAGAAACACGTTTCTATTAAAGGAGCGTTTATATTAAAAACAAGAGTAATTGATAATACACTCGTGTGAGAACACAAATCGATGACGTCATCAATAGATGTTGCCCGGCGGCCTGAGACCCACTGAGTGTCGAATTTTCCCACCAGTAGAAACCGCATAACACCCTATTCACCCTTGGAAAATTTGTGATCAGTTCATAAAATAGTCCTCAAGAATTTCCACATATGCCTGAGTATAATAATAATGTTACATCACATTTGTGATGGTTTGTTGCAAAAACGATCATTATTTATCAAAGAAGTGATATTTTACGTAATAACTCATAATACAACATTCAGCGTATGAATATATCTCGCGACCAGACTGACATGACTGAAAACCCTCCTTCTCAAGTCGCCATTTTGTCACATGTTCATCTTCCTCCTCACATGACCTGTTGTTTGGCCCCGTGATCAAGTTTGCTTTGCTTCCTGGCAAATCCAAAACTCCCTCCACAGACCACATGGATATCACGTTAGATCATGGCATGGACGGGGGGTAAGTACCTATAACTCATATGTTTGAGAAAGTCATAATGTTTCAGACACTTGTTTCTGAATCTGAGTGAATGTCATTCTGACTTCAACTTCAAGTTCATCCTGTACCTGTTCATTCATCATTTCATGTCATTTCCATGGTGGTCACTTACTTTGGCCTACCACTGGACCAGACACTGACAGAGTCTGAGACAGTGACAGACTAAGTAACGTAGACTCCGGGCTGAGACCGGCGATCTCATCAGCTAGCCTGCTATTGTGCTAGGCTAGGGCAGGCCTGCCCTGGTGGCAGACCGAGTCTGAGACTGTACTCTGTACTCACACTCACAGTCACACTGAAAGTGTAACTGTGTCAGGGCAGACTGCGGTCTAAGTGACATAGGCCCTAGGGCTAGGCTAACGTTACTGATACTCGGGCGAAAGTTCGCTGATAAATTGGTTCTCAAGAGTCAGGACGCAGAGTCACGAAAATGGAAAAACGATAAAAAATAAAATTTAAATTTTGTCTTTTTTTTTTATTTTATTATTTAATTTATAGGGTCTGCCACCAGCGCCGACCCATTATTTATTGATATAAATTGAAATAGACTAATAGTCTAGTCTAGATAATGTAAATTAGTCTATAGGTATTTTTTATTTAAATGTATAATAGTATAGGGGCCTAGGCGTACTTGCCGTCAAATTTACCAGGATTATATGATTTCCAGCGATTCTCTGTCAATTCTAAACCGATTTCCTTCAAATTTTGCAAAGGCCATTTTCTATTCAAATCCTAACAGCCCTGGAAATTTCGTAAAATTATATAGCGTATTTCAAATGTAAGACTATTTGACATACATGTGATGAATTTAAATTACGACGTCCCTCTATAACCCCATCAAACTAATTCTAGAATTTTATTACATGGCAAATGGTCTAACTTTTGAAATATTAAATATAATTTTGCGAATTTCTCACCCTTTTTAGAATTTTAATAGAAAATGGATTCTGAAAAATTTCAAAGAAATCAGTTTAAAATTGACGGAGAAATCGCTGAAAATTATGCGATCCTGGTTGAACATTTTTAATTTGAAGGCGATTATAGTAAAAGTCACCTTAAATCTGTCACTTTCGCGTTGCATGTTTTTCGCTTATTGCTTAAGCAATTTTCATCCGATTTTCATGAAATTTGACAATCTTTAGTTTCTAGTCTTACGGCACCTGCCCTGAAAATTTCAGGGAAAAATATCATGTAGTTTAAAAGTTAGACCATTTGACATGTAGTTTTTGCGAATTATGACGCTCCTCTATAAACCCATTGCACGCTTTCAGCTTCACTCACGAAATTCCACTACTTGTCAAATGGTCTAACTTTTGAAATACTTATTCAAATTGCACGAAATTTTCAGGGTAGGCGCCGTAACAGTTGAAAAGAATGCTTGTAAAATTTCATGAAAATTGATTCAGAATTGACTGAGAAATCAGCGAAAAACACCCAACGCTGGTGGAAGTTGACTGCAACTATATATGCATGTTTTTTTTTAATAAAAATAACGAAAAAATGAAAAAAATGTTTTATCTGTAGACTTAAGTTTATTGCTACAAAATCAAATAATTTTTTTTTTTTTGACCGTCCGCTCTGAATCTGTCTTGTATATAAATTCTTGAGAACCAATTTAATAATAAAAAAACTGGCCTCAGTCATTGTAGCCCTACTTATGATACTGTCAGTGTTACACTCACAGCACAGCTGTGCAAAAAATTAGATTATCATGTGAGTTTATGTCGTGATTATAAATGATTGATGATTGATGGATGCTCAGCAAACACGAGACATCAACCCAATATTGCCATTAACTTATCCAATAATGCATTAATATTTAATAAATATCCAGCACCCCTACTTACAATTGAAGTATGGGTAGGTGCATTCTACAGTCATTTTGATGTTTATTCATGGTGATTTTTCAGGATTTATGTGAATTTGTGATACACTGCAATAAAAGACATATTTTCTCTGTTTGTTTGTTCTTTTTGCTCACTATTACCAGTAGAAATGAAGCCATCATTGAAAAATTAAAAATTTAGACTATTTGTTGTGAATGGCACTTTTATCAACTCTTTCCAGGGGTTCCCCTCATTAGGCTTAAATTTCTCGCAATTACGAAAAATGGTGCCAGCTCTCGTCTTCAATATCATAATTGTTATGCAACAAATGCTTGGAGAGGTAGGCTAAGTGCAACAGGAATGCTGTGGCCCTTTCTTATGATTTTTCACCAGTTAGCCATTAAGGCTGAGGGGTATAGTGATCACCAGATACAGACGGGCAAGCAGACGGGCGGTGCTGATGCTTGTAAGCGCGATAATTTCATAACACCTCAAGTTCATTTTTTTTACCCCGCGCCATAAGCGGCCATTTTCCAAGATGGCAGCCCAAAAAGCGCAATATCTTATGAACCTTGGGTTGGATCGCATTAAAATTTGCTGTTGTGGTTCTCTGGGTATTTCTGATGATCTGATTAACTTTTGGGAAGAATCGATAAAAAACAAGATGGCCGTTGGAGTACATCTAGCAAAAAATAGCCGCCCAAAAACCTTGTGGGCAGGATATCTTATTAGCCGTGGGCTGGATCGAATTCAAATTTGATGTGGTGGTTCTCTTGGTATTTTTGATGATCTGAATAACTTTTGGGAAAAATCCATAGAAAAACAGATGGCCGCCGAAGGACATTTTGAAAAAAAATAGCCACCTTAAAAGCTCGTGGGCGCGGTATCTTATGAACCGTTGGTTGGATCGCATCTCAATATTATGCAGTGGTTCTCTGGCCATTTCTAATGATCTGATTAACTTTTGGAAAGAATCCAAAACAAACAAGATGACCGACAGAGCACAAAGTCATCGAAACAGACATTTCATTTATAATTCTTGATGTTGATGGACAGAGCCTATGGCTGAGCATGCTGGGGGGTCCTGCCGTCAATTGATGGCTATTTTTTACACACGTTAAAAAAAATTGTCCACTGCCTTATAAATGAGGAAGTTCTGTAGTACATCATTAAGACCATTTGGACAACAATGTGTGAATTTTTAAGAATTGAGATACATGGGGAAGGCTGCACACTAGTTTGCCCAGGTTAAAAGTACCTGGGTGAAGTTTTGTTGCCTGCCCTGTGCTTCCTCATCCACTGTTTCATAGCCATAAGGATGAAAATCCATCAAAAATTTCTTTTTCCATGATCCCCTGGCAAAAAAAACTGAAGCCGCAGGCTATGCTCAAATTTCTGATTGTTATATTTGCTCTGTTACAGTATTGCGGGGCACTCATTGGGTACCCTGATGTACCGGTATCCTAAAACCTAATTTCTACAGATAGCACATCTCAGTAGTTTTATTCAGCTGCTTCAAAAAGTTAAAGTGTCTTGGTGATGTTCTGGTTTCTGTATCCCTGCCGGAATTTGCAAAATTGAGGTCACAACTTTTAGACGTTTTTATAATTCTAGCCCAGATTTTGAACTAGCACAGCATTTTTCTTTCTAAGTGAAAACTGTGGAATGTGGTCAAATATTTCTTTTAGCAATGTCAGCAATTAAGAAAAAATGCTCAGTAGGGCTCAAAATACCCTGATGACATCGCAAGGCTCTGACTCACTGACCGCCATGTTTTAGTAGCATGGCTCTACCGTGATTACCAGAGCGCGCTAGCTGCATATGGCATACACCCGTCTCGTCTTATCGGTAGGCTTACATGGGCAGCTGTGGAAAAATGGCGGTCAGTGCGGCCGAGCTCCGCGCAATGTGAGTAGCCATTCCTCCAGTCCGGTACTGCCAAAAAATGTGCAGGAATGGCAATTTCTCTAGCCATTCCGATGAACTGGCAAATTTTAGGCCATCCTGGGACAAAGGCCATTTCTAGAAATGACAGTGTTTACTCAGGAATGGCAGTTTCCTTGACTTGCAAGTCCTGTGGATGGGCTTGCCCCCAACGTTTAATCCTACCCCTGCTCAGCATAATTTTATTGGACAATTTCAAAATTTATTGAATGTACCTAGTATGGGGGAGGGGCTGGCAATTTCCTGTTTTAAGCCCACTTTTTTATGGTGTCTCATGATCATTTAGCCTACAGTCCAATCATGGTCATGAAAGCAACTATCAACTACTTCTGCTGAACATGTTAATTGCTATACTCGCCGTCAGATTAACTTGTATTGCATGTTTTTCGCCGATTTCTCATTCGATTCTCAACCGATTTTTATGGAATTTTGTAAGAACTTATTTTGAATCACGCTGCGACTACCTTGAAATTTTCATTAGAAAATATTGTATAGCTTAAAAGGTAGTCCATCTGGCATGTGATGCAATTCAGGGCTAAAAACAAACTTTAATTAAACCAGATTGTTCAGTGGGTTTATAGAGGGACGTCGTAATTACTACATGTCGAATGGTCTAACTATCGAACTACGGTCTATAATATTTTTTAATGAAAATTTTTTAGTAGTCGCCGCGTGACTCGAATATAACCCTTGCAAAATTTCATGAATTGAAAAAAATTCATGAATTTACTGAGAAATTGGCGGAAAACATGCAATGCAAAGTAAGTTTTCATTTGACGGCCGGCATAGGTGGACCTTCAATAATTTCTCATAAACCTGTACCTCCGTCTGTCTCCATCATTTACTTATTGTAGGCTATTTGCAAAACCGAAGAACAGTCTGTTCCACAAAAAAATATCTCAGATTTGACAGACTTTTCCCGTTGAATTTGTGAAACGTTTGAAGTCACAAATGTAACTGGAATAGAAAACCCTCCCCACCCCCCCCCCCCCCCCACGAAAATATGCAAAAATCCCACCAACCTACAAGCTGTTCAGAAAGGAAGTGTAATCTAAATTAGGGTATTTTTTTTGGTTTTAACTTCTGCTTACAATTTTGTGTGGAGTTATAAACGCTTCCAAATATTGGATCATTACTTTCTTCAGCGGCATTGTCTACGAAGTTCACCAAGTAGGCAAAATCAGGATACACCCCAGATTTCCTTTTCAAATTAACAGCTTCTTTACGCCACCTATTTTTTAAATGCATTGGTAAGCGGTCAGTGATTTTAACAATGCTTCTTTGTGTGTCGACTTCTGTGAGCATATTCATTGCATTCAACGTCTCTTTGCATGCCTTCAAATTATCAGCAAACTCTTGTAGTGATGCTACATCGTTTGACCGTAGTGCTTCCCCACGTGTCACCAAACTGATCCATGCTTCACTTATTACGTAATTGTTACCGAATCGGTCACTCAAAATATTCATAGCTCGAGCAAAACCTTGTTCTGGAGGCATAACAGAACAAAATTCAATAACTTGAAGCGCTTTACCGGAGCAGTATTGAATTAATCTGGTTAACTTTGCGTTGGCATCATTGGTAACACGAGCTACTGAATTTACAAATGCTCTGATGAACTGCCAGTATTTTAGAGGATTTTCATCAAATGTATGCAGCTCAGCCTTGGGTAACTGTAAGACATCTACAATGTCACGCTGTTGTTTCTGACCTTGTTGTAAAAGATCACATATTGCATCACTAGTATTTTTGCTCTGAATATGGCTATCATTTTTCGACTTAAATTCTGTGGCCATAGGATTTAATGGTGGCCTGCACAGTTTTTCAGAATCATGATGATTTACATTTGATTTTACAGTTCTATCAGCGAGTTGAATTTTAGGTCGTGCACAAACAATATCTGATTTGCTGGGTTCGACTGAAACCTTCAAGCTTGGCTTGGTTACAACTGCAGCTTCTGTGTGTATAGGGGTTTGAATGTTATTTGTAGGAGGATTATCAATAGGTTTTGATTTTTTACCTGATACCTTTGAGCTCAGCGTGGATGACTCCACAGCTGCTTTGTATGCCCTTTCCTGCTCATCAGCTACATTTATTTCAATGTTCAGCTGCAATTGCCTTTGTTCATGATCTAAGCTCATTTTTTTCATTTGAATTCTTTGAATTTCATTTAAAACCTTTGCCTTTTCTCTAAGTGCGGCTTGTTTTGCTTGGATGTTGATCACAGCACTACGCATCGAAGATGCATGCGATTTCTGAGATGTTCGTGACACTAAGTTACTTGCACTATCATTTGGTTTAATACTATCAAATCTTGTATGTTTGTTATTTCTATTTCTTTCAAATATTCAGTTGCCATTTTTTGAGTTTCTAGTTTTAAAGTAGGTATTAGATTTATCGATGGCCTGAGGGTCTAATATTTAATGAACCTTTAAATGTCTTTCTTTGAATACGCAGTGCCACTATCTTCGATTGTGTCTATTAATTCGTTACGAGACCGCGTGAGTGCCGACTTGGCGCCTTGTCTGAGCATTTTTAATTTCACAATGGTCTCTTCTACCTCACTTTCACTATGAGTATCATCAATGTGAGATGATTCATCTTCATTTTTAGATTTGTCGGTGGGAGAATTGAGTTGTGTCTCATCTACATTTGTGGATTCTTCGATAATTTGACTCATACTTTGAAAACTGATCTATCTTCTTAATTCGATATGTATTGACTTTATGTAGAATTTATTTAGCAACAACAACAACCTTGTATGCACACTCTTGTCCTTTTTTAATTTCCAATCATAAGAGGTCAATCTACAACAAAATTTACTTTCAGAAAATAGGTATATAAATTATGGTACACTGGCGTGCCATACTTTAGACTGACAGCAGTGTGACGATAATAGGTGAATTAGCCAATAATTTACTAAAAAACATTACGAATTATCATCAAACTTTTTAAGAAGCACATTACACAAATTATTATTTAGATAATTATTTTGACAAAGAAAAAATAGTAATATAAAACATCGGGATTTTACCAACACATTTGGCTCAAAGTGACAACAAATTCTAAATTTCAAAACATCATATGACTCCAATTTTCTTTATTAAAGTAGTACCCTACTCCTCGCTAGGGGTTAGAGTTAGATATAAAATTAGCATGAACCAGTATACAAATAAACTCCGGTACGAGACACAAGTGTACTTTACTATTAGTTAACGAATATATATTTGGAATATCGCGTCACATGTGACTTGAAGAAAAATATCTAGACCCTATATATATATTTATGATCTAGATCCAAGTCGCATGTGACGTGAAAATATCTAGACCCTATATATATATAGGGTCTAGAAATTTTTCTCCAAAATCAAAGTCACATGTTTGGGGAAACAATAGTGTAGACTACTTGTATATATCATGAATCAAATGACACATGTGTTATGGTCTATTTCACCATAGCCCTAATTGAGAGTGTTTTCCACCATTATCCCTCTAGATATACTGAAATAATATTTTTTCAGTGTACAAGAGAAAGGCCAGGACTCGAATGAAGTGGATAATGGTGTGGTGTTGACTCATGAAGGTGGGTTGTCAATTACATGGACTACACCATGATATGCTACATTAATACTTCGCTTCAAAAATAAGTGGGTTCTGTGTTTTGGGAGAACCAAAGTTTTATTTCACTAACTAATGCAAATGTTCAACAAAATGCAGTCGATGACAGCGGAACACTACTGTAGAAGAAAATAAAGCACTAGTTAAAGCACTATGCTTTATTTTCTTCAATAATAATATAGTGTGTGGCTGTGTTGCAGCAATTTTATTTTAGATAGAATCTAATGAATATAAGTTAATAATATAAATAGAAAATATAGGATAATATAAGAAACTTTTATAATAAAGTATACCATGTATACAGATCAACTGTACGGCAATGCAAATGTGGTCATGATTGTTTTTGCGGACAACCTTCATTAATGGCGGTCCACCAAATAGTAACCAATAGTTGTCTGCAGGACTGCCTGTCTTTCACACCTTATCATAAACGCTGATCATCCTGATGCTTTCTATGTGCGATTCTTTTGACTTTTTTTATTGATTTTGGTGTGCCATTATTTATACCAGCTTGTGAGGATGACAATTTCTGAATTGTTTGTGTGCGAAACCTCCATTTGGAACTGCGAAGTCACTTCCGTTAATATTTAATCTCTATTTAGCAGTTCATGTAATACATCAGGATCCTGGTGAGGAGCAAGCAGCTATTGCCAGTGTAACTGATCAAGGTGGCTTAGCACTGGATCCTAACATTCAATATCAACTCAAGGCAGAAACTTCACAAGGTATGAAATGTACATGTAATATTGTGTGAGGGTAGGCTAGTAGTAAGTACTGCTGTCTCATTATTACCTCAGCCAGGCTATGTTTTTGTCATGTTTGTTTGTCTGTCCATCGAAATACATTAAGTATGTAAGTGTCACGTATAAATTGCATGCCAATTTTAAAGAGATACATATAGTGTGTCTGGGGCCAAAAAACAATCAATTTTTGAGATGATCTCATCTAGACAGGGAAAAATTTGTTCAGTATCGCATAGCAAAATGCTACGCAATTTTGCCCATTTGCTAATCAAATTTGTAATTTATTAGCAGAATATTTATCATTGATAAGGATGTCTAACAGGTTACAACTTGGAAAATTGCTGATTAATAATTTCCAAATTATTTTTTCCCGGTTGGATTAAGATCTGGATCCAGATCCGATTGCACAGCAGGACAGGAGTTGATTTTAATAGATCTGTAAAACCACAAATTGTGAGAGTTCAGGGGAGTATGCACAATATGAGTGGGGTGGGAATATGTTGGCCAACGTGCCCTTTGTTTATGAACGTACATGCTGGAATTTGTTTAATCAAACTAAAAGCACAAATCTATATAAAAAAAATAATAATCTAGTTTAACAAGGAAATGTTTGATTTGTTTTTTTTTGGTCCATACTTCAACCTTGACCTTGAGCAGTAAAACCACAAATTCTATTTTCAAAGGAAATACTCGCAATATTGAATTTAGTTAGTTTGCAAAAGAAACTCTCGAATAAAATTGTCTTTTCTGTCCATACTTGTCCATAGGCCTACATCTTTTTCATAATATGTTATTGCATTGTATGTGGGTAAAAAAAAAAAATATTTTTCATCTGGGGACAGCCATTTGATCTGGAAATTGGATTAGTATAATTTGTTTGAATAATATTAATCAGTAGTGCTCACTTTAAAAACATTAATAATTAATAAACATGTAACAGTCTTTCCCAATAACGTCGGACCGACCAGACATGTCTGGTAAAACAGAGGTACATAAGGTCAGAGGTCAGACAAAATACCCAGCCACATCTGACCTACAATCCTGTAATTTTTTTGGTCAGTTTTTTTTATCAATTTTTTAGTTTCACAATGTGAGAATCGGCCATTGACCACCTACTGACTGGTGAAATTTCTTTTGGTCTGGTAAAAGTTTCAAGTTCACAGGACCACCAGTGAAATTTTGACCTTATTGGGAAAGACTGACATAACTGTTGCTTTTATATCTAAAATCCAGAATGAGCTTGTTACTGGGATACCCCTTGACCCAGTGCACTTATAGATTTCTCATTATGACAATTTAGGTTTTCTTCTGCAAGCTTTCACTAACTTTAGCATATATGTCATTTGCACTGAATAAAACAATTTAAATTTTCAGTCACTTGGAGTTGTGTCTCGCTGCAGCGACCCACAACTTCAAATGGGTGGAAATTACTGATATTTGTTTAATTTGCAAATCTTGATATTTGAACATTTATTTTTCTAATAGAACAGATTTAAAGTGACTTTAATCATGCTTAGTGGTTGACCAGGATGGCCCAATTACATTTTGATCATTTCTGTTTGTATATTTGGCTACTAGTAATCTATTGCAAAATTAATTAGCATTTGGTCTAAATTGCATTGTTTTTCGCCACTGGGTAGTAGCAGAAATGAACTCTATTGCCATGATATAGACACTAACTTAGACATTTTGTGGCTAAAAATAATTTCGAAACTAAGAAAAACCCATACTGGGCCAGCTAATCTCTTTAAATGCAATTCACTAAAAATATAAATTGTGCAAGAGAACCCTTGACATAGTAGGTACTGTACTGATTAACATCCTCGGCCAGGCCAGTCAAGTAGGAAATCTATCATATTAATCTGATATAGTTTTATAATCTAGTCTTTAAATAATTACAGGCCAAGTGACATATCGTGTCGTCCAGTTAGCTCAAGGTGCTGAGGAAGCACAAGTTGTCACTGCTGGAGCTAATACGTTTGTAACTGGTTCACCAACTGTTCAGGTGAGTTACCCAGGTTCTTTCATTTTGAAATCATCATAAATGATTCATTTAAATACCTATGTTATGGGTCTACGACCGTTAGAAATATTTTTTACTCTTTCAGTGTGGGGATAGACTTTAGTCTACAGACGTCAACTAAAGCCTAGACGTCAGATTCTGACGACTAATGTTTATCCCTGAACTGAAAGGGTTAATGCAGGGTATTCAAATTGGTGGAGCGCAGATTTGAAAAAAAGGTGGCTATTTTCTAATTAAAATCCTAAAGTAACTAGTTTATCCAGATCTTCATTCCATGGTCAGGTCTAATCTGAAAACCCTTCATTGTTTACATTTTGTATCTGAAGTACATTGTGCAATTTACAGTGAAAAGGGCCATGAGATCAGAGCCCTGTCACATGATGTTTTTATGCAATATGAAAATGATTTTCTAGACTTGTCTGATCTGATTTTAAAATAATGATGTGAGGTAGAGATATTTCTCAGATATCATGGATATCTAAATAATTAATCACTTTACAAAGTTTGGTAGCCATTTATTATTATTTATTAAAAAGTTGAATGTGTCTAGCGAAAAAAAAAAAAAAATAGAAATATTTTCCAAGCTTGTCTGCCTTTTCAGTTCTAAGTACTAAGCACTACAGTTTAAAACTGTTTTTTTTTCTTTTGTTCCCCCCTTTCCACACCCTCTAAATATTCCTGCTGGCAGAGAACCTTGAAGCTCAATTGACAAAACAGAAAGCTGACAATTATGCTCTGTGATAAATAATATAAACTGATTTCTAAGATATGCTTTGTGTGAATCCTTTTCTAAACTGAATTAAGCAGCTGTCCCAAAGCAAAATATGAGTGGTAGAAGGTGCTTCATGTGTGGATAATATTTACTGTTGGTACAGACTGTGATACAGAGTTCATTTAGCAATGGCGGTAGTCCTCCTCCAGATGCCATGGGAGAGACGAGATTTACATATGTACCCACAGTCGGTGGAGCTCTTGGTACAGAAACTGTTGTCACACAGCCTGATATAGCAAATGCGGGATCTTTAGGCCAGGTGGCAACAGGAGCAGGAGGTAAGTAACTCTTCGACCCTTTAATCGCCGGTGCAGATTATATTCGGTTTTTCATTTTTTTATTAGCACATAAGTACCACCATTTAAACATGTTAAAGACAAAACTAGCATCAATCAGCAAGATTTGAAAATAGTTGGAAGTCCATTTTGTCACATATGTGAATAATTTTCACTCACTAGAATTTGTGGATCGCGTCAGCGAGACACAACTTCAAGTGGGTGAATGTTCAAATTAAATAACTTGACGCTTAAATTTAATAAATGTTTCAAACATATAGGCATACTTGGATGTTCTAGTATACTATAACTAGTAAATGAGATGGGTTTATCATGTTTAGACAGGGTTTATTTTTATCTGCTATGGTATCTTTGCGCAGTAATTTACACTGAATCCGGGTTAATTTGAAATTAGAAGAGACCTAGATTAGTGTTTTCCCTTTCTGATACCCAGTGCTGCTTATTTTTCAGTGATAATGCTGTGTGTGCTGACTGTAGTACAGTACTTACTGTATATATGTGTGTGTATGTAGAGGTTTAGAGTCTGATATAAAACATGAAGATTTATCAGCCAAGTTTACATTTTTCATCGAGCCCTGGGGAAAACCCTACTAAAGTGGTTGACATATGTTCGCGATCAAATCAAATGGTGAACTTTTTTGCAGTAGTCTACTGTGGTGTATTATGTAGAGGGTTAGTGGTGTGCAGGGTTGTGCCCAGGGTGGTTTGAATTTTTGCTTACCAGTATTTTCTCTATAAAAAAGGTGTTTGCACAATATTTTTTTTTTAATTCAGGTCAGTTTTATGTGATGATGTCACCTCAGGAGGTACTCCAAGCTGGTCAACGGACTATTGCACCTCGCACTGGTATACCTTCTCGTGTTGTGGAAGCTAGTCGCACTTCACGTGATGATCGGCGCCGGGCAACTCATAATGAAGGTAGCTTTTATATTTAAAAAAATATCATAAATCTGTTCATATTTATATTTTTCCGGTATGCAATAAAGACATGAGGAACATTATTGGCCAAAAAATCTTCTATGAGTCATGCAGTATTTGTCGTATACATGTATGTACATGTATATATTAGTATCTCGCTGTAATGCTGGAGGTCACAGCTGCCATTTTTAACATGCTACATGTATAACCGATTCCTATTCATTCCAATGATAAATTTTGTGAAGCCTTGACAGTAGTACTGCAGTACACATTAAACTTGTCATTTTTCCTACTATTATCATGATAACTGCTTAAACCCTTGTGCTACTGAATTGTTTTTTTCTATTTTTATTCATAAAGCTGGTATTGCTAATGCAATTTTCAACTAAGAACACTGAAGAAAGAAATTAGACACCAATTTCTGTGGTCGAAATTGTTAATTTTGAAAGTAAAAACTACGAATGAAATAGAGGTGTGAACATTGAGAAAAGTTTCCTTTGGCCGATAAAAGTGTTACATATAATTATATGTGTTTTTTTATTATTATCCTTATCCTTATTGTGTCAGTGGCTCCCTTTAGTAGCATTTTTTTATCCCCCGCCCGTAGGGGAAGGGGGATTTTAGTCGCGCCAGGATTCTGTCCGGCGTCACGTTTTCTTGCGGGCGCAAAAACTCAAAAACTACTGTTCAATTTTTTTTGAAATTTTAACATCACATTCCTAGCAACATGGGAATGTGCAAGTGATTTTTTAGAGATGCTACCAAAATTCAAAATGGCCGCCAGAGGTCAACTCTAAAAAATTTTATGGGCGCAAAAACTCTAAAACTTAAAGTCAGAAATTATGCAAATTTTACTATCACATTCCCCATGATATGGAGATGTGCAGGTGACTTTTTTAAGGTTTTACTGATATTCAAAATGGCTGCCACAGATCAACTTTAATTTTGTTCGGGCGCAAAAAAGTGAAAAATTGAAATCAGTAATTATTGACATTGTACATCACATTACCCACCATCTGGAAATGTGCATGTGATTTTACTGAAATTTAAAATGGCCACCACAAATCGACTTTTCAAATATTTGTGACCGCAAAAAGTCTAACCTAATTTATGGCGGGGGATGACTTCAGTCCTCTTGTTGTCAATTCAAATAACTGTAGTTGTAACCCAATGAAAACAAATCCAAAGCTTCCTGCAAGTTTACTTATTGTCAAGTTAAAAAACCCCAAAAAATCCGGGAAAAACTCTGATTATTATTTTTTTGGAAATTTTGTGTTTTTGTGGTGTTTTTGTGGTGTTTTTGCTGTTAAACATGTTTCCAAAAAAAAAGAATAAATTGGATAGGTGAGATGGTGGGTGGGGTCTGGCAAATCCGAGTTTTTCTCAGATTTTTGGATTTGACAAAACCCCTAAATTGTATCTTTTTTTTTAAATTTCAATGAGTACTACTGACACTTGTTGCAAGAGAAAGAGTGTTTGTAATGAGTAGGCTCTTTGCCTAATTTCAGCATATTTGTCGGATAAAGTGGGATTTCTGACCATTTATGTGGTGCCCATTTTCAGGGATTTTTTTCAAAGAAATTTTGGCCAATATAATTAATATTACACCTCATCTAACAAGATCTGTGGTCAAAACTATAAGATTTTTATTTTCAATAATTGATTGATCTAAAGAAGTTTTACAGCACTTGGCTTACAGAGCATTTGTCTTGGCTCTTTACAACCACTGATAATGTTTTGAGTAAAATTACACTTTCATGGTATAGCCTATACCGGTAGTGTTTTCACCACTGCCATCTACTTTTTATCATCTCATTCCCTTGCTGTGTAATCCTCATAATTAAACGTATTTATGGTAATGACTAATCAATACAAATCATTATCAAAATAAACATAATGCATTTGTTTTATCATTCTTGCTTCTAAATATGATTATTGTCTTTAAGTTGAGCGAAGAAGACGTGACAAAATAAACAACTGGATTGTTCATTTATCAAAAATGATCCCAAATTGTGGTGAGGACCACACAAAGCAGGGGCAGGTGAGACAAGGAATCCTGACCAACAATGTATGTACCCATTGCTTTCAGTACCCATTTTATTCAGTTCTTATTCTTAACCCTTTGCCTGCTGATCAATCTGTTTTATAACCCGATTAAATCACAGTTATTGGGAATGAAATGAATGTTTAAACACCAATATTTGCAAATATTTGGTCTCAAATTAAAAAAATATGAGTAATTTTCACCCACTTGAAGTTGTGGTTCGTGGTAGAGAGACACAATATTAAAAGTGGGTGAAAAATTATATTATTTAATTTCGCAGGATAAGGGTTAAGTCTTCTTTTGGTTTTAAGTAGTTTTGTTCTTTTCTACAAATATAACTTTGTTTAGAGTCTTTATTATTTTTAGTTGTTTTAAGAATTGTGATGATATTGATTCTAATTCAATTATTTACAAAATGTGTGGTAGATGAATTTTTATGTGATATATGTTTTGATGTTTCATATATTGATTTTGTTTGAAATTTTTAGACTCATGTACAGAAATATTAAATAGGAACTTGTAACTTAGCAATGCTCACTTTGATTCTATTAGAGTAAATATATTCTGCATGCTTTTTTCTATGCCACATAATATGCCACCTTTGATACCCATATATAATACGGCCATTGATGCTAAAAAGAGTCACAATAAAAATGTTGAAAGGCTAGACCAGGAAAACAAAACAGGAGAATCTAAGCCAGGGTACCTACTGACATTGAAAAATAAGGAAAATTGTTAAAAATCGGCTAAAGGGACTCCTTGGGATGAGACATTTTCAATGTTGTCAATTTTGAAAATTTAACTTATATGAAGCTATATAGCCTACTGATCTGAACTAAAAATACAAAAAAGTCAAAAAACAATTTTAAAGCACCGAAAAAGAGTGAAATAGTTATATTTCCAGGTTGTATATTGACATGTAAACAAAACAAGTCAGCAATATACAGCACTTCACACCACATATTCCCACGTCTTGGCCGAGGAGATCAAAGCAATCGCCGCTAATTGGTGTCTGATTGGTGTCTTATAGTCAGGACATGAAGTGATACACCTGCAACACTGATTGTCCGCCCAACGCTGGGCCGACGGCATCAACATATGGCCCAGTGCTGTAGGAACATTCAATCGTCCTTCAGCATGTGTTTAGGTATACAAAAACTTTGTTTGGGTTTTAAGCGGTTTCATAGAAATATTAATAAGAAATATTTTTAAAACTCTAAAAACTCTAAAAAAAATAAAATCATGACCCGGGGGATACACTACTTCACTACAAACTAAAAACGAAAATTGATGTCATCCCAAGGGGCTGCTTTAAAACACTGGGAATTCTATAATTTTGTGAATTATAGGGAAAACACAGTTAATTTTATCTGGTGGAAGTAGCTTTTGTCATTGCAAAAAATGCCTTGACTGAGAGTTATTCCAAACACCAAAATTTGTTGACAATAATTATGCAGTTTTATTTTTTACTCCTTCTGACTCACTGAATCTTTGTATGTACACCCTACTCCAGGCCCGCACCAAACTTTTGAAAAGGAGGTTTACGGCCGCATGTAAATGTTTATCAAAGGGTGGTTCAGAATAGCAAAAAGGATGTTCGACCCCCCCTCCCCCCTGGTGACAGGCGTGTATACTAAAAAAATAGGGTTGCGTTGGTATGACCAAAGTGTTTGGTAGAGACGACTTATTGATATCAAACACGGAAAATGTAAAAATTGATGGGAAAAGTCACGGGAATGACAGGGAATTTTACGACTGAAAAATGTGGGTACCCTGTAAGCTTATCTGTAAGCACGAGATGCTGAGCCAATGTTTCTTAATGTTTGTCGACCATCTGCGACGCTGGCCCAACATTAAAAGAAGTATTGGCTCGGCATCCCGTGTTTGCTGGGATCTGGCAGTGACTGAATAAGTAACATGTTTTGGTTGCTGTTATACGACAACGGCTCTAGTGGGGGTTTGGGAGTTACCACAAGAATTTTTAGAAAATTAGATATGGCATTTGGGGAGGGTTCAGGAGTAAAATTTGTGTGCAGTGTTGCTATTTGGGGGGGTTGTTTTTGCTTATTAGTGATTCCTCAATCATTTGATCTATCTGTTGAAAACAGTAGGATTTGAATTTTTTTTCTTACATTCCTGTGCAATTTCAC
This sequence comes from Flabesymbios commensalis, assembly GCA_964017125.1. Lineage (NCBI taxonomy): Eukaryota > Metazoa > Annelida > Polychaeta > Terebellida > Flabelligeridae > Flabesymbios > Flabesymbios commensalis. The sequence goes on along the minus strand of OZ024905.1, from coordinate 90,666,354 downwards.
TGCATTTTTCTGCCCGTCCATTTCAGAAAATGGATTGGTCACTGATTAAAGCCATGCTGTACCATGATTTAAAGCAATATGTAAGATGTCAACTAAAATTCTGACTAGTAATGTGCATCTTTTTTAGGCCTCAGTCCGATACTGATTGAGAGTCTTTTGTCATCATTTGACTTTTTGTGACATCTACTTTTCTTTTGTATCTAGAGCAAAGGTGGTATCCTGGCAAAAGCATGTGATTACATAACAGAGATTCGTACGGCTAATGAAAGTATGGCAGAGACATTAAAAGAGACAGAAAGATTATCAGTGGATGTGGAGTTATCAAGGCAGCAATGTGATGAACTTAAACAAGAAAATGCTATGCTTCGAGCGCAACTACAGCAACACGGTATTGTCCCTACAGACCTAACGGGGACAAATTCTTGAGGGTTGTGAGACTTCAATTACTCAGGTTGCTAGCATAGTATAATATATATTTATGTACTGGTATAACAAAATCGTGCTCATTGACCAGTGACAACTGACAATCGCCATACGTGTACTGTAAGTGGGATGTAATTTTTGTTACTGAGTGACAATATATTAGGCTGTATGCTTATGAGATAGTGGGCTCCCATTGACTGCGATTGTAGCCCAGCCATACAAATAGACACATATATGGGCAGGGGAAGGAGTCAAAACAAGAAAAAGTTGTGGAATTCGTTTAAATAGCAACCAAAAAAATCATGACTTGTGTGGTAAATTATATCAAGCTTTCCAAATTAACTATAAGCCATAAATAGATGTGTAAGGCAAGTAAGATTCGCATTAACAATAATCAGGTCTAATGAACTACAGCCGGAATAGATGATAGATGGAAAGGGTATGATCAGCAATCATTTAATAATCTTATATTTCAAAATCTTCACAAATATTGATTTTAATAGCAACATTTGTGTTCACTGTTTATTTGAGACTTATATACATTCAGATGTAATTTGCCAGAAATAGCTTGTAAGCTTATATACATTTAATTATGTGTACACCCTGTAAACACCATTTAATGCTATGAGGGCAGTATAGACCCAAGTGTATCCCAGCAAACACGAGACGCCCACACAATGCTGCGTTAATCTTTGGCCATTGGCGCTGAAAATGGACCAATATTAAGACAGCACCTGATAAACGTCTCGTGTTCGCTGGGATCTTATCATGTTATGCTGTCCTCGTTACCGTAGTATTATACAGCTATGAATGACTGCCTACGACAACGCCGGCTACAATGGTGTGGTATGTTTGAGCATACATGTACTAATGTGGGAATAATTAAACACAAATCAGATAATTTTCTCTTGTGTGGCAATCTTGAGGCCATTGATTATCAGATGAAAATGATCTCATTATTAATTGTTAATATTTATTCAGACATGGACATCTGCAGGTCAAATACATACATACAGTTACGATGTATTTCTGACCAGTTGTTTTTGTTTCAGTCACGGTTTAATATTTAATGGACTCAATCAGGCCTATATGAACTAAAATTAGATTGTTGATTATTGTTTCATTTCCCGTGGTGAATTTACTTGATGCACATCTTCATTGCTGGATTTCGAAGGAATGAATGAATGAAAAAAAGTATTATATTGTTAAATATGCATTTAATTTTTTGAAAGTCATGTCTCATCGAGACATCCCAGCAGACACGATACACTGAAAATAAGGCAGTTTTAATGTTGGCTCAACGTCTCCCGACGCTGCCTTCCGACGCTGGCCCAACATCAGAACAACATTGTTTCAATGTGTCGTGTTTGCTGGGATGGGCCTGTGTACTGAGGCCATCTTACATATTATGTTTATGAGCTAAGCTGCTAATTCACTACATGACAGGAATGTACAGAAAAAAATAAGGACTTTCCTATCAGCTACATTTTAACATTGTCTCAGAACACAGTTGGCCCAAGGCTGCTTAACTCATTCCAGACAGAGCCTGAGATATATCGGGCAAGCTCTTTCGTCAGTTCAAGCCGCAGCCCGATATAACTTGTGTCAAGTCTTCATAAAAAATATGTTTATAGAAAATGTCCTGTGCACAGAGACATGAACATATATGAACATATATGTACATATATGTACTGAGAGTGCCGTCTTGAATGAGTTAATGTAGCTGCATTGAATGACTTTAAAATATATATAGATGTACCAGTATTTTTATTTATCCCTGCCATAATTTGAGAAATATGTTACTAGTATCATATGCCTACATGTATGTATTCCACACTTCGAAATATGGGCTACTGATCGACCATAACTTTCCATAATGCTATAAATTGGTCGTCATAGTACAAAATGACTAATTTAGTGTTGCTATCTGTGCAGAGTTAATGACACTGTTTTAACATAGGCCTACATAGACCAATGTGTCCGTCATTATTTTGAGCCTGGTATTCTTATTCATTTATGATTTTTTATATATTTTGAGTTGACCATGTGAATCCAGAAATGGTATTTAAAATGTCTTTAAACTAGACCGTATAGGGAGTAAGGCTTCCATACTGTAACTCACTTTTTATATGTTCTTTATAAGTATACCCAAACTATACCCATGGCTGCTAATATTTTCAGGGGCGGATCCAGGAGGGGGGGGGGGGCGCAGCGGGCGCAAGCCCTCCTATTTTCGCCAAATACTTTAAAAAGTCCCCATAACTGGCTAAAATTTACCAAAAAATCTTGGGGGCAAGCCTCTAAAATCTCGGGTTCCCCACTTTCTACAGATCCTGGATTTATCACTGAGTTGAGCTCAGTAGTAATCATTGATGTGATTTTTAAGTACTTACCTGTAGATCTGATGATATTTGTGAGGTTTTAATTTTCGTGAATTTTGCCAGGAAGACAAATTAGCGTATTCAAGAATCGTGAGAAAATTATTATTGTAATAGCGCTACTAAAGAATAATGAAAAATCCAAAAATTAGAAATTTGCGGAAAAATGCCACATCTACAGTACTTAGCTTTTATATAAAGTGGCATGAAAACCTTTTTTTTTCATCTCGGCTTGGAATTTTACAACATTATTTTGTACCCCATTACAAGGGACGATTTAAGCGATGGCCCATGTCCAGTGATTTAGATCTGATAAGGGCTAGTCAATGTAATCAGTTACTGGTCAGTAGGCCTACATGTATATTCAGCCTATTTTTTCCATTTTAATTTTAAGAATCATAATTAGACACAACCAAGATAAAGACTGCGGCTCCATTACCAAAAATGATTGATATCAGAATAGGGCCTACATGAGTGTTCATTTTAGTAGGGGGCTAAAGTGACTTCATGAAACTTTTCTGAAAGTGAAGCGTGAGAAATATATATTCTGGAAACAAATCAGGACCAGTATTTTAAATGTAGGGTAAGCAACTGCCAGTAGGAATTTCCACTCAGGACTAACTTCACTATCACATCTTGAATAGTATAGTATAACAAATCACATGTGCAAGTCACAACTGTAAACTGAAAAAAAGACATCATAGTTATATTACACACAGTGCTTAAAATGATAAATCGATGAAATGTTTGTAAGGTGTTTAATTTATTTATTTTGCGATATATTATCAGCCCACTGAGCTGACTTGATGAATTGCAGGCTGAATTTAAGAATCCCTCGTTAGGCTGGATGGTCAACTGTCAATCACTATGGCGCATCCGCTGCGTTTTGTGATCGTAAACATCATAATAAATAATAATGTTTTCCAATTATGTGTCTGGGGGATTATTCTGTTAATACACTTTCACCTCGCCTGCCTAAATGACTAGATTTTTGGGGTGTGACCATACCCTGAAAAAGACTGATGCGCGACATAGCGACAATTGGTCAGCCCTGGGATGTGTTACGGCGCCTGTAGACGTTTGCAGTTTTAATAAACGAGTCGTTGATAAATATTTCAGTGTATTTCATGCCTTTATATTATAATCTCTCACGGCAACATTTGATTGCCATCAGTCCGTCGCCGTGATCTCAATGAACAAGGCAACTAATAGTAGGACTATACACAGTTGTGCTGTGTATTAATGTTCATTTCCTGTATTTTCACATTAAAATGAGCAGGATATATATTTAGGCACATAAGTACATGAAAATATATGTAACATTTGATTCGGCCCACCGTAACAGTATCTAATACGCCAGCCAGATCTATAAACAATGCAACTATAGGCCTATTAGTAGTAGTAGGCCAGCTAGGCCTATTACGGTTTATTTCATGTATACATAATTCTTACATCAAAATACGCCGGATAAATATAAAGCATATAAAGTAATATCAAATGGGATATAGTATCATATAATATGAAATTCGGTTGAAAATAAAGTCTTTTTCGGGGTATCTTGTCTTTTTCGGGGTATGGACGCACCGGGGCATAGTCCTGCCTTAGGGCTCCCTTCTGTCACGATATTGCCTTGATTGTACAGAAAGGGACGTAAAGCAAATTTGCAAAAACATATGTTTTGCACTTCAAATAATTGCAATAACTGTTGCAGTTTTTGACTGATAACTTTATTGCCTGCTTTGCTGTTTTAAAGTGCTGCTCTTCTGCCCATGCTATAGAGGATGCTTGCTTTTTGCTATGTAATGTGAAATTATCTCAATAAAGGGAATACATGCACTGTAGCCCTGTTCCATTCCGTTGTATATTCCACACTGGGATTGCTTTATCTAATGCAATAAAAGGATTATTGCTTTTAGTTTAAACTTCGTTACAATATTTGTGTGCTGAATATGCAATATGACTATATGTAATGAAATGCGATGATCATTATATTATGCCAAAAAAGAATGACTTTGATATACTCTCATGTCAATAATGTTAACGAAGACATACATTGTTTTGAGCCGTTAATCGTAATAAAAGCTTGAAATTTACATGGCAAATGACCCCACTTCATAGAACTTTGACCATGCGAAAAATGTAGCCCACAACCAAACCAATGATTAGTGGCTCGGAACAATTTATCTATTTTAATTATTTAGTATAAGCTTTATTTGTATCAAAACAGTACTCGAAGATTGATTTTTGTGCAGTGCAAATATATTTGTTTCTGACTTTCACGCATCTGTCTGAATTATGCATCTGGTGTCACTTGATTGTACATGTTCTGAACATAGTGCTAATGAACAGATAAATGTCAATGTTCAAACGTTCAATGTAAATAATGTGAATAGTATGTATATAAAATAAGGAAATAAATTTTTGTCATAATTTGTTGTTTGAGGCTAACTCTGTTTTTATTTAGTAGGCCCTATGGATTAATACCAAAATTATGAAACCACTGTTCAGTGTCAGCGGTGGGATGAAATATGTCTTGGCCACTGTGGCTAAAACTTATGAAAAAGTTTCAGCCCCATTTTTAGCCCGCCTTTTAATTAGAGAAGGTGGGCTATTGCAATTGAAGTTCGGCGTCGGCGCTAACATTTACTTGTGGGCGCGCTAATTTGAAGAGTTTTTCATGTATCCTTCCCAAGTTTGTTATGCATGTTACAATTGACCAGTTCTCGGAATAGTTCGATAATGGCTGAAAAAAATCATTATGGACGATTTATTGCAATTTTTCGTATTTTATGTCAATAATTTGAGCCGGTGGGCACAATAACTTAAAAAAATTTCATGTATCCTCATCAAATTTGTTACCATGTTACTAATAAGCATTTCTCGTACAAGTTCAATAATGGCAGGAAAAAAATCAAAAAGGCAAATTTATTGTGACTTTTCGCATTTTACGTCAATAATTTGTCCTTGTGGGCGCGATAACTTGGAAAGGTTTTTCATGTATCCTCTTCAACTTTGTTATTCACTGATGCATGTTACTAATAATAAGATTTTGGTTTCTTCCTTAGGGCTTGCAGGTACGCCTGACATGTTGTGTAGGTCTAATTAGAAAATAATATTAGATAAGACAAAATAGCCGCCACACTGCCATGACCTAACAAGATATCCATCTCAACATGATCACAGCGGATATGCTCGAAAATTTGTCTTTGTTGTCGTTGGCTGTGATCTCTTCAAAAGTGTGTAGGGCCTACTATTTGACGAGAACGTGATATGCATCATAAGACCTCTGTTTTTTAATGTTGACAATGATACGAATGTTGATCGAGAGATAAATGTTATCCACCCTATCATAATAATCAATTGGCACAGATGTTAAAAATGTTTGATAAATAAATATTTGTGCCCTCGCTGTGCTACCGGAATAAAGGGTTCAATGCACACTGGCCGGGCAACTTCATGTCTTTGGTTAGAGGGGCTTGCTGCACACTGCATAGCCTACATGTGTAAACATCAGCTCTCAGTGGTAATGGACTCGCTGCACACTGAGGTAGGATGAGGGTCTGGTTACACACTGGATAAATCTCATCAGTGATGAGGGGCAGCATGGTTGCACATTGGGTAAACCTCATTTTTCAGGGATGAGGGGCTCGCTGCACACTAGGCAAAAATTATCTTTTGTAGATGAGGCCCGTGTTCTCTGCTGCTACACTTTCTGTAAACCTCTCATTACTCAGGGATGTGGGGCTCACTGCACACTGGGTAAACTTCATATCTCTCAGGGAGTAGGGCTGTTTGTGTGAGGGGCTGGTTGCACGGTAGGCCTATAGCTATATGCCTACACTGGTTATATTAAACCTCATCTCTCAGGAGTGGTCAGGGGTTTATTTTGCAAAGGGCAAAGTGAGTAAACCTCATCTTTGAATGAAGGCCGGGCCCGCTGCACACTGGGCAAATTAAACTTGGGGATGGGGGCTCGCTGCAGCTGCACCCTGTGTTTACAGCTTGATCACCACTTGAGAGGCTCATTGCACACTGCGTATGGGTAGCCTAAACTAACTTCATCCCTTAGGAGGGAATATAGGCCTATAAGGGGCTGCAGGGGTTCATATCCCACTAAGGTTATCAAAATCATCTTAACTTTCTCTTATTCCCATTAGAAAAGTTAACATTGATCTTTTGTGAAGGAAATAAGAGAAAGTTAAGATAATCCTAATTTTAAGATGCTTAGTGGGATGCACGGGCCCCTGGCTGCACACTAAGTAAACGTCATCTTTGGGAGATTAGTGGCTCGCTGCACATGCGCTCTGGGCAAATTTTATGTCCTGGAATTGAGGGGATAGTTGCGCACTGTAAACCTACCTCTCAGGCTTGAGAGGGTTTAGATCGCTGCACACTGGCCAGACTTCATCTCTGATGGATTAGGGGCTGGTGCAAGAATGATCTGCCGTCTCAAGTTAAAAGAGTGTATAATCAAAAATTGTGCTTTTGATTTTATCACTTTAAACATGTTAAATGACTATAATATGTGTATTTCATGTAGATCATGCGTCCTTTTTTGGTCTTTTCTCCACGCAAGACTAACCATACGCCCTTTCTCCATGTAATTGCGTTGTCAAGAGTAAAACCTTGCCTACATTGTAGCCTATTTTGAAACTATTATATTAATCAATCTACCCCTGGGAAATTTATAACATAGGCTAGTTCTATAATCTGTGATATGACTTGATCAGCTGATCACCCCCAGTCATTCCGTTGCCACTAGCCTACATGTACGTAGGCTTGATTTTTTTCAAATACTTCAAATATATAGCCTATATACTGTTCACACTTCCTGGTCGTTTTCATATTAATTAATAACTCTCAATAACCCACCATGCCCTATCACCCCCACCCTCACATCATCATCTGTACATCATTCATCTCATCAATTGACTACAACGTTTTTATCATATTACAATGTCACTTAAAAGACCATTAATGCCGAGAAGTGACCTAAAGCAATGAATTAGTACTACTAACGCTACTTCATATTACTTACTCTATCAGCAACTGTTGTCTAGATTAACATTGATATCGTGGTCGTTGGTGTGACCACTGGCAGGAAAACCTTATGGAATTAAGCCATGGTAAATGACAGCAACGCAGTGGGATAGGATAAATTAATTTTACAATTCCCGGTGGCAGATCCAAGAATTGACAGACCGACGGGGGGGGGGGGGGGTTGAAAGAATTTATATACACCACAGCTGGCACACCCGGCCTGTTATAATTTTTCTAGAAGGGCATGTTCACGGAAAAATTTAAATCGAAGGCCTCAAATGTCGCATGGTCGTTTTTTTTGTTTTGGGGACCCTGAACGGGTGGGCTGCGCCCCACCTCTGGATCCGCCACTAATTCGACCAACTATATAAATCATCATCCAGACCTACCAATAGATTGTGTCAACTGAAGGTGACAGATACATATCTGCTGGGTTTTATTGTCCTAGTTTTATTTACTTTTTATGTCAGCCGATCTGTAGGCCTATGGCGATGTGCCTGGCCCTCTGGCCGATTTGTTATCACTTATAATAAGTTGTGGGTTAATTATTTTGTATACTTCGCCGTGTTGGAGTATGCATACTCCAACACGGCAAGGTATACAAAATAATTACCCTTTACCATCAAAATTATATCGAAAACATGAAAACTGGCCATATACACCCTTTGGCTGTGATGCATGTACACTGCATGCATGGGTAATAATTTCATCCCCAGAGGAAAAGGGAGGAGGGGCCCGACACATAATCACTTATTGATTTAATCACTTTTGGTCTACTATCGTTGTCAATGTTAGGATTTAGTTGACTCACAACGTACACAAAGTCACATCGTACCCTGCGTAGTAGGCCTAGTCCAAGCTAGTGCATGGGCACTTGACCTTGTTTTGAGACATCTATAAAGTTTATGACGGCTTTTACGTAATTCGACCATGCTGATTCCAAATCCGATAAGTGCCAGATTGTAAACCTTGAGCATTTTTCACAAAACGCACAATTCAAAATGGCTGCCAAATTAATAAAACAATAGAATTTCTATTGATTTATCACATTGCTACATGTGATTTATGGTTTCTAGGTGATTTGGCATCAAGAAAATCATTTATTTGCTTTTTGAAATAGTTTTACATATATTTCACCTACAAATCCAAGATGGCCGCCGTTCTTTTATTTTTTGTGAGTGGAGGCCGTACACGATGCTGTTATACAATAGTCCAGGGGAGCAGTGATGAAGGCATGTAGGCCTACTAGCTTTTCAGTGATAGATAATTGAGTCAGAAGATGACGAATCTTTCCAATGTTTCTGATGTGCAGAGAGGCAGCACTGCAAACGGCACTGACATGTTTGTTAAGGGTCAGACAGCTGTCCAGTGTCACTCCAAGACTCTTCACATTCTTTGCAGGAAGAATGTATATTCCACCAATTTGCAATGGTCTCAAGATAATTTTTGGACGAAAATTCAGCCTTGTATGTGTAGAGGACCTCTGTTTTCCCCCCCCATTTTGTTTAGGTCTGTTTTTCACCATCCATACAGGCCTATCTATGTCACGAATGCAACTTCCAGTCGCTGCATGAATATTTCCGCGTCTGTGAGCGAGAAAGAAATGTGCAATTGTGTGTAGTCTGCATACATGTGATAACTTAGTCCGTGTTTCTTGATAATCTCACCTAAATCAACTGTATACAGTGTGAAAAGCAAGGGTACAAGAACAGACCATATGACATAGTGATTTAGGGGAGACCGGGGCACCATGAACATCGGGGCACCGTGAAAATCTGTCTTTTTGGCCAAGTGCGTTGTCCAATTTTAACAAAATAACACTCTAGGGAATGGTTTTAAGCTGTTCTATTTCAGCAGAAAAATTGGTGGTGATTCATCAAGGCTTGTGTAAGCTATGGCGAAATATTTGTTTTTGAAGGGTTAAAGTAAATTTTTGTGATACACGGATTTTGGTAATACATTAAAGACTCCTTTGAACTAAGTTAAAAGAAGAATCACATAATAGCTAGTGAAAACTGTGTTTTTTCATGAACCATGGGCGATAATGGAATATTCTACCTTAAGCTAGTCAAAGCTACACTTATAACAATCGTCATGCTGGGGCACCATGGACGGAGTACAATGGACATGTTTTGGGGCACCATGGACGTGTCCATGGTGCCCCATTATTGGCATTAATGTCCATGGTGCCCCGTCCTCAGAGGAAATATATATTTTTAAATCTCACTACCCCCAAAATGAAGATTTCTACATTTAAATATTACTTTTTATTTTCATTTCACTATTAAAAATGTGTTGATTGAAGTCCCTCCAACATGCCTATAGACATGTCCATCGTACCCCACCCCTATGTCCATGGTGCCCCGAGCTCGGGTTACCATGGACTTTGTTGAATTTTTTTAAAATTGATTTTTAAGTAACATCCAACATGAATGCATGTATTTTATTCCAGGCAGACATTAGTTTAGTCCAGTGTTATCCAACGGTCGATAATACGTTAATGTGCTACAAAAATATTTGAAGTAAATCCAAAATGAAAAATAGGTGTCCATGGTGCCCCGCTCTGATACTTCAGACCAGCAAACGTATTCTGTATGACACATTCGTGATTAATTTTGTTGTCAATGTATTTTTGGTTTAAAGAGAAATTGTCATCGTGAATCACAGTTGTGTACGCTTTCGTCATGTTAGCATGATTAAGCCTGAACGAACTACCAGACGGGTTGTCACAGCTGATTTGGAGCATTCATAGTTTTAAATTACAAGTTTTAGTATGTACTTCACGTATAATATTATGCAAATTAAATGCATAAATTATTATCGTACAGCTGTAGCTGATCAAGTTCAGTAGCTCCTTTGACGATATACAATGTATAAGAGTGTTATGGCTTTGAGTATGTATTAAAACAAAACCGAGTAGGCTAGTAGCAGATAAATTTATATAAAATGTGCTGTGCGTTATTATTGCTGCTGTAATGACTAAAATTAAAAAAGAGCCTATAGATGTCTAGGCCTACATAATTTAGCCTACAATGTGCGAAATATACAAAAGGGAATAATCAACATGATATAAAAGGTCGTCCCGGTAGCTGTTGGCTTTATTATGCGCTTGTTGAATTCAGCTTTAGGTCGATACCGGTCTCTTTAAAACCATCGATGTTAGGTTATACAAATTTTTACAAGTCCAGTCCGCTGCAGCTTCTAGAGCAGTGGTTTAAAAGTTAAAATATGTGATAGGCTATCTTGGATTTCTGCAGAAGTGGACTAACTTCAGAAATATAATTTGTATGTTAAAATTAGTGGGAAAAGACATCTAACACATTATTTTTTGGCAAATGGTTCAAAATTTACCGGGGCAATAGGTGCCGGTGGCGACCATTTTGGATTTTCTGTTTTAAAAAAGTTTCCCCAATCCCTATCTCACCTTACGAATTGTATATATATAAAAAAAAACATTATATAGGGGCCTATGTTACAAAACAATGTTCAGTGACAAAATACATTACACTATAGGCCTACTCGTCATCAAATTAAAAATGATCAACCAGGATCGCATGATTTTAGATGATTCCACCCTCAATATTGAACCAATTTCCTTGAAATTTTGCACAGGCCAGTTTCTATTAAAATCCTATCAGCGGTAAAAAAATCGCAAAATTATATATTTAATATTTCAAAACTTAGACCATTTGCCATGTAATAAAATTCTAGAACATGGGGTTAGGCCCTATAGAGGGACGTCGTAATTTTAATTTACTACATGTCAAATGGTCTAACTTTTGAAATACGCTATATAATTTGGTTGATCATCTTTAATTTGACGGCGAGTAGGCCTATAGCTTAGACTAGGCCCTATAGGAAAAGTTAAACAATATTGATGTTTATCGAAAGCACCGGGCAGCCTGTTTATAAGGCTAGCTAACCCAAACAACAAGCACATATTTATCATTTACATTATGAGCCACCCTGATTATGAGCTGTCAAAAACTTGTTTGAAACAGAGCTTTGATATGTTTTTCTGATGACATGCACAGAGAAATATAACGATGACATAATCAATATAGTCTATATGGTCGATTCCCCACGGAAGTAATGCATTTGGACCTTATTTTGAAAAAAAGTTCATTTTCTCAATATTCAAAATAAACAGCGCCTTTATATTACGCCTTCTGAAGCGCGGCACCTGCACCTAATCAATAGCCAACACTTTTTTTGCTTTTCTAAATTTGAATTGGTTTAATTCATATTTTTTGGAAATTTAAAACTCGTGTAACCCTACGAATACAGCTTGTGTTATGATATGAGTAAATCAATATTGCACAATATAAATATTTTACCCAATATATCTATGACCTGAGCTGTGCTTGCTGTTTATTTGCTGAGCCGAATTCATTGTGGAGCGTGTCCACAAAATAATGTTGGTAATAGTAACAGTTAAAATAGGTGCAATAATTTAAAGTGCGTTTTTGTAACCATACAAATGCGCTTCCATGTTCTATCAAACGAATACTACTACAAATTGACACAAGCTCTTTTCTCTGAATACACTTGTGGTACCAATGTATAATATGGGCAAGTAAAGTATCGGAAAATTATACCATTTTTTTAATTTATTCCATTGAACACTACGGTTTTTTTTAATATGTGTAACCCTACGAATTTTAAATAAAGAAATGGTAGCTGTGGAATTCTATGAAAGGACATGGGGTTTACCACCTTGTCTAACAGAATAACCAAGGTACAGTGTACGTGACAGTCAGATTTTAGTGGTTAACATAGATATATTGAAACGTCAGCAATGTTTGAATTTCTAATATATCCTACAAATTATCACAGTGCTATATTTCACTGTGTAGGTGTGGAGAATACAAGAGTTAATTGAATATCTATGATGCATTATCATGTCATGACATGACAATATGTGGACGATATCATTTAAAATATTATTATGTAATAGAAGAGCCACCAGAGACTGATGATATTGTCATTCGTATGGTTACACAAATGTTAGGTATTCGTAGGTTTACTATTTACAAGAGAAAAACGTTGAATGATTAAAAAATGTGTATTGTTCTCATTGCAAAACAGGCCAAGAATAAAGCTAACATCATAGTGAGCACTTATAAGGTGTAAAACTCAACAAGGGAATAAATATTTCTATCCAAAAAATAAAATACACGTTTTTAAAACGTGTGAAAATTATTTTAACTCACCAATGCAAAGGCTTATTTACTGTTAATATACTTTGTAATACATCATATTAAAAATATATCTAACGTGTATTCTTGTGTGTATTACAAATATTGGAAATATTAATTTAAACATATCTAGCATCTAAAAGAGTTCACCACTGTGTGCATTCGTAGGCTTACCAATCTCACAAATAGCTTCTATGTTGTATAACACAACAGGCCTACGTGTTTAATTGGCATTGCGAGACCTTTATCTAAAAACACGATATTTTTCAAAAAACAATATATACAAGCAAGCCAAAACAAGTGGTATTTTAAAACTTGTGTGATACAATAGCGACATAATCACTGTCTGACTTCACCAGTTGGTAATACATGAATATTTGACAAATTAGATATTTTGTTTGATGGTCTATGTGAAGATAATTATAGCGTGGTAAATCTATTGGATATTGAGCAGTATCATACGGGAGAACACACATGTGTTTAAATAATATAATGAGCCGTCAATATTGCAGTAACTGTTATTGTGATGATTTTTCATAGGCCACCTAGATAGAGTAACCCTACAAATGACAGCGGAACCCTACAAACAAAGCTGGTATGAACATTTTGAATCGACGTAGAGCAACCAGTTTTACCCATTTTTGTTCATTGTAGCTCTATCTGTCAAATACCTTTCACAAGTGAATGATATATGTATGTATGTAGGCCCCTATATTTTTTAGGTTGACTATTAATTCAGTGACAAACAATAAATAAATTATTCTAGTGATTCTCAAGCACCTCGTTGCTAAAAACTCTTTATTCCATCCTTCTCTGATTGTTTATTAATGTGGCTGTCAAAGTAATGATAGTTATCGATACAAATCGCTTATAACACAACAATTATGTTAATTATTAGCCTTATTTTTCAATAAAATATCAATTTGTAACCCTTTGTAACCTTTAAAACCTATAAGAAAAACGTTTAGATCAACAAATGATATGAAATCATGATTTTAAACAAGATGCTCCATTTACATTTTAATATTCAACTGCCATTTCCACTCTAAGCCTTGAATTGGAAGAAATATTATGTTTGACATGTGTTTTTTTTGTATATTTTCTGAATATTGATTATTTGCAGCAGAGTAGAAGTGCATGGCTACAAATCATTATGTGCAGTATCAAATTTTCGGAGCTGTTATTAAACTATTCTAAACATTACCACCTAATTGTTACCGCTGGAATTGCTGTACTCTTTGCGACCAAAGTCTTAGTTACATTATGGCATTTACATATTACATAATATGCATTCGCAGGGTTACTCTGGTGTTCAATAATGAGCATGAACTCCATTCATGTTACAACTATCATATATTAAGAGCTCGCATATATTTTTTGTGAAAGTTCCATATGTCTGCGATATAAACTGAAGAATTCAGGACTGTGCAACAAAGTCGTTTTTTTGCCAATATGCATCACTTTCGTGGGAATCGACCGTATGATATGTGCCCCCCACATTGGACAAACGTCCCTTGTTGACCCGCTTGTTGGCTGGAATGGAGGAGTTGAGACTGACGCGAGCGACATCTATGGGTGGAGACAGGTGTCCTTTACTTTGTAATGATTTGGCTTCAGCCAATCACGATCACGGTGTGTCTCACGGAGCATGCCGAACATTCCCGATGTGGTGACGTTGTTTACCATTTTATGATTATTGCAAAACACGTCATTTGCACGTTGAACGATCAGCAGGAGTCCCCGTAATTTTCCAATATGTTAGATTTATTCACCATCTTCAGTAAAGGTGGAATGGTCCTTTGGTATTTTCAAGGGACGAATGGTGATTTTACTAATTCAGTTAACGCTCTGATAAAAAGCGTGATTTTGCAGGTGTGTACTGAAATCTGGAAATGGAATGAAATGAATGTGATTGACTGATCATCTGATTCTGATGCCGATGGTCTGATCGTCTGATAAGTGATGCACTGATGATGGCAGTGTCACTGTCAGTGATCATGGTGATGGCACTGATCATGCAAAATGGCATGGCAATGGCAAAGTCAATTATGATATTGGCAATATGTTATAGACTATATAGTCTGTATTCAATATGTTACTTCTTACTCTTAGGCCACTGTGATGTGAGTGTGACTGTGTTTAATTTTTCTGTTTAAGATCAGAAAAAAACCACATATTATCATGACATATCAGTAAAAAAAACATTGAACCTATTTTTTTAAAAGTTACCGTAGGCTAGTCTAGGCCTAATGTCAAAAATGAGGGCGGTCGAGAGAAAAAACCATTGGACAAATTTCTAGAAAAATTATTAAATAAGGACGACAAAATAATAAAACTTTTGACCTATTTTAAAAAAAGTTAATGAGAGCGACGGAAAAAACAATCAAAAAAAGACATGGCTGGAAAAATATATTTTATCTTTCGAAATGAACAAGTTAGTTTTTTTCGGAATGTTTTTTTTATCGTCCGAAATTGACCATGTTGACTGTTTTTTTCGGAAATCGGCAAGAATCCAATGCATGCGCTAGGCAGGAAAAAACCTTTTTTTTGTGATGCGCAGCCTAAATCTAATGCGCCCTCTTATCTAAAACAAAGAAAAAAACATAGTGGCCTTAGTCTTATTCACCAGCTTCGATGCCATGACCATGTTAATAATTTATACTAGAACCTTAGTCCTAGGGCTAGGCCTAATAGATACCATAGCATAGGCATATCCTATCACATTGATTATCCTCACCTGGTCAGGCTGGTGTACTGTAGGCCTAGGCTAGGCCTCCTAGTCTCTAGAGGTAAATTCAGTAAATTTTTAAATTGTCAAATACAATTATGCTGAGCATTTTCTCCTAACTGCCGACATGCTATTGAAAGAAATATTTGCCCACATTCCACAGTTTTCACTGAGCAATAGAAATGCTGTGCTAAATCAAAATCTGAGCTAATTATAAAAAGGTCCAAAAGATGTGACCTTAATTTTGCGAATTCTGTCAGGGATACAGTTCTAAGCCAAAACATCACCCAGACACTTTTTAAAGCAGATGAATAAAACTACTGAGATGTGCTATCTGTAGATATCAGGTTTTAACCCTTTGAGCACTGATTTCGACTGCAGTAGACATTCTGTATTTTTATTAACACCTGTACGACCCCTGATAACGAGCTGTTAACAGTGAAATATGCCATCAATCTTGAAACACTGTATATTCAGATATTGGGACTTAGATTTTACAAATAACATAAATTTTCAGTCATTTGAAGTTGTGTGTCGCGGTAGCGAGACACAACTTCAAGTGACTGAAAATTTAAATTACATAGCTCAGTGTTCTAAGGGTTAAGATACATCAGGGCACCCAATGAGTGCCCCGCAATACTGTAACAGAGCGAATATACCACATAACAATCAGAATCAGTTTTTTTTAACATGTTTAACATGTTTAAGTCTATTTAATTCTATTTTCTAAAAAAATTGATGGATTCTCATCCTCATAGCCATGAAACTTCCATGTTTACCCTGGGTGCACCCCATGAGGAAGTGCAGGGCAGGCAAACAAAACTTCACCCAGGTTTCACTCTGAGAAAACTAGTGCAGCCTTCCCCAGGTATCTCAATTCTTGGTGATTCCCACATTGTACTTTCCAAACGGGCTTGAAAATGTCCTCCAGAACTTCCTCTCTCCTGTGATACCAGTTTAGACAATATCTTGAACAGCATCCTCGACAGTTGACTATCGGTCACTGTTTAAATTACATATCACCCCTGCGAAGGAACTGTTGAATATTTTCCACCACCCTCACTGACAGCAGGTATCATGTTTGTATAATAAGTGACAAGGATGAAATGTTTGTGATAAATAATCCCTTCTGGTGTAATATAATACATATGCACACAGCTCATAGTTGAGTGCATTTTTTTGCAACACAATAATGTTTACAATAGATATAGATGTAAGCTTGCTAATACTGCATCTATTTTTTTAATTTTTTTTTGTAGGGGGGGGGGGGGGGCGTTTGGAGGATTGGAGGGCTGGCGTTTCCTCAAAATTACTTGTCTTTGCTTCTATCACTAATAAGATATATTCTGACACATATATATACAATCAAATATACTTCTAAGGAGAATCACATCAATTTTATGACACTCCTAACTGACATTGTAAATGTTTGTTATGTTACTTTTCAATGAAATTACATGTTGTGTACATCACAATCCTGTCGCTTACATCACAAACTCATCTTTGTGCGATAATTCCCAGCTTAACTAATTGTTCATAATATGAGGTATATGAAATTGTTACTTTAAATAATAAAATATATTGAGAATGTTCACAGTTTTTTCAAATATTTCCTGTGACGTAAGCAACGCATACATCACAACACTAAAATCTCGGAATAAGCCTAACATTCAAGATATTTTTCTGTTTTCTTTGCATAACATCAAAGCATACCTTCCCATGATCGCCTATTATCCCTAAACTAAGTAAAATAATTCAGATATTAATTTGAAAATACCTATCATTTTGTAAGAAAAAATAGTACCAATTTACCACTAGGTGGCGCTGTGAAAAATTATTTATTATTGATAACAGTCAGGAAAAATAAATTCATACAAAAAAATTTGAGCAAAGCTGTTATTTTTCTAACAACCAAAGTAATTTTGTGTTTGAATGCTTTAAACAGTTAAAAAAATAGCTGTTATGTCGCAATTCCATGGTTTTGCAAATCAATTCATAGCACCTAAGCCACGACACATGCTCTGCCCAGGCCTCTGCTTTAGAGTCAGTGTGGGTGCGACCTGGCGATTGAGGTCCATAAAGATCTACAGGGTGCTCAGAGTCAGAGCCTGTGTCAGCTGTAAATCAGTACAGGGAATAATTTGTCCAGCCGCAAATGTGCAAAACTACTTTTCTCCATACCAAAAAAAAACTAGTCTTGGTACACCAACATATTATTGTGTAGCATATGCCCACAATTGAGTAGCAAGTTTTTTGCTTCACTACACCAGGGACAGTGGAAGCTGGTCCAAAATGCAAGTTCGCTTTTCGGGTATTACTCAGTCAATTCTCAAGTGATTTTCACACAAATTTTGTAACCATTCTTACCTAGTCATTTTGCAACAGTGCTCGATTTTGGGAGATTTGAGGTGAGAGCCAGCAGGGCACCCACCTAGAAAATCTACAAAGCCCATCATTTCATTTGAGTGCCCGAAATAAATTGACCTGTAGCAAGCCACAAGGGCACAGTCATGCAGCTGATAGAGAGCCCTGCAGAAAATTTAGGAGCCTCGGGCACTCCTCAAAATCTAGCACTGGGCAACAACCCTGAAAATTGCAAGAAATTCCAGTGAGTATTTAAAAAGCTGGACTACTTGACATGGAGCACTTCTGTAAATAAATAGTCATGCTTTTAAAGAGTGAAGCATGTGTTAAGTGAGTTAAGTGTTAAGTGAGTCTTAATTTTTTGCAGGAACGTGGAGGAAGCCAGAATTTTACACATGGTGCACTCTGTCTGAAGTATGTTTTGGATAATGAATTTGAACTTGTTTTTGTGGTGAGTATAACTATTAGCTGCCACTGCTTGTCACATGTATTGTAGTTTTATATTTCCCGAAAATGTTGTATTTAGATATAATCATGTTAGTAAGCCATTTTTGCAATGTTGAACTGTTTTTTTTATTTTTATTTTATTACAGGTTGGTTATCAGAAAATATTACAATTGTCATATGTAGACAAGTTTCTCACTGATATTCAGCGAAAATTTCGTGATATATACCAAAATGATCTACACAATGGAAAAAGTAGGAGAAATTTTGATGATTTTACGCCTTTATTCACAAACCTTCTGAGAGAATCTGAAACAACAAGTAAACAAGTTGCTAAAGCTAACAGGTGAGATTTTTCTGTATTTTTTTAACCCCCAAAGCCCTTAATTAATTTGTAAAAAAACCACTGGAATGAAATGTTTTTTTTAATTTTAAATCATCATAAATGTCTTAGTTAGTTCTTTCTGATTCATTTGAACATGTTGAATACCTATGTGATTTGTCTACGACCAGTAGAAATATTTTTACTCTTACAGTGCGGTGATTGACTTTAGTTGTCAGAATCTGCCATCTGCAGACGGCAGACTCTTACGACTAAAGTTTATCCCCGCGCTGTAAGGGTTACACCTAATTTATCCCCTCGAATACAGTTGTGCATAATGACAGTCTAAATTTAACTTGTCATCGTTTGTTATTCCAGACCAATGCGGAGTTTTGGTGAATCACAAAAGTCAAAGAAAACTATAGCTTCAATGATAGAAACTAAAGGAAAAAACAAAGAAGTTGGCAACAAGTCAAACAAAGGAAAAAAAGGGAAAAATGGTATTGAAAATAATCTTGGCTTGTGCTGTACAGTGAAACCTCATTGTTAGTAGAGCTTTAGCTCTACTGCTAGCATGGTGTTGGTCTGAGTGGTTTTCTGTATGAATTATTTCACGACAATAACTTGAAATTTATCGAATTGAGAACATATCTATCTCCATGTGTGTGTTAAGAAGAACTTTTTTCATTGCACCACGAAGCCACATTTTGAGATTTTAGCGTAGATGGTCCGATGAACACTGATACAAACGACGCCTTATTTCCCCATCTCTAATACCATGTCAGTCATTCGAGGTTGTGCATCTGGCTATATTAGGTGACGTCACGCGTGGCATGTGACCTTAGCAATACACCAGCAATACCAACCTGACAGTGTAGGCCTCAGTTGATACACTGTGCTATCCCTATGAACGTATGCAGTATGCATATATACCTACCCTTGTGTATACATATCTGTATAAGACACATGACCTGTAAGGAACATCAACCCTGCAAACACCTATATGATCCAAGTGAATTTTGTTTGAATGTTGGCCCGCTGTATCGACGTCGGCCCGACATTAAAACAACATTGGGTCAACGTCTCGTGTTTGCTGGAAAGTGCACCTGGCTTAATAGTAATACGGCAACGCTAACCAAATGTTGGGCCAGCGTCGTAGATGGTATGCCAGCATTAAAACAACGCTGGCTCCATGTGATTGTCCAGCGTTATAGTGTTTGCTAGGTCAGTCTGTCCAGTGTCTGTCCCATAGGCATAGGCCTACACAACAACACTCAGCTGACACAAGAAAAGACGTTGAATCAATGTTGATTCACCGTTCTTTCACCGTCTACAACGTTGAACCAACGTTAATCCAATATTGATTCAACGTCTTGTCTCTGCTGGCCTGCCAATACACATGTATATATAATATGCCTATCGGCCACTCACTGCCCAACAAAACAAACATTCACCCGATGTGGCATTAATGTTGGGCGACCTTCGTAGTCGATTCTCTAACATTAAACCAGCAAAAAATCAATTCATTGATATTAATTAATATATTTGTTGCTTAATTGTGAAACTGCTGCATTTTAGCTTTCCTTAAAACACTGACCCTGAAGCCCAGCTCAAGCTCTACTTCAGTGCCGTCAGGCTCTAGTTCTCATTGTTCATGTCACTGTCCTCAGGAGGTTCTCCTGACCTAGGTTAGCCTTTACATGTGCACATAGGTGGCATGAAACCCCAGTCATTCATTCATAATATTCATTCAGTTCTGAAACCGGATTGGAAAAATTTAAAATTCTCAGACAAATTTTGTTCTGGTTACCATCTACATAAATTTTCTCATTACAAATATTTCTTATCTTTTAGTCTTTTAACATTTCACTTTGTACTAGCTCTAATGTTATATTTTCACCTTGTGCGACGTGAAATAAAGCTGATCTTATCTATGTTATTTTATGTTATCTTCACAGAAGTTTTTTTTTGATGAATATTATCGTATAATTTCAAATAATTCTAATGGGAAAATGTGTACCTGGAGAAAATTCACTATTGAATGTTGTTGGCTCTGCGGGGGAAATTTCAGACGTTTTTTTTATCAAGGATGAGAAAATCCACTGGGGAAGACTAGCGAAACAACTACAGCCACTGTTTAACAGCAGGGGGGGGGGGGGGGGAGTATATATTTACTCAAAGTCCATACAACCACCTTGGTATTTAATTTATACAAAGTGTGATAAAAAAGCAGCACATAATTTTTTATATAATTCTGCAAATTTATTACACTTTTTATTTTTTACGAGTTCTGTTTTTTGAGTCATCTTGTATTCTGTTACCTGAAACACAAGCTCTTGCCAAACATTATCTTTCATGAACATCATTTTTTTTTTTGCAGTGACAGTGCAGAGTGAAACAGCAGAAGACAACAATAAGAAGGAAACTATCCCACCAGTCAGCAGTAAGCCGGAGATATCCAATGGGGAAATGGATGACGAAACTATTTCACGCAATCGTCAATTATTTTTCAAAAAAAACAAGAATTCTACAAAAGAGATGTATACTGAATTATTATTATTATGTTGCATGACAGTAGATATACTGCTTTTAATTTATTTAAGAATAACCTTTTTGTCCAATCAATGTAGCGTCCGATAACAAAAGATACAATTTCAAATTAACTTTCTGGTAGGCTGTATATTTTGTCGACATCTTGACATTTTTTTATGTAGAAAAATGTAATTTACAGCAACTGCTACTGATCTTGTGATTGTGATTGCCATTGAATTTAAAAAAAATTGTGTGTCAATTTATTTTGCATTTTTAGCCTTCGCCCACGAAGTAGGGGGGGGGGAATATTGTCATCACCATGTTTTGCCATGCGTCTGTGTTTCGCTTCCGGATGATATCTCGGAAACCGCTACTTGGATTGCTTTCATATTGCATGTACACACATCCCTTAGGGGCTGTAGATGTGCCTTTTGGTAGTTATGACTTTGACCTAATTTTTTACCTTCGATTTCGGGGCGATTATTGACTTAATTGATGGCGGATGATAAGTTCAGTTTCCAAACGATATCTCGGAAAGCGTTTGCTGGATTGTTTTCAAATTGCATCTGCACATCCCTCAGGTGGTGTTGATGTGCCTTTTGGGGGTTATGACCTTTGACCTAACTTCTGACCTTTGATTTTGAGGCCATTATTGACTTTAATTGATGGCAGATGATAAGTTCATTTTCCAGATGATATCTTAAGAAAGGCTTGCTGGATTATTTTCATATTGCACACACACACATCTCTTAGAGGTGTAATTGTGCCTTTTTGAGGGGTTATGACCTTTCACCTAATTTTTAACCTTTGACTTTGAGGCCATTAGGCCTATTGACTTTAATTAATGGTCGGGGATATCGTTAGCTTCAGCTCTCTTGTTATGATCTGGGATCAGGCTCAGCTGACTTTTACTGAGGCCTGAGTATGTCCCAAACTAATAAAACCACAATAAGATATGCAGAATTGCCTCAATATTGTCCACTGATCATTTATTTTCAGTAAGAAAAGTCCACAATCTCCTAGCTCACCTAATGCTAAGAAAGGGAAAGCTGCCCGAACTTGGGAACATGGCGGCAAGAGTCATGATGCCAAAGCATTAAACTATGGTGATGTAGCCAATGGTGTCAATGGTGAAGAATCTGTAATAAATGCAGAAGAGGTTTGTAGCTAATTTTGTATTGTACTATCTGAACATATGGTTGACATTGACTGTAGTAAGATAGTAAGATCAAAATTTAACAAATAAATATACAGTCAAGCCTCTCTATACCGAACTCGCTTAAAACAAATGTATTGATATAACATAATATTTTTATATGTATCACAGCTAAATTTATACCATGTGTCTATTTTACGCATAGCTCGTATGAGTACAATAATGGGCGCGTATCACCC
Organism: Flabesymbios commensalis; assembly: GCA_964017125.1. Taxonomy (NCBI): domain Eukaryota; kingdom Metazoa; phylum Annelida; class Polychaeta; order Terebellida; family Flabelligeridae; genus Flabesymbios; species Flabesymbios commensalis. The sequence continues at coordinate 90,643,530 of OZ024905.1, read as the reverse complement.
AAAAGCTAGGTTACTGACTATCTGTTGGTATTTTTTTATTCTGCACAATATCTGGAAAACCGTGCCAGATAGCTAGACCATTACTATACAACAAAATATGCGGTTATAGTGTGGGATACATCCTGAAAAATTTCATTCGATCAAATTTAAAATGGCCGGTCATTATTAATTTTAATATGCGTAATATCTAGAAAACTGTGCCAGATAGTTTGACAATTAGGTACTGTAGAACAAAATGTGTGGCTTCAGCGAGGGATATGCCCTAAAAAATTTAAACTTGATAAACTTCAAAAGGGCGGACTAGATGCCAGATAGCAAGACTATTATTATGAAACAATGTGAGACTTCATGGAAGGATGCACCCTAAAAAGACAGTATCTGTCTAACATGGCTGATTTGAAATAAATCGTCATGAGATATAGTAGATTAAAATTTTTTTAATAAAAGTTACTGTCAAAAGTTTTTCTCAAATGATTTTTGCTTTTAAACAATGATTAACCCTTACAGCGCTGAAATACTTTCATTAAAACCATGGAGACCAACATTTTTTTAAATTTGAAGTCATTATAAATGTGTTAGTTAGCTCTTTCACTTCATTTGAATAGCTATGTTATGGGTCTACAGCCATAATAAATAGTTTCACTTCTACAGTGCGGGGATCGACTTTAGAAGTCAGAATCTAATGTCTACAGACGTCAGATTCTGACGGCTGAAGTCGATCCCCGCACTGTAAGGGTTGAGAGGATAAGGCCTATTCCAGTCACGAGGGGCCTTGTCTGTGATATTTATGACCACCGGGCTTGCTTATATTTTTTTTTGTCTGAAATTATTCATCTCTTCCTGTTTAAGAGCTTTTTGTTATTTTGAAAATCACAGTATCTATTAACACTATTGATATGTTTAGTATTACATGCAAACAATTCAGGTGATGAATGATTTTGATTTCTAGGAAAGTTTGGTAGGCACAATGTCAGGAGAAATTCATGATATGGAAACTGAAAGCAGTGAAGATGAAGCTGAAGAAATTATCAGAGAGACCATAAATAAAACTGAACATAATCAACCAAAACCTCAGGAGACTAAAAGGTATACTTTTTTATATCTTGTCTACATGCAGTGCAATTTATTTTCACAAGATGGCTTTTTGTGTTCATGCTGCTTTATTTTTAGTAGATAAATTGGACATTGTAAATTTGTTTTTCTGCTCCACGAATGTCAATATTTATATTTTTCCCATTTTATTAACCCTTTAACCGCCGGTGCCGCATATATTCGGGTTTTCATTTTTATTAGCACATTAAGTAATATGTAAAAGATAACATGTGACATCAACCAGCAAGATTTGAAAAGAGTTGACCTCAATTTTGTCAAATCTGAATAATTTTCACTCGCTTGAAGTTGTGGATCGCGTCAACGAGACACAACTTCAAGTGGGTGAAAATTCAAATTGAATAATTTGGAGGTTAAAGGGTTAACTCTTTACTCGCTAAGTTATCTTATTTAAATTTCAGCCACTTGAAGTTGTGTCTCGCTACCCACAACTTGGACATTTCTCAGATTTGTTCAATTTGTGACAAGCATTTGCAAATCTTGATGTTTCAACACTCATTTCATTTTCAATAACAGCATTTTATTTATTTCTGTGGTTCTGTTTTAGTAGCAGGTTTGGCTTCCTGAGTAATTTGAAAAATCTGGTTGGATCCAAAACTTTGACAAGAGAAGATATTCAGCCAACTTTAGAAAAAATGAAGGATCATCTTATTGGTAGGTCATGCCGTATTCCACATATATCGCCGCAGTGATTTGTTTGGATTTGCTATTCCAGCTTCAAATGACAAAAAGTATTTATATCTGTGAAAAATAGACATATCCAATATTGATTTATTGAATTATTAACTGAACATCTACCAAAATTATTTTATCAAATCTAGAGCTATTTCTATTGATCTCAAACATGCTTGATACCATATGTATACAGTTCCAGCAGCACAAGGTTTAACTTATATATAAGGCTTTCAAACTGTTCTTCCCCTAATTATGCACTATAAGTTAAGTCACAAGGTTATTATTTTAGCCTGGGTGGTTAAAATAATAATAATTAAAACATTTCTAGGGCTCGTAGACATAAAACTTAGGTATTCAAATGAAGCGGAAAGAGCTAACTAAGACATGTATGATGATTTCAAATTGAAAAAAAAACCCCTCCGGTCTCAATAGTTTATAAGGGTTAACTCTTGTCATGCTGATTTTTTTCAAATGTATTTTTCGTCATTTGAAGCTGGAATTGCTAACGCAATTTCCAGCTTCTAATGACGAAAAATATTTATATTATTTGAAAATATACATCTTCTAAATAGAGTTATCTGACTGACTGAGCATCTACAACAAACTATATTATCCTTTTGAATGACATATAATTTGGCTTAAAATATGCTTGAAACCGTATATATGCTGGACAAGGGTTAATACACACACTGGTCCTGATCGGTGAACGGAGGCTCATCCATCCCACTGCAAATATTAACCCTCAAAGTTATGGAAATATTTTTTCACGGACTTGGAAGTTGTGCCTCGCGACCTTGACCCACAACTTCAAGTGGGTTGAAATGACTCGTTTAACATATGCAAGTGTAACTATTTTTTTGCTCATTTCTCCTCCACATTTTCTTCTTTGTGGGACTAATAAAACCTGCTGAAAGCGGCTGTAGATATGATCAGACACTTTCAGTGCGGGGACTAACTTTAGACGAGAAGAATTACAAAATTTCTTAAGTCTTATCTTTCTCTTCTCTTACTTTTCTGTTGGAATAATCTAGGAGAAAGGTAGGACAAGATCAATCTTCGGATTTAATTTCTTCGTGGCATTCCACATCATTACCCTTGTAAGATATCAAATGGGTCAGTGGACTTATTGTACATTATTCAACATGTTCAATGGCCAACATTCAAGCCCCACCTTATACAGACATGCTCAAAATGATCTTGCATGGATTCATTCAATGATCTCAATAGTTTTTTCTTGTATCACATATTATGTATTATATTATATTATATTATATTATATTATATTATATTATATTATATTATATTATATTATATTATATTATATTATATTATATTATATTATATTATATTATATTATATTATATTATATTATATTATATTATATTATATTATATTATATTATATTATATATGACAAATCTTGTGGAGATTCATTTCTTCAGTTCAAGCATCTCCCAAGAAGAAATATAAGAAAGTAAATTTTGAACCGAAATTATATGGCTGACACAGTTCTAGTGAAGGCATATATTTGTTATTGGTCCACAAAGTTTCTGATCTAATTATCAACGTATAAACTAAAATTTAAAATGAAATTGGATTGTCGTTAATATATTTTTTCAACACTATAGCACCTGGCGGCTCGTTATCCACACATTTCCCTTTTTTTTCCCTGACAATATAACTACGCATCTCCATATATCATGACTAATTAAAGATGTGGTAACTTATAACTAACATAACTTGTAATAAGGATAAACTAACATAACTTGTAATAAGGATGCTATTATACTCTATCCTGTAATACTGTTGCAGGAAAGAATGTTGCTGCTGACATTGCAGAGAAACTTTGTGACTCTGTAGCAACTAAGCTTGAAGGTCGTGTTCTTGGAACTTTCAATAGTGAGTACATTATCTTATGTGCTAGCTCTTTGATTAGTGTATTTAATGTTTTGTCTTCTGAAACACTGAAATATGCTATCATTATTATTGATCAATTTTACCATGTGCATGTACTAGATTTATCAAATATAACTTATTTATTACTTAAATATTTTTTACAATTCGCAATTTATTGTGATGACATTTTGAAAAGAAAATTTATTTAAGTAATGGTATCTTCAGATCTTTTAGATACAATGTACTTCACAAGAGTTAAAATAAGGCCCCAAATGATTTGTAAATATTATGTCCGAACTGTTATCTTTTCACAGACAAGGTGGTGCCAGCAAATTACCTATATAACTCTTTTGTAATTGTCTCATTTTGTCGATTTTTAGTACCTCTCAATAAGTTAAGTAGTGAAGTAAAACCTAGATCTCACTCTGCCCTTCTCCTAAATTATTTACTGCGATTAAACTCTGATTGATATCACTCAATAAGCTTCTTCTGATATCGTCTTACACATGTATGTCATGTGTTATAATAATATAAGTTATATTATATTTTTTTGTAGCCGTGACTTCGACGGTTAAAAATACCTTACAAGAAGCTTGTGTACAAATTTTGTCACCTCGTCGCCGCATTGATATCTTACGTGATGCCATGGAGGCTCGATCACAGAAACGTCCTTACACCATTACTTTCTGCGGAGTTAATGGAGTGGGTAAATCAACTAACCTTGCCAAGGTCAGTGTTTTTGTTTGCTCTCACAAATACATATATATCAAGTTATTTTTCATGGCAAGTTATTTATTAAATTTTAATGTGCATTTTCAATTGTTACAACATTCCAACCAATCAATGAGGTTGAGACTGGGCGGAATAGCAACTTACTTATCTGTAAAATTGTCCAAAAAAACACTTATATCTCCCGTCGTCACCGAAAGTGTTATGGAGGAATTGGGCTTTGTTTATCGTTTAAAACTTAGCACCTATCTGTTATTCATTTGCATGCTTTTTTTGCAAAGATGTTATCAACACTCTGTGCAAAACCAGATAACTGCTGTACTGATCATACTTTCACAGTTCATCTGTAATGATACACACAATTTTCTGATTAAATATTATTTGTTGTTTTTAGCTTGGAGACAGAGTCTCCAAGCGTTTAGGCTGACTTTCAGGACAAATGTCTGTCGTTAACTTCCGTTTAACATCTGTTCTGCCTGTGCAAAGTTAAAAAGCATTACTGGCCCCTTGGTGAACTAGGCATTTACTGCTTTTTAACTGGCTCTTCCTGCCATAGGGCTGCCAAAAGGCCGTATTTGCTCACTTGTAAAGCAAGTATATATACTTCCTTTACGCTGATGTTACTGCCTCCTTCTTGTTTGTAACAGCTTTTTGAATAGACAGTATCTGCACACTTCTGAAATAAGCAGATACTTGGTTTTGCAGTGAGCAGAAGCTTTCTATGTCATGCTGGTTCTAGGCAGTCAACATGATCCACTGATCCAATGTTGGTTAAAAGTTGTGCTGTCATTTATGACACTGTTCCAACATTGTGTCAGTGTATCCAGTCTCTGCAATGACGAGACGTCTAGCCAATGCTGTTTTACTGCTGCGCCATTGCCGTAGACAATGGGCCAGCATTAAGCTAGCATTAGATAAACGTTTATCACGGTAAGACCTATATACTGGTGTACCAATGCTGGGATAATGCTGGCCCAGTGTTGTAAGCGGCGGGCCACCATTAGGCTAACATTGTTTCAACGGTTTGTGTTTGCTGTGTGGCTGTGATCAGGTGACGCCGCCCGCAGTCTGGCAGCCTGTCGTGGAGGAGTAGCCCCCATCTCTCCTCTCTCTCCAACCTCTGACATCTGGAGCTGGTCTGTGTTATGCAATATAGAAGTTAGGCCTGAGCTAAGATATTTATCATCAAAAATATCGAATTTTGTATTATTAGAAGTAGATTCCTGGCCTAGGCAGTAGAAGGCATTGCAAATTGATATAATTTATACATTTCTAGCATGTAATACGACTGAATAACGTCTTAATTTATAGTCATTTATCACCGCCATACGCTGCCGTGCAAAAGCAAACAGCAGTAACTGCGTACTACGAAAGTATGCTGTTACTGCTGTTTGCCGAAATGTAATGGCAGTTTGTGCTCTGATCAAGACCATATATGAACTGCTTCTCCAGCGAGAGGAGTCGTTCGGCCAATGTTGGTTTAATGCTGGGCCAGTGTAATAGACGTCAGGACAATATTAAATATAGGGGCCTACATTGGGGAGTGTCTGGCGTTTTTGTGAGTGGTGAGTGACCAGGTGACGACACACTCAGTCCTGTTGATGTCATCACCTGTTGTGTAATCCAGCTCTGTTCTGTGACGCTGAAAATCACTTTCCATCGTGATATTTTGATGATGTTCATTATTATCTACTTTGACGTTTGGTCCAACTTAACCACTGTTAACTATAGCCAGGTTAATTTTAATGATATTTAATCATCTCTATGATATTTATTCACCTCGGGATGCTGATGTCTGGACAGCCTGTACAGCAACAGACTATAATACCTGAATGTATACACCACATAGTGACCGAGGGACAATTACCCAATGCAGGTTCAATGCTGGTCCACCAGCAACTACGCTGGTACAACAATGAACCAGCATTGTTTCATCGCCATGTGTTTGTTGTTTATACTCAAATCACGGTCAGTCCTGTATTTGTTTTAACACAGTCAGGTCTGACTCTGTGCATTGTTGTGTAGGACTACACATGGTCCCGTGTCTTGCTTTAATAGAAGTGCCGGTGCAATGCAGATCTATTCATTTGTGGCCTGCATGATGTCCCAGACATTAATCATTGTTAATACAATATGCTGGGCCGGTTTCTCGTAGCACATGCCACTCATACAATGTATGTCAACAACTAAGCGTCCCTCTGCAGACAGGGGACTTTACCAAACGTCATTTAAATTCTGTGCCAACTGTGGCGATGCTGGCTCAGTATTGAGACAGCATTGGGTGAATTTCACGTGTCAGCGCTTGTGGTGGCTTTGATGCAACTACAGGGAGCCATAATCTATAAATAGCACAGGCTCACCCCAAGCAAAGTATCCCTGTAGACCTGCAAGCCCACCTGTAGCATAGGCCCTATTCTGTAAAACGCAGATGAATGCTGGGCCAAAGCCCCAGACGGTAAACCAACATTAAGTCAACATTGATTTAGTGTCTCTTGAACTTTTGTTTATTTACATTAATTGGTAGTATCAAGAACATACAAGTTCACGAAGTTCTTAGCACGACTATATACTATTTTAGCCATATGTTTCACTCGAATGACAGTCATATATCTAAGCCTTGTTTTATCAGGTAGGGAATAAAATGAAATGAATCGGGCTTTAGGCCACCTTTGTGCACATATTGGCTAAACTGGGCCAGGAGAACATCCTGAGGATTTTGAGATGATTCAGATGACACTGTCCTCCAGACACAGGATTCAAAATTCGAGCCCTGGCTGTCTGAGGCCGAGCACGCTACCTCTTGGTCACGGAGGCTCCCCACAATACTGACTTTCACACATGGATGGGGAAGAAACATTATTTCTTTCTTTCCAACCTCAGAGTCCGGGAACCGAACTCCGAACTCTGGCATGGAAGGCAGCGGTGCTAAGCACTACCCTAGGGCCCCCGCCCTAGGTGGAGAATAGGTTTATTAGAATCTGTTTTATTTCAGCTACTGCTACTCATGCTCAGCTCATTTCCCACAGTCATCGAAAAGTTATGAGCATTTGCATCTGTCCAAGATGCATTTGTAGGACCCTGTGGTTAAAATCAGTCACAGTCATGTTGAAAACATGATTTTCCTGGGTAAAACTAATACAGCAACCCATGGCATACACATTAATTGTGTGGGCTCGTCTATGGCCATAATAATCCTAACTATCATGTGAAAAATAACTACATAAGTGAGTTTAAACGACACATATGAAAACTAAAACTAACAAAAATTATATTTAAACCAATATACAGTGGAGACCCGGAAATCGGACCACCCATGGGACTGACTGAAAGTGGTCCCATGATTTGTTAAACCAGCCAATTTCAAATGGAGAGATACTAGTCAATCTGCTTATAGATAATCCTTGTTACGTGTTGATCAAGGTTGATTATTAAACCAAGGTACTAGTATTGGATATGACGTCATGATATAATAAAAAAAACACCACACAATTAAAAAAAAGTTGTAATAAACGCATATAAAAAATATATGAAAAAATTGTTAAACATACCGGGTATATTCATTTCTGTAAAAAGTCTGTAATCTGAAAGTCGATCAGCCGTGAATAACCCTATGACACACAAAGTCCCTTATTATGACTGTCAAAAGGCCCTATTGTTTGATACCGCTTTATAATAAAAGACAGCGAAATTCGTTGGCTTCATCTTCTTAAATTGATTTCGAAATGACATTTATCATATTTTTCAATACAGCAGTATTGACAAATATGATAGTTATATTAGCGGTGTTCACATTGAATGTCAAGCTAATTATTTAAAAAAAACTCAGGAGTCATACACGAAGTCATTACGATCAACTTGAAGAAAAAAATAATTTCTTTTATTACGTTCCTAGTGTGATAGTTTGTTTGGGGTGCTCAGGCCGTGGCAGCTGTGAACAGGAAATCAATCAGCCGTGATTAACCCTTTGTAGCTTACAGTAAATTAACTGGATATAATTTATACTTCATCGCGTAATACACATCTGATAATTATTCCGTTAAATATGCGAAACTAATACAGAAAATTATGACGGAATTGTTATGCTTTGTTTCACTATATGATTCACCTAACAATTTGTCTTCTGGGATCGCAAAGGTATAATCACGCTATACAGGTGATAAATCTTCTGTAAGCTAGGGCCTGTCATATATGACACGTCAAGTAGACAAAAAACAGCCTGCGTATCATAATCTTCTCGAATTATGATTATGTTATAAATATGACAATCTGTTTGTTTGTATATCGCTTGTATTAATTGTTTCCTTTTTCAGTATCTATTTGAACGCTAGGCCTATCTGTATTAGGTCAAGTCAGGTCAGGTCAGGTCAGGTCAGGTCAGGTCAGGTCAGGTCAGGTCAGGTCAGGTCAGGTCAGGTCAGGTCAGGTCAGGTCAGGTCAGGTCAGGTCAGGTCAGGTCAGGTCAGGTCAGGTCAGGTCAGGTCAGGTCAGGTCAGGTCAGGTCAGGTCAAGTCGGGTCAGGACACCTAGACGATTCATTCCCATCTTGGCGAGGGGCATCGGGGTGTATAGTATTTTCACTGGGTGATCTAGGCGATGTGTGATCTGGGCGCATGATGTATATAACTATGTAAAATTAATATATACTTCGACTTAAACGCTCCCCTTATATTGCATATAATAGTAAGCCCATGCAAATTTTTTGTTTTAAGCAAAAAGTGACCTTTGAAAATCATGAAAATGTTATTTCAAATAAAGCAGGGCGCTTACCTTTATGCATACATATATTATGTCATCAAGCGCACATAACTATACATATGAACGTAATGGACAGTGTATTAAATAATACAATATATTGCTATTGTAGTTACGTGTGTGTATATCTGGGATAAATTGCACATTATCACCCAGTAATGCAATACTTGGTACTCCGTCTATACTTTTTTAAGAGAAGCAATTCAATATCAGAGCCAACACTTTTGAATACGGTTAACTGGTTAATGTTATAAATGTTACTCTAAATATTCTTACTTTGATATTTGTATTTGTCAAATATTATATTTGAGCAAATTTACATTTTTTAATTCTGATTTTCATAGCTCATAACCTAAATTACCATCAAACGAAATGGATTGATTCACTGGTTAACATCATTACCACTAGATAAACAATCAATTTCTTAATCACACCTACTAACGTAATCCTGTTAACCCGTTCACACCCTACCACCATCTAAGTCACACTCTCTGTGTACAAGCAAACACCTACTAGTGACGGATACCTAGTCACACATTACTTGCTGAGTAGATCATTATCGCGAAAAACGCGAAATAAAAAAACTGAAACAGTCCTTGACATTTTATGCATATATATTTATGCACACATATATATATATTAATCAATACTACAATTAAATGCTATATACAAACTATTATCTTAAATAAACACGCCATATGTTGAATTAATTCTTTTCTCGTTTTAATTCTTTTACTTTTGATTGGTCGATGGTTGTCAAATAATGTTCCGCTTATTATATTTATCCAGGTATATTGTCAATAGAATATTTGGCATTGTTTAATGGACTTGCATTTTAAAAAAAAAATCTATTTTTTTTGTTATCTTTGAAGTTGTTGTTTCAAACCGCCCGCTATTCACCTCTTAATGGGATGATCACACCTTCATGCACTCACACTTTATAGTAGGAGCAGATCATTATAATTATCGCACACTTATGACGTGACGCCACTAACAAATACATTGTAATTCAATTAGGTGACTTTGTTTTTGTAGAGGATATCGTTTAAATAACTGAAGCAAAGTTCAAGTAAACCAGACAAGGAGCATAATTCAGACAAGGAGCATAACTTTGTGAAATATGTATGGAGATATTAAATTTATTGCTATGATCACATTGCTTCCTTTCCCTTTTATATGTTAAACGAAGGGTAATAATGTGTAATTCTTCACATGCGTAACTATAATAGTATTTTTTTACTATTTTATACAATACCATTACGTTCATATATATAGCTATGTGTGCTTTAATGTATGTATTATGGTAAGCGCCACACCAAACGCCCTGCTCCTCATTTGAAATGACATTTTTATGATTATCAAAGGTCACTTTTTGCTTAAAACACAAAATTTGCATGGGCTTACTTTTATATGCAATATACCTTTTAAGGGGAGCGTTTAAGTTGAAGTATATAATAATTATACGTAGTTATATACATCATGCGCCCAGATCACACATCGCCCAGATCACCCAGTGAAAATATCATGCGCCCAGATGCCCCTCGCCCAGATGGGATGACACCACCTAGACCTTAAATGATTGTTGCACGCTGAATGTTATTTTTGTCAGCTGGTGAAATATCAAAAGCGTCTTTGTTTCACTTTGTGGTTCCTACAGACCACTAGCTCAACTAATGCTATAACAGTGCTAATATTATAGAATGTGACTTAAATTGTCTTGGCAACATAAAACTTTCACACTAAGTGATTGTAAGTTCGCGATCTATGAATTATTTTGAACTGTATTAACATCGTAAGACGGTCGTAGGAGCTAAAACACTAGACGTTGTGAATGCAACCAACTGAATATGATATGATAAGGCGAGTGATTTTAATTTGCACTGATGACAATGTTTAAATGTTGAAATAACATTGTATGATTTATCTGATCAGCGCTAAATACGTCATCCAGTCAGCGCTGTCCACTTTTGTGGATCCAGCTAGCTCTGGTCTTCTTAGTGGATTCAGCCAACTGGTCCCCTTAGTGTATTCAACCAGAGCTGGTCTTTTTATTAGATACAACCACGACTGGTCCACTTAGTGAATTATGCCAGTGCTGGTCCCTTAGTGTATCCTGCAGTGCTGGTCCCATTAGTGGATTCAGCGACAACTGGTCCCATTAAATGTTAACATCAATATCTTTCAAATCGTAACAAATGTATTCCATAAGTGAATGCATTATATAATAGTTTCTTCTGCTTCATTATCAAAAGTATTTAAACATTAGAACAAGAATAAAACTTCCAAGCCCATAAAGTATCCTTCTCCCGTGAAAATATGTGGACATAGATCATAGACTTATACGCACCATGTCCAATACGCCTATAATTTTACGTCTATACATGTATTCAATATAATTTGACAATTGTCTGAATTAAGGTCTACTGACATGCTGGCTTAGTAGCCCAGCAAACACGGGACATTTACCCAAAGCTGTTTCAATGTTGGCACACCATCTTCGACGTTGGCCCAACATTGAAAAAGCATTGGGTGAGTGCCCTGTGTTTCCTGGGAAGAGTCAAGTTTTAAACAGCTTCACTTTGGCTTCCAATTTAAATTGTAAACCTCAATTGTCATTGTTTTTAATGTATATATTTATCATAAACATAAAAAATACATTATTTTGAACAATTAGTTGGTTCAGTAATTTAAATTATAGTGACAAAATAGCCTAAATTACTCGCCTCTCGAGCCGATGAAAAACATAAATAGACCGCATGAAAGGTAGACCGAAAATCAGTTATCCCTTTTTCTAGCTGCGCATGCGCACTGTATGTTCACAATGATCTCCCGCCTGTTGGTTGTCCATATCTAGAGGTATATGTCCCATTAGTAGATCCAGTCACAGTTGGTCCTATTAATAGATGCAGCCACAGCCTGTCCCATCAGTTAGATCCAGCTCTCCCATTAGACTGTAAAAGTTTGAATGAATTTTTTTGCTTTTGGGGAAGGTCCGCTTTTTTAGGCCTTTTATGGTTTGGAACTGAAAAACGGTGGTCCATGTTCCGAATCCGAGTCGGTCTGCTTTCTGAATCTGATAATACATTATGTGAATTGGGAAAAATTGGGACTGGCTAAAGGTGGTCCGTATTCCGGAATGGTCCGCTTTGTGAGGCGGTCCGATACCGGGTCTCCACTGTGGTACATCAATGTCATAAAAATCAATAATCAGAACTGTTTTGCTAATCAGCTTATAGATACCAGCATAGAACATCATCTTGATAACAGAAATCAGGTAATGTGTTTGTATATATGTAACAACAATACCAAAGGGCGGGGGCCCTGTTGCCTGCTTGGAAAGTCAGAGATTGCAGGTTCGTCTCCTACTCTGGCTTTCAAGTTTCAAAGAACAAAATGTTCCCCCCTGCTTGATCGTAAAGATTGGAAATTGTAGGCAGCTGCCGTGACCGAGAGTAAACGTGCTTGGCAGCAGACCAACAGGGCTCAATTTCGAATCCTGTGCTTGAGGGCAGTGTCCCCTCATTCATATCACCATACTCAGAAGGTTCTCCTGGCCCAGTTTAGGCTATATGTGCACAAATGTGGCGTTAAACCCCATTCAGCTCATCACATTTGATACAGCCAACTAACACCTGACTTGACGTTGGCCTGATAACATTACAGTAACATTTCAGCGAAGACCGTGTGAGTTGAGAAAGCCTTTATCCTTGGGTCGATCTACTGTGTGTATTGTGCTTTCTGTAATTTGCATTACGTAAGAGGGTGTAGTAAAAGTGCATTACTTCTACATGTGATATTAATGGATTAGGGCTGAGCTGTAAATTTCAGGACTGAGTAAGAAACAAAAGTTGATATTTTACAACTCTGTGACGATTTTGTTAGGCCTATTAAGATAGAAGAATTAAGATTGGAGAATAAAGACTTTGTGAAAATTCCTGGCTAACTGGGGGCTATTAAAAGGCCCAGAATAAATAATAATTGCACCTCTAATTTTGTAATATTAACATTGTAGTCCTGTAAAAACATTCTTTGTCAAGCATTTTTCATTATGTGCAGTAGGCCTAGGCCTACTTCAGAATGTGTGTTAAATCAGCAAAATGTATGATGGGAATCGAACATATATTATAAATTTTAATGATGGATAAGATATAAATATATACTACCGGCCTATGCATATTTTATTTTCATGATATTGCATTTTAAAGCATAGTGACACATTTGTAGCTGATATTTTGCAATGCTGTTGACAAGCATCAAGGCCCCTGGGCCTCTTGTTTAAATTATTCTAGTAAATGCACCATCTTCTTAGCATTTTTTTTCTATATTTTTTTAGGGTGCGGAGAGGGATGATTCAAAAAATCAAACCATTGCAATGACTGTTACCCTTATCGCCTGCTTTGCAGATAATAATGGTGCTGCTCTATAGCTGTTGCTAATGCCCGAAGGATTCTTGTTTTCGCCATTTTTTGCTCATGTCCAAATTTTTTTACAGGTGGCATTTTGGCTCATAGAGAATAATCTGAGAGTACTTATTGCAGCATGTGACACCTTCCGTGCTGGCGCTGTTGAGCAATTGAGAACACATACTCGTAAATTGAATGCACTACACCCAGCAAGAGCTCATAATGGTTCTAAGATGGTTGAGATATATGAAAAAGGCTACGGTAAAGATGCAGCAGGAATTGCAATGGAAGCCATAAATTATGGTAAGCATGGCAAAAATTACAGCTGCAAGATGGCTTCATTTTTAGAAAACCACTTAGGCCTCACCAATTTGATTTTCTGTTAATTGGAACCGCTGCACTTTGAAGATGGAAAAAAAGTTTATGCCTCCAAAATGGTGTTGTCTGAGGCACTTTGAGACTGAAATTAGATAAATACACATTTAAAGCTTCTTTTGGGTTCTGAACGATCACTGTCCCACCGGACCGTTGCTAGGGTGTCAATTACCGACCCTGGATGCAAATTACAGGTTTCATTCTTAACGTACACTTTGCCATCTCTGTCCTACCAGGTAGGCCTATTCATTCACATTGAAGCATGTGAGGGTGAAGGCCCAAGGACACAAACATTGAAACTATGTCCCAACATTTTCGAGGGGAGAAAGATTATATATTTCTCTGAAAATCTGCCCCAAACGGGCTTTGAACATACAGCAGGCAGTGACACTTGCAAAGCACCACTCTCTAACCATTGTAAGATGTCTCTCTCTAGAATAACAGTGATTTGTTTGGCTAATAAACCAATTACAGGTTTCACAAGTACGGGTCGTTTAAAGTCTTGAAAGTGCATTAATTAAAAATTATACTCTCCAAAAATATCCAAATCAGATGAAAAGTACTTGAAAGTGCCTAAATTTAGGAAGTGGGTCATCAAATCAAATGTCGAGACTTTGAACAGTTCTTTCTAAGCCTCATTTTTTTGTTTTCCCATCTAGGTTGAATTACAGCTGAATCGTGACCAAGTGTCTCTCTATTGAGGATTATTTTTAATTCGTTAATCATTACATTTCCTCAGGGGGTGTGAACTAAGCCAATCCTCAGTCAATATTGTGCTCTAAACATCATTTCATTCGATGTTGAATGTGTTAATCTTGTTTAAAATTGTCCCGTAACAGTGTTCAATGGTGCTTAAATATGTTAAACATGTTAAAAAGCTCCTTAAAATTGCTGAATTTTTATCAAGGAGTACGAACCCTGAAATTAAAAATAACTTGTCGCAATTAGCACTTAACTGGTTAATACCCGTATAATTTGGTGTAATCATATTTTACATTCGTGCAATATCCTTTTTTATTTTATTTTTTTCAATATCATAGCTAGAGATATTCATGTGGATGTTGTGTTGATCGACACTGCTGGTCGCATGCAGGATAATGAGCCTCTCATGAGAGCACTTGCAAAGGTAAGCATTTCATGTTTTACTTTTATCTGAATTTTACTTTGCATAATTTTTTTCCTGAATGAGCATATCTGATCATATGGTGATTTCAGCCAATACTGCTGATTTCGGCCAATTTTGTGTGGTGGTTTCAAATATTTTCATCTCTATTTCATCTCAATAGTTATTTTGGTGATTTTAACCCATATATTTTGGTGAATATTTTATCTCTGTAGTTGACATTATTAGTGAGTGATTTCACCCAATTTTGTGTGGTGATTCCAACCAATGTGAGTGATTTCGGCCAATGCTTTTATATCTCTATAGTTAACATTAGTTAGTGATTTTGGTCAATGTTGTGCAGTGATTTCAGCCAATAAGTGAGTGTCTTCAGCTACTTTCTTATTTATTTTCATTTCCATCATTATTACCATTAGTTCCATAGTTATTATTAGTGACTGATTTGAGACACTATTCCTTTTGTTAGCATTAGGCCACTCTCAAATGCTAATGTGGTGTATGGACCATCATGCTTACAAGCCTTACATCATTAGAAAAATAGTAAAGAAATGAAATGAAAAATGAGCAGTTATTTATTTTCGGCCATGTCAAAGGAAGTGAAAAAATAAACAAATATAATTTAAATTTTCCCAATAATCCCCCCCCCCCCCTGGAGTTTGAAATTTACACTGGAGGGCTATTAACGTAACCATTAGGGCGGGATTGACATAATTCGTTGATGCTATATCGGCCAGTTTGAGTAGCCCACATGGGCTCAGCTAAAGGTTGTAGATAACGATGAAGTTCTGCAGTGACTAGCGGCAGCCTGACAGCTGATCCCATTGTACATGTAGTCTAATCATATGAACACCAAACAGATTTTCGCAATTAAGTTTGCACATTAATTCAAATACTGCTGACCCATAGTTTTCACACATGTCCCTGTGTTTTAGCTATTATTAGTCCACACGACACGCAACAGTCATGGGGACAAACGATCCACAAAAATAAAAAAAAATTAGCCAAACTAAAGCTGACTGGTGAGTGACTTGCAAAAGGGGTGCGATTATTACTTTGAGATTGCGATTTCGTCTCTAAATCACAAGAGGTGCGGGAGGGGTCGGCGTTTATTTGAATATGGACGTTTATTAGAATAAATACGGTACATGCCAGTGATTTAGGCACTGGGCAAAGAGGCTGAAAATTACACCTTTCAAATTTGCCTTCCACAGGCTGGTTTAATGATAACCATTAGACTAACTATTAAAAAACATTTTTCTTTATTTTTCCTTCTGCCCTAAAAAGTACTCAAAACTGAATTTATTTATTTTTGATGATTATGTTAATTATTTTTAATCCTGTCCGCTGGCCAGAATATTGACAAAAAGTCTGAAAAAAATATTATGATTTGTTTTTTAAAATTTTTTTCCCTGCCACCTGGTCGTAAATCTCACTAAGAAAGTCAGTAGGCCACATTATCAAATAAGAAAGTCCTAAGGCCAATATTTTGAAAGAGTTTAGTAAGTACACTGCTCACAATAACTCCATAGTAAACATAGGGCAGCAAAGTTTAGCTGCACTTTTGATCATAAAACCTAAACCCTTAAAGTGCTGATTTTTTTTTATAAAAACCTTGGAGACCAAAGGGATTTTCCAATTTGAAATCATCATCACTGTCCAAGTTGGCTCTTTCCGATTCATTTGAATACATATGTTATGGGTTTATGACCAGTAGAAATATTTTTAATCTTACAGTGCGGATCGGCTTTAGACGTAAAAATCTGACGTCTACAGACATGAGATTCTGACGACTAAAGTCGGTCCCCACACTGTTAGGGTTAAATAAACGTGGAGAAGCCATTCCTGACTAGTGTCATGAGACAATTGCTAATATGTGTACATATAATTATTTATGTTAAAAATGTGTAAAAATGTGTGAATGTATTAAATAATCTTAATGAACAGTTTTCCGAAATCACTCATACAAATTATGTGAACACAAATAGTGATCAGGACCATCAAAAATGATTGGTTGAAATTACCCGTGAAAATTAGAGGTTACCGAATTCATTCATATATTGGCCGTAATGACTGGCCGAAATTGCAATTTTGCGGAAATCACAGTAATAAGTAAACCGCTCAAGCATTGCAGAGCCATGAATCTTTTCCAGTAGGCCTACTGGCATCTGCAAATATATTTTATGCTCACTAAATCGTTTCTTATTAATCTGAACAATAGTTCCAGCAAGCCAAACATAGGGCTCAATTTGTGTGCAATATTAACATTAACCAAATCTTATATTGTATGATGTTAAAAATGTTTTGAAGCAGCATTTAGAAATTTTAATTTTTTTTCAAATTATGGAGAATTATCAGATGGTAGCCCAACAATTGTAAATAAGAGCATATACACAAATATGACCGAGTAGTAGGCCTAATCAGACAATATACCTCAAAGTATATTTAATATTGATTTTATAGAAATAACTACAACACCATATCAATGGAAGATAGACAGATGTCTCTGCTGTAACTTATAACCATAGTTACAGGAGATCTCTAATTTGCAATGTTAGTGATCTCAATTTGATCTCAGCCAATTTGGTTTTCAGCCAGTTACATGTATCTTGGCCATTTAAACAGATTTTCAAGCTCATTTACAGCTTTATTGATGTTAGCCAATTTATGAATGACGTATGTTATAATTAGGTTTAATGCTCAATTTTTTTTTAATGTATTTGTAGATACTGGAAACATTTATTGTTATTTGTATATGATGAGATTGGAAGTACTATAATTTATAGTCATACATCAGTCAACGTATGACTTTTGAAATAATTTAAACATTAACATGAATAATATTGAATATTAGATCTATCTGTATGTTAGGTACGTGGCAGTACACACTATTGTGCCGTATTCCTTATAACTAATTAGATAATGATTACATCATACAAATTCTCAATATAATTACTATACAATACTATATATTAGCTGTTTTCAGTGATGTAAAAGAGGTGGAAAATTAATTTGCTTAACACTTGCAGTGCGGGAATATCCTTGCACTGTATAAGTGTAAAAATATTTCTAATGGCCGTAGACCCATAGCATAGGTATTCAAATGAAGCGGAAAGAGCTAACTAAGAGAGTTATGATATTTTACACATGTGAGTGAAAGCTAATTCTGGAAATATTGCATTTTGTTTGTTTGTCAGTTAATCAAAGTTAACCAGCCAGATCTGGTTCTTTTTGTTGGAGAGGCTTTGGTGGGGAATGAAGCTGTGGATCAGCTGACCAAGTTTAATCAAGCTTTGGCTGATCATTCCAACATGGAGAATCCTCGGCTGATTGATGGAATACTTCTCACTAAATTTGACACCATTGATGACAAAGTTAGTACTCTATAAACTTCATTACTGAGTATACTTCTCTTAGCATCCAGTTACATGTATTTTTAGCTCACCGTAGGTGAGCGAAGGGAGCTATGGATTCTACCTCCGTTTTTTTTGGCCTCTTCTTTTGCCTATAACTTTGTGAGAAAATAAGCTAGGATAACAATTTTTGGTATGTGGGTTACTTCCAGGTGGCTAATGGACGGGTTAAAATATTTTTAATCTGAATTCAATACGCAAGGTTGCAGAGGAGAAAATGATGATGTGACGGCATTGGGCCGTTGGGCCGTCCGTAAACAATTCGTTTCCGGAGCATATCTCTGAAAGTACTTGTCCGATTGTCTTCAAATTTTACACACAACACCCCTAGGGGGTCTAGTTGTGCCTTTTGGGGTATTTGAACTTTGACCTACTTCTGGTTCAGAACTATGACCTATTTAGACGTTTTGACGCGCACTTCGTTTCCGGAGCAGATCTCGAAAAGTACTGGGCCGATGACAGTCATGTTGCACATACATGTTCTCTAAGGTCCCTAGTTGTGCCTTTTCAGGTTTTTGGACCTTGACCTTGAAGTTGACCCAGCACTTTGACCTAATTTATAACATCGGTAAATCCGACTGAAAGATTTTGCAGAATATCATGAAAACCGCTCAAGATAGCTACACCATTACTATAAAACAAATTGTGAGGTTTCAGGAGAGGATGCATCCTGAAAAAATTGAAGTTGATAAAATTCAAAATGGCTGCCTATCGGCCATTATCCACCTCGACAGGCCTGATATTGCGGAATATCATGAAAACCGCTCAAGATAGCTACACCATTAATATGAAATAAATTGTAAGGTTTCAGGAAAGGATGCATCCTGAAAAAATTGAAGTTGATAAAATTCAAAATGGCCGCCTATCGGCCATTATTCACCTCGACAGGCCTGATATTGTGGAATATCATGAAAACCGCTCAAGATATCTACACCATTACTATAAAACAAATTGTAAGGCTTCAGGAGAGGATGTATTTTGAAAAAAATCATTTTGTCAAAGTTCAAAATGGCCGCCAATCAGCCATTATTCACTTTCACATGGCCGTTATTTGGTAAACCGTGCTAGATGGCTAGACCATTACTATAAAACAAAATGTGTGATTTCAGGAGAGGATGCATCTTGGAAAAATTTGACTCAATAAAATTAAAAATGGCCGCTTATCGGCCATTATTCACTTTCACATGGCCGTTATTTGGTCAACCGTGCTAGATGGCTAGTCCATTACTGTAAAACGAAATGTGAGATTTCAGATGAGGATGCATCTTGAAAAAAATTGTCTTGATCAAATTTAAAATGGCCGCCTTTTCGGCCATTATTCATTTTCACATGGCTGATATTTGGTAAACCGTGCTAGATGGCTAGACCATTACCTGATTACTATAAAACAAAGTGTAAGTTTTCGGGGGAGGATGCACCCTGGAAATTTTTAACTTACGAATTCAAAATGGCCGACAATCAGCATTATTTACCTCGATAGGCCTGATATCAGGTAAACCGTGCTAGATAGCTAGACCATTACTATAAAACAAAATGTGACGTTTCGAGAGAGGATGCCTTTTAAAAACTTTCGACTCAATCGAATTCAAAATGGCCGCCTATCGGCCACTATTTACTTGCACATTGCTGATATTTGGTAAGCCGTGTTAGATAGCTGGACCATTACTATAAAACAAAATGTGAGATTACAAGAGAGGATGCATCTTGAAAAAAATTGACTCGATCAAATTCAAAATGGCCGCCTATCGGCCATTATTCACTTTCACATAGCCGGTTTTTAGTAACCGTACTAGATGGCTAGACCATTACTATAAAACAAAATGTGAGATTTCAGGAGAGGATGCATCTTGAAAAATTTTGACTTGATCAAATTCAAAATGGCCTCCTATCGGCCATTATTCACTCTCACATGGGCGATATTTGGTAAACCGTGCTAGATGGCTAGACCATTACTATAGAATGAAATGTGAGATTTCAGCTGAGGATGCATCTTGGAAAATTTTGACTCGTTCAAATTCAAAATGGCCCCCTATCGGCCATTATTCACTTTCACATGCCCTATATTTTGCAAACTGTGTTAGATGTTAGTCCATTACTATAAAACAAAATTTGAGGTTTCGGGGGAGGATGCACCCTAAGTTTTTAACTAATTTATATCGAATTCAAAATGACCGTAAATCAGCTATTAGTTAACTCGATTGGCCTGATATCGGGTAAACCATGCCAGATAGGTAGACCATTACTGGGATACTGATTAGGATCATTAATTTCAATGGAGGTTTGCAATCTCTGACAGACTGTCTAGTTCTTATCTTACTCTTAGACTGGGCTTTTTAGACCTAGTTGTCTTGCGTCTTGATTTTTGACCTAGACTAGAACTACATTAATAACCCTATACAAAATTGCTTAAATCAAATTCTAATTCGGAGCGGGAGCTCCTGGACTTATGTAGTCTTGTTTCATTCTCTTCCAACTTGAACGAAAATTAATTTTTTTTAAAATAATTTTATAGTTATGCATGAAAGATCAGAATGTTTTTCTTTACTATTTTATTGCATAAATTTTATTCATAATATGCCATAATAGGGTTTTTTGACAATCAACAAGTTTTTTTTACCCTTTGTCTTTTAGTGTTACATTTAAGTGAAGTTTGTTAACTCTTTGCCTTCCAGTGATTTATACCTGAATTTTGTTAACCCTTTATCTTCCAGTGATATATACATGAAATTTGTTAACCCTTTATCTTCCAGTGACATATACTTAAAGTTTGTTAACCCTTCACCTTTCAGTGACATATACTTAAAGTTCGTTAACCCTTTATCTTCTACATGTTATAGTGACGCATAACGAAATTACATGAATTCAAGTTTAACACTAGATTTAATTTTGAATTTAACAAGTACAAACTGCATCTGTGCTGCCAATTTTTTTTACACCGCAGACCCTAAAGCCAAGTAATCCCCAACGGCGGGGTTGTGGGCAAGTGGGCAGTGTATGTGCTTGCAAGCATGATAACTTCATATTGCCTTCACTTAGTCCCTTTTTTAGCCATATGTGTACCACTCTAATCTTAATGTCAAGTTTAATACTGGAGCTTGCCCTATTTCCAAGTTTGCGATATCTTCACAAGCCTCGACTTACAGGGTAGGTTCTTCATTTTTTAGCCACATGTGCACTACGCTAGTCTTGAGATCAAGTTCGATATTTGGTGACCTTGACCTAATTTTATGGTCACAGAAACACACAGAAATTTTTATTTCTTGATGTTGATGGACGGAAGCTACAACATTTAGACCTACACCCCTCCACACACATGAAACTTGCTCCTAGGGAAAGTTATCTGTGTTATGAAATAGTCTGCTGGTCAAATAAAAATAAAAATCACACTGGTGAAATCCACTTTTTCTCGCCATAATAGCTGTGGCAATCGGCTAGCACAATCGCGGAATACAGTATTATATTTGCATATAACAGCATGGCCAGTAGAAGTATTATGTTTTATTGATTGCATACCCCTTATGTGCTCAGTTACATTGAAAAAAATGAATGTATACTATCATATGTACTTCATGTTTTTCAATTACAATGGTTGTATCTTCAGGGATTTATTACCTTCACTCACTTTTTATATTTTGTATGCATGTTTTATAAAGATAACAATTAATATAATATACCATATTTTGCAGGTTGGTGCAGCCATCTCGATGACTTACACCACAGGACAACCAATCGTTTTTGTTGGTACTGGGCAAACCTATACAGATCTGAAGAATTTAAACTCCAAGGCAGTTGTTAATTCTCTGTTGAAGGCCTGAGTTGTATTTCAAAATTGTAGTGTTGCAAGTGATAACACAGTTTTTTCATAATTGGTTGATTAATATTCAGCTACTATTTTTACATCCCTCATCATCATAATTTAAATTTATTTCTCATACCTTATATCAGTAAATGGGCAAAATAATGAATTGGAATGGTTTTTTTCATAATACGTACTTCAATAATTTCAAAATGTGGTTTGTTTTATCTGTCAATGACATTATCCCTACTTCACATTCCTACAAATGTACCTATTAAAAGCCATTTCTTTGTGAAATTGTTGTGAAAGCTATGACAGTTATTATTTTTTTTTTATTTCTAGTCATATCTGTCTTTCTTTTAACCGAGTTTTTGATACATGTATTGCACTCTGGTGGCAACAGTGCATCAGTACTGTAATTCCAATAGCAATTAATTTCACACAATCGAAATCAAATACTTTTGGCCCATCATTGGATCAAATGTGTACCTTGAGACATTTACAATGCATTTATTTGATCCATCATGCCGTTATCATGTTAACCTGGGTTACAAAATAATAATTCTTTATTGAGTGACCTAGAAGGGTTACACAGTGACAATTGTTGTAATGACCTAATTGCTAAAAAATTACAAGAAGGAGAATAAGCAAGATTACAGCTTTTAATGTAGCTTACAAACAGGAAAATTGTATTAGTGGCAATTTTAAAAGCAGGTTAATCTTTAGATCACTGTCACTTGAAGTTGTGTCTCGCTACCGCGACACACAACTTCAAGTGACTGAAAATGTATGTTATTTATGAAATTTAAGACCCGTTAGAAATTTTTTACAACTGATTATGAAAACTGGCAGCAAATCATCGGCTGTCCCAGGTTACGGCGTGATAGATCAAAACTGATTGAGGTCACTAAATTTATTTTTCATCAATATTTCAAGTGCAGCTGAATTTTATGTATATTTCTATTTAATTACACTCCGAGGTAAGCTGTAAAATGATCAAACCACTATATATATTCTATGTTTTCATAATATTTCATAAAGTTATTGCATATATTCAAACAGAATATTTCATTTTGAGGTGATTGTTAAGTTTTTGTGTATGTTAAAGGTGAGAGGTTTAAATTTTAAATAGCTGAGGTATTGCAGATGATACTACGGTACCTACTTGTATTGTGTGACCTGATTCTGTATTATCTGAATATTGAAAACCTTATCAATGGGTGTATATTCATTACAGTTAAGGGAGTTCTATTTCATGCTCCGGGTTTTTATATTGCAGTGGGGGGGGGGGGGGGCAGTGGCGGGGGTTAAACTCCCATTTTTCAACATAATGTCTGTTTAAAGGTCAAAATACTTCTTTCTGTAAACTAAAGATAAATTTTGCTATTACTACATGACACAAATGAGAGTCCGACAATCATGTTAAATTGTTCTCATTTTTTTCATGACAGAAAATATGTGTTGTATCAAGCGAGTTGAACTATGGTTTTGCAAGTGATCTATCATATACGGCACTCTAGTTAGAGTGTTTGATCTCCAGAGACAGAATGACACAATTAAATCATATTATTTGTGTCTATAATTGATAATTATTGTAGTGCATTTATGTTTTGCCTCAATTCACACTATTCACTGTTTATGTTGTATGATTTAATGATTGTCATTGAATTTTAACTACATGTACCGGTATATTTATATCATGCCTCAGTCTTTCTCACGAATCTATTATGATTTCGATCATGCCATGGCCATTTTTCTTAAATTTATATGCAATATTTCTTGTCACTGAAAGAGTGAGGTGAAACAATTTGGTGACTCGTTTACAAAAATCTTCTCAGTGAATTGTAGAATTAATGGGTATATGTTGATTTTACATGCATTTCACCTTTATACACATTTGAAAATATTTTAATGTACGATAGCTTTTTTGGCATGTGATATAAAACTTAATAGAATTATGTAAGTTAATCCCTATGAACGTGACGTAAATGCAGCAAATTAGTTGGCAAAATATTTCTACGCAACATGTAGGCCTACTCTAATTCAATAATGCCAAAATTTAACCTTTTACTGTTGTGGTCATTTTTTCACGAAAACATCTAATTAACCGCTTGTTTGAAAAATAAAGAAACTCTACCCCAAAAAATAAATACAACAGCATGCCTGGGCAGCTAAACCTATTTTAGCCCATATGGATCGCATTAGATCGATCTTGCACATTAACGAAAACAAATTTAAAGCCCGAGAACTGGGTGGTTGCCAATTTCCACCCTGCAAAAAAATTATATTTCAGTAGAGTTAACTGATTCTCCATCTGTTTTTTTTCATCGGCCTCATTAACTTTTTTATAAATATTACGTGTTAACCTGATTCTTACATCTCCGGTATCTGAAATAAGGCAATGTATGACATATATGGTTATCAGTTTAATTTATGTATTTTTTAAAATTCTGCAGTACGCGTGCTCAAAATTCAACTTTTTCTTAAAACAAATAGGACTGTTCAAATATATAGGT
Organism: Flabesymbios commensalis; assembly: GCA_964017125.1. Classification (NCBI taxonomy): domain Eukaryota; kingdom Metazoa; phylum Annelida; class Polychaeta; order Terebellida; family Flabelligeridae; genus Flabesymbios; species Flabesymbios commensalis. The sequence continues at coordinate 90,618,746 of OZ024905.1, read as the reverse complement.
GTTAAACTGGTTGCCGTGTGAAATTCATATAGATCTATTGCAACATGTGACAAGTAATTATGCTGAACTTGTATTTATTACATCGATTAAACAAATTGAGCCAACATTTTTTGAGGTTGTCTCGTCGTAAGCCACGTGTTTACGAAGTTAGAGTTACTCTAATATATTTATCTTGTTAGACTATACAAGTCAACAGGCAAGTAGTTTCTATAGTAAAGTGTTTTATTCCCGAGAACATTTCCCGCTTCTATTCTATTATAAATGCAATGAATGATCTACTGACTGTGATCCCCACAGTCAAGTCTTAATGATTCGACACTGACTCGGTTGCTAGCCATCCCAGATTATCAGCCTTCGCAAGCCAGTTACACAACTAAACTAATAAATATATATAAAAAAAAACCCTTGTTGTTGTTGCGTGATTGTGATGTATGAATGATTATTGACAATTGAGATACAAACTAAGAATTTATTTAATAAACAATTTTGTTCATACTTGTATGTGATATAAAAACAAGTTATTAACCCTTTGACTTCCAGGCCGGGGTGCATACCAGGATCCAGATATACTGGTGTAGGAGTTCTATTTTTCGTCATTTGAAGCTGTAATTGCTAACGCAATTTCCAGCTTCAAATGACGAAAAATACATAAATGTAGTATATATTTGACGAAAATTTGTGTCATTTTATGGTTACGTTCATTGACGAATGACGACGGAAATTTCCGTCATGTATGGTAGTGAAAAGGTTAAAAACAATTAATCAACAACTTCTATTATTTTAATTTAAAAGAAAATAACTTTTATTGCCAAGAAAATGTAACAACGATTATGTTGCACTCATGCAATAATAAATTAGTCTTGATTATTATTGTAGAAATATCTCCACAAAAATTATCGTGGCTTATCTAATAGGCTTCTAAGGAATTGACACTGGTTCACTGATGGATCGTCAATCGGGTCTGATGATGTGTTTGAGCTAAGCAACAAAGAACTGTTTGCTATATGGTAGGCTACAGTGTCAATTTCAATACCAAAAATATCACCAGCCGGGGTACAAATATTTTTTTTAATAGCCAAAAAATTTAAATATTTTTCTGCCAATGAATTTATGAGTTATGCAGGCTTCTCATGGCGAGCCATGCTTTATTTTTTGTCAGTGTTGACCCCTGGCTGGACTTATATATATATATACTAGTTTTACAAAATTGGTGGTGAACCTATGCTCAATTTTTTTACAGGTACAGTTAAGACTACAGTGTATTAGTCTTATTTTGTCTTCCTAAAATTAGTATCATTGTTGTGTTAACATTCGCTTGCGAAATTGAGAAGGAAATATATAAAAAACATGAATCATTGGCCCGATATTGTTGTGTTAAAATTGGGGCAGAGTCGTAGACAATGGACCAACACTAATCCAGCATTGGGTCAATAGCTCATGCTTGCTGGGTATAATGTGGTGGTGGCGACATGCAAAACTCCACAGCTGCTTGAAAAGTAGAGCGAATTATATTCTGAGGTTTCTTTCATGGGCCACCAAGCTAAAATAAATCGTGCTGAAAGTTATTGAAATTCCTGCACTGAAAATAATTAAGTAATGACAAAAAAATTCTTTATTTATTTAACTCCCCAAAAGGGGAGTGGGCCGATCCCAGAGGTACTGCAATACTGGGCCAACCCGTGGGGAAGTCGGAGCAAGCTCCTGCATCTTCCCCGAGTTCCAAAAATCAGTTTAATATCGAAGTCCCCCAGTGGAGGACGTATCAGATATTAAGCTGATAAGAACAGATACTACACTTTGATCTTAGCCAAAAGGCCGAGAAGCGATGCTCAGTCATTCCAGGAGTGAAAACCAGGTACTTAAAGATAGGCATACAGATTATGGTGTCCTATATTCACACATTCTTCATGCATTTCAAAGTTAACCCCAAAAAATTATTCGTGAAATTTGTTTCGAGAACAACAAATAATCAATCCACTTGTTCTTGTCAAACTCGTGAGTAATAAGTTGCGAAATTGAGAAGGAAATATATAAAAAATAGCAATTGAAGTGGAGGAAATATGTATATCTGAACGTTTATTATACGTCCAGGCAGTAGTATTTGAACACTCACTAGGTGAAGTCAAGAATAATGCTCACATAACCTACACACAGGGCTACCCAACAAACATGAATCATTGGCCCGATATTGTTGTGTTAAAATTGGGGCAGAGTCGTAGACAATGGACCAACACTAATCCAGCATTGGGTCAATAGCTCATGCTTGCTGGGTATAATGTGGTGGTGGCGACATGCAAAACTCCACAGCTGCTTGAAAAGTAGAGCGAATTATATTCTGAGGTTTCTTTCATGGGCCACCAAGCTAAAATAAATCGTGCTGAAAGTTATTGAAATTCCTGCACTGAAAATAATTAAGTAATGACAAAAAAATTCTTTATTTATTTAACTCCCCAAAAGGGGAGTGGGCCGATCCCAGAGGTACTGCAATACTGGGCCAACCCGTGGGGAAGTCGGAGCAAGCTCCTGCATCTTCCCCGAGTTCCAAAAATCAGTTTAATATCGAAGTCCCCCAGTGGAGGACGTATCAGATATTAAGCTGATAAGAACAGATACTACACTTTGATCTTAGCCAAAAGGCCGAGAAGCGATGCTCAGTCATTCCAGGAGTGAAAACCAGGTACTTAAAGATAGGCATACAGATTATGGTGTCCTATATTCACACATTCTTCATGCATTTCAAAGTTAACCCCAAAAAATTATTCGTGAAATTTGTTTCGAGAACAACAAATAATCAATCCACTTGTTCTTGTCAAACTCGTGAGTAATAAGTTGCGAAATTGAGAAGGAAATATATAAAAAATAGCAATTGAAGTGGAGGAAATATGTATATCTGAACGTTTATTATACGTCCAGGCAGTAGTATTTGAACACTCACTAGGTGAAGTCAAGAATAATGCTCACATAACCTACACACAGGGCTACCCAACAAACATGAATCATTGGCCCGATATTGTTGTGTTAAAATTGGGGCAGAGTCGTAGACAATGGACCAACACTAATCCAGCATTGGGTCAATAGCTCATGCTTGCTGGGTATAATGTGGTGGTGGCGACATGCAAAACTCCACAGCTGCTTGAAAAGTAGAGCGAATTATATTCTGAGGTTTCTTTCATGGGCCACCAAGCTAAAATAAATCGTGCTGAAAGTTATTGAAATTCCTGCACTGAAAATAATTAAGTAATGACAAAAAAATTCTTTATTTATTTAACTCCCCAAAAGGGGAGTGGGCCGATCCCAGAGGTACTGCAATACTGGGCCAACCCGTGGGGAAGTCGGAGCAAGCTCCTGCATCTTCCCCGAGTTCCAAAAATCAGTTTAATATCGAAGTCCCCCAGTGGAGGACGTATCAGATATTAAGCTGATAAGAACAGATACTACACTTTGATCTTAGCCAAAAGGCCGAGAAGCGATGCTCAGTCATTCCAGGAGTGAAAACCAGGTACTTAAAGATAGGCATACAGATTATGGTGTCCTATATTCACACATTCTTCATGCATTTCAAAGTTAACCCCAAAAAATTATTCGTGAAATTTGTTTCGAGAACAACAAATAATCAATCCACTTGTTCTTGTCAAACTCGTGAGTAATAAGTTGCGAAATTGAGAAGGAAATATATAAAAAATAGCAATTGAAGTGGAGGAAATATGTATATCTGAACGTTTATTATACGTCCAGGCAGTAGTATTTGAACACTCACTAGGTGAAGTCAAGAATAATGCTCACATAACCTACACACAGGGCTACCCAACAAACATGAATCATTGGCCCGATATTGTTGTGTTAAAATTGGGGCAGAGTCGTAGACAATGGACCAACACTAATCCAGCATTGGGTCAATAGCTCATGCTTGCTGGGTATAATGTGGTGGTGGCGACATGCAAAACTCCACAGCTGCTTGAAAAGTAGAGCGAATTATATTCTGAGGTTTCTTTCATGGGCCACCAAGCTAAAATAAATCGTGCTGAAAGTTATTGAAATTCCTGCACTGAAAATAATTAAGTAATGACAAAAAAATTCTTTATTTATTTAACTCCCCAAAAGGGGAGTGGGCCGATCCCAGAGGTACTGCAATACTGGGCCAACCCGTGGGGAAGTCGGAGCAAGCTCCTGCATCTTCCCCGAGTTCCAAAAATCAGTTTAATATCGAAGTCCCCCAGTGGAGGACGTATCAGATATTAAGCTGATAAGAACAGATACTACACTTTGATCTTAGCCAAAAGGCCGAGAAGCGATGCTCAGTCATTCCAGGAGTGAAAACCAGGTACTTAAAGATAGGCATACAGATTATGGTGTCCTATATTCACACATTCTTCATGCATTTCAAAGTTAACCCCAAAAAATTATTCGTGAAATTTGTTTCGAGAACAACAAATAATCAATCCACTTGTTCTTGTCAAACTCGTGAGTAATAAGTTGCGAAATTGAGAAGGAAATATATAAAAAATAGCAATTGAAGTGGAGGAAATATGTATATCTGAACGTTTATTATACGTCCAGGCAGTAGTATTTGAACACTCACTAGGTGAAGTCAAGAATAATGCTCACATAACCTACACACAGGGCTACCCAACAAACATGAATCATTGGCCCGATATTGTTGTGTTAAAATTGGGGCAGAGTCGTAGACAATGGACCAACACTAATCCAGCATTGGGTCAATAGCTCATGCTTGCTGGGTATAATGTGGTGGTGGCGACATGCAAAACTCCACAGCTGCTTGAAAAGTAGAGCGAATTATATTCTGAGGTTTCTTTCATGGGCCACCAAGCTAAAATAAATCGTGCTGAAAGTTATTGAAATTCCTGCACTGAAAATAATTAAGTAATGACAAAAAAATTCTTTATTTATTTAACTCCCCAAAAGGGGAGTGGGCCGATCCCAGAGGTACTGCAATACTGGGCCAACCCGTGGGGAAGTCGGAGAAAGCTCCTGCATCTTCCCCGAGTTCCAAAAATCAGTTTAATATCGAAGTCCCCCAGTGGAGGACGTATCAGATATTAAGCTGATAAGAACAGATACTACACTTTGATCTTAGCCAAAAGGCCGAGAAGCGATGCTCAGTCATTCCAGGAGTGAAAACCAGGTACTTAAAGATAGGCATACAGATTATGGTGTCCTATATTCACACATTCTTCATGCATTTCAAAGTTAACCCCAAAAAATTATTCGTGAAATTTGTTTCGAGAACAACAAATAATCAATCCACTTGTTCTTGTCAAACTCGTGAGTAATAAGTTGCGAAATTGAGAAGGAAATATATAAAAAATAGCAATTGAAGTGGAGGAAATATGTATATCTGAACGTTTATTATACGTCCAGGCAGTAGTATTTGAACACTCACTAGGTGAAGTCAAGAATAATGCTCACATAACCTACACACAGGGCTACCCAACAAACATGAATCATTGGCCCGATATTGTTGTGTTAAAATTGGGGCAGAGTCGTAGACAATGGACCAACACTAATCCAGCATTGGGTCAATAGCTCATGCTTGCTGGGTATAATGTGGTGGTGGCGACATGCAAAACTCCACAGCTGCTTGAAAAGTAGAGCGAATTATATTCTGAGGTTTCTTTCATGGGCCACCAAGCTAAAATAAATCGTGCTGAAAGTTATTGAAATTCCTGCACTGAAAATAATTAAGTAATGACAAAAAAATTCTTTATTTATTTAACTCCCCAAAAGGGGAGTGGGCCGATCCCAGAGGTACTGCAATACTGGGCCAACCCGTGGGGAAGTCGGAGCAAGCTCCTGCATCTTCCCCGAGTTCCAAAAATCAGTTTAATATCGAAGTCCCCCAGTGGAGGACGTATCAGATATTAAGCTGATAAGAACAGATACTACACTTTGATCTTAGCCAAAAGGCCGAGAAGCGATGCTCAGTCATTCCAGGAGTGAAAACCAGGTACTTAAAGATAGGCATACAGATTATGGTGTCCTATATTCACACATTCTTCATGCATTTCAAAGTTAACCCCAAAAAATTATTCGTGAAATTTGTTTCGAGAACAACAAATAATCAATCCACTTGTTCTTGTCAAACTCGTGAGTAATAAGTTGCGAAATTGAGAAGGAAATATATAAAAAATAGCAATTGAAGTGGAGGAAATATGTATATCTGAACGTTTATTATACGTCCAGGCAGTAGTATTTGAACACTCACTAGGTGAAGTCAAGAATAATGCTCACATAACCTACACACAGGGCTACCCAACAAACATGAATCATTGGCCCGATATTGTTGTGTTAAAATTGGGGCAGAGTCGTAGACAATGGACCAACACTAATCCAGCATTGGGTCAATAGCTCATGCTTGCTGGGTATAATGTGGTGGTGGCGACATGCAAAACTCCACAGCTGCTTGAAAAGTAGAGCGAATTATATTCTGAGGTTTCTTTCATGGGCCACCAAGCTAAAATAAATCGTGCTGAAAGTTATTGAAATTCCTGCACTGAAAATAATTAAGTAATGACAAAAAAATTCTTTATTTATTTAACTCCCCAAAAGGGGAGTGGGCCGATCCCAGAGGTACTGCAATACTGGGCCAACCCGTGGGGAAGTCGGAGCAAGCTCCTGCATCTTCCCCGAGTTCCAAAAATCAGTTTAATATCGAAGTCCCCCAGTGGAGGACGTATCAGATATTAAGCTGATAAGAACAGATACTACACTTTGATCTTAGCCAAAAGGCCGAGAAGCGATGCTCAGTCATTCCAGGAGTGAAAACCAGGTACTTAAAGATAGGCATACAGATTATGGTGTCCTATATTCACACATTCTTCATGCATTTCAAAGTTAACCCCAAAAAATTATTCGTGAAATTTGTTTCGAGAACAACAAATAATCAATCCACTTGTTCTTGTCAAACTCGTGAGTAATAAGTTGCGAAATTGAGAAGGAAATATATAAAAAATAGCAATTGAAGTGGAGGAAATATGTATATCTGAACGTTTATTATACGTCCAGGCAGTAGTATTTGAACACTCACTAGGTGAAGTCAAGAATAATGCTCACATAACCTACACACAGGGCTACCCAACAAACATGAATCATTGGCCCGATATTGTTGTGTTAAAATTGGGGCAGAGTCGTAGACAATGGACCAACACTAATCCAGCATTGGGTCAATAGCTCATGCTTGCTGGGTATAATGTGGTGGTGGCGACATGCAAAACTCCACAGCTGCTTGAAAAGTAGAGCGAATTATATTCTGAGGTTTCTTTCATGGGCCACCAAGCTAAAATAAATCGTGCTGAAAGTTATTGAAATTCCTGCACTGAAAATAATTAAGTAATGACAAAAAAATTCTTTATTTATTTAACTCCCCAAAAGGGGAGTGGGCCGATCCCAGAGGTACTGCAATACTGGGCCAACCCGTGGGGAAGTCGGAGCAAGCTCCTGCATCTTCCCCGAGTTCCAAAAATCAGTTTAATATCGAAGTCCCCCAGTGGAGGACGTATCAGATATTAAGCTGATAAGAACAGATACTACACTTTGATCTTAGCCAAAAGGCCGAGAAGCGATGCTCAGTCATTCCAGGAGTGAAAACCAGGTACTTAAAGATAGGCATACAGATTATGGTGTCCTATATTCACACATTCTTCATGCATTTCAAAGTTAACCCCAAAAAATTATTCGTGAAATTTGTTTCGAGAACAACAAATAATCAATCCACTTGTTCTTGTCAAACTCGTGAGTAATAAGTTGCGAAATTGAGAAGGAAATATATAAAAAATAGCAATTGAAGTGGAGGAAATATGTATATCTGAACGTTTATTATACGTCCAGGCAGTAGTATTTGAACACTCACTAGGTGAAGTCAAGAATAATGCTCACATAACCTACACACAGGGCTACCCAACAAACATGAATCATTGGCCCGATATTGTTGTGTTAAAATTGGGGCAGAGTCGTAGACAATGGACCAACACTAATCCAGCATTGGGTCAATAGCTCATGCTTGCTGGGTATAATGTGGTGGTGGCGACATGCAAAACTCCACAGCTGCTTGAAAAGTAGAGCGAATTATATTCTGAGGTTTCTTTCATGGGCCACCAAGCTAAAATAAATCGTGCTGAAAGTTATTGAAATTCCTGCACTGAAAATAATTAAGTAATGACAAAAAAATTCTTTATTTATTTAACTCCCCAAAAGGGGAGTGGGCCGATCCCAGAGGTACTGCAATACTGGGCCAACCCGTGGGGAAGTCGGAGCAAGCTCCTGCATCTTCCCCGAGTTCCAAAAATCAGTTTAATATCGAAGTCCCCCAGTGGAGGACGTATCAGATATTAAGCTGATAAGAACAGATACTACACTTTGATCTTAGCCAAAAGGCCGAGAAGCGATGCTCAGTCATTCCAGGAGTGAAAACCAGGTACTTAAAGATAGGCATACAGATTATGGTGTCCTATATTCACACATTCTTCATGCATTTCAAAGTTAACCCCAAAAAATTATTCGTGAAATTTGTTTCGAGAACAACAAATAATCAATCCACTTGTTCTTGTCAAACTCGTGAGTAATAAGTTGCGAAATTGAGAAGGAAATATATAAAAAATAGCAATTGAAGTGGAGGAAATATGTATATCTGAACGTTTATTATACGTCCAGGCAGTAGTATTTGAACACTCACTAGGTGAAGTCAAGAATAATGCTCACATAACCTACACACAGGGCTACCCAACAAACATGAATCATTGGCCCGATATTGTTGTGTTAAAATTGGGGCAGAGTCGTAGACAATGGACCAACACTAATCCAGCATTGGGTCAATAGCTCATGCTTGCTGGGTATAATGTGGTGGTGGCGACATGCAAAACTCCACAGCTGCTTGAAAAGTAGAGCGAATTATATTCTGAGGTTTCTTTCATGGGCCACCAAGCTAAAATAAATCGTGCTGAAAGTTATTGAAATTCCTGCACTGAAAATAATTAAGTAATGACAAAAAAATTCTTTATTTATTTAACTCCCCAAAAGGGGAGTGGGCCGATCCCAGAGGTACTGCAATACTGGGCCAACCCGTGGGGAAGTCGGAGCAAGCTCCTGCATCTTCCCCGAGTTCCAAAAATCAGTTTAATATCGAAGTCCCCCAGTGGAGGACGTATCAGATATTAAGCTGATAAGAACAGATACTACACTTTGATCTTAGCCAAAAGGCCGAGAAGCGATGCTCAGTCATTCCAGGAGTGAAAACCAGGTACTTAAAGATAGGCATACAGATTATGGTGTCCTATATTCACACATTCTTCATGCATTTCAAAGTTAACCCCAAAAAATTATTCGTGAAATTTGTTTCGAGAACAACAAATAATCAATCCACTTGTTCTTGTCAAACTCGCGAGTAATAAGTTGCGAAATTGAGAAGGAAATATATAAAAAATAGCAATTGAAGTGGAGGAAATATGTATATCTGAACGTTTATTATACGTCCAGGCAGTAGTATTTGAACACTCACTAGGTGAAGTCAAGAATAATGCTCACATAACCTACACACAGGGCTACCCAACAAACATGAATCATTGGCCCGATATTGTTGTGTTAAAATTGGGGCAGAGTCGTAGACAATGGACCAACACTAATCCAGCATTGGGTCAATAGCTCATGCTTGCTGGGTATAATGTGGTGGTGGCGACATGCAAAACTCCACAGCTGCTTGAAAAGTAGAGCGAATTATATTCTGAGGTTTCTTTCATGGGCCACCAAGCTAAAATAAATCGTGCTGAAAGTTATTGAAATTCCTGCACTGAAAATAATTAAGTAATGACAAAAAAATTCTTTATTTATTTAACTCCCCAAAAGGGGAGTGGGCCGATCCCAGAGGTACTGCAATACTGGGCCAACCCGTGGGGAAGTCGGAGCAAGCTCCTGCATCTTCCCCGAGTTCCAAAAATCAGTTTAATATCGAAGTCCCCCAGTGGAGGACGTATCAGATATTAAGCTGATAAGAACAGATACTACACTTTGATCTTAGCCAAAAGGCCGAGAAGCGATGCTCAGTCATTCCAGGAGTGAAAACCAGGTACTTAAAGATAGGCATACAGATTATGGTGTCCTATATTCACACATTCTTCATGCATTTCAAAGTTAACCCCAAAAAATTATTCGTGAAATTTGTTTCGAGAACAACAAATAATCAATCCACTTGTTCTTGTCAAACTCGTGAGTAATAAGTTGCGAAATTGAGAAGGAAATATATAAAAAATAGCAATTGAAGTGGAGGAAATATGTATATCTGAACGTTTATTATACGTCCAGGCAGTAGTATTTGAACACTCACTAGGTGAAGTCAAGAATAATGCTCACATAACCTACACACAGGGCTACCCAACAAACATGAATCATTGGCCCGATATTGTTGTGTTAAAATTGGGGCAGAGTCGTAGACAATGGACCAACACTAATCCAGCATTGGGTCAATAGCTCATGCTTGCTGGGTATAATGTGGTGGTGGCGACATGCAAAACTCCACAGCTGCTTGAAAAGTAGAGCGAATTATATTCTGAGGTTTCTTTCATGGGCCACCAAGCTAAAATAAATCGTGCTGAAAGTTATTGAAATTCCTGCACTGAAAATAATTAAGTAATGACAAAAAAATTCTTTATTTATTTAACTCCCCAAAAGGGGAGTGGGCCGATCCCAGAGGTACTGCAATACTGGGCCAACCCGTGGGGAAGTCGGAGCAAGCTCCTGCATCTTCCCCGAGTTCCAAAAATCAGTTTAATATCGAAGTCCCCCAGTGGAGGACGTATCAGATATTAAGCTGATAAGAACAGATACTACACTTTGATCTTAGCCAAAAGGCCGAGAAGCGATGCTCAGTCATTCCAGGAGTGAAAACCAGGTACTTAAAGATAGGCATACAGATTATGGTGTCCTATATTCACACATTCTTCATGCATTTCAAAGTTAACCCCAAAAAATTATTCGTGAAATTTGTTTCGAGAACAACAAATAATCAATCCACTTGTTCTTGTCAAACTCGTGAGTAATAAGTTGCGAAATTGAGAAGGAAATATATAAAAAATAGCAATTGAAGTGGAGGAAATATGTATATCTGAACGTTTATTATACGTCCAGGCAGTAGTATTTGAACACTCACTAGGTGAAGTCAAGAATAATGCTCACATAACCTACACACAGGGCTACCCAACAAACATGAATCATTGGCCCGATATTGTTGTGTTAAAATTGGGGCAGAGTCGTAGACAATGGACCAACACTAATCCAGCATTGGGTCAATAGCTCATGCTTGCTGGGTATAATGTGGTGGTGGCGACATGCAAAACTCCACAGCTGCTTGAAAAGTAGAGCGAATTATATTCTGAGGTTTCTTTCATGGGCCACCAAGCTAAAATAAATCGTGCTGAAAGTTATTGAAATTCCTGCACTGAAAATAATTAAGTAATGACAAAAAAATTCTTTATTTATTTAACTCCCCAAAAGGGGAGTGGGCCGATCCCAGAGGTACTGCAATACTGGGCCAACCCGTGGGGAAGTCGGAGCAAGCTCCTGCATCTTCCCCGAGTTCCAAAAATCAGTTTAATATCGAAGTCCCCCAGTGGAGGACGTATCAGATATTAAGCTGATAAGAACAGATACTACACTTTGATCTTAGCCAAAAGGCCGAGAAGCGATGCTCAGTCATTCCAGGAGTGAAAACCAGGTACTTAAAGATAGGCATACAGATTATGGTGTCCTATATTCACACATTCTTCATGCATTTCAAAGTTAACCCCAAAAAATTATTCGTGAAATTTGTTTCGAGAACAACAAATAATCAATCCACTTGTTCTTGTCAAACTCGTGAGTAATAAGTTGCGAAATTGAGAAGGAAATATATAAAAAATAGCAATTGAAGTGGAGGAAATATGTATATCTGAACGTTTATTATACGTCCAGGCAGTAGTATTTGAACACTCACTAGGTGAAGTCAAGAATAATGCTCACATAACCTACACACAGGGCTACCCAACAAACATGAATCATTGGCCCGATATTGTTGTGTTAAAATTGGGGCAGAGTCGTAGACAATGGACCAACACTAATCCAGCATTGGGTCAATAGCTCATGCTTGCTGGGTATAATGTGGTGGTGGCGACATGCAAAACTCCACAGCTGCTTGAAAAGTAGAGCGAATTATATTCTGAGGTTTCTTTCATGGGCCACCAAGCTAAAATAAATCGTGCTGAAAGTTATTGAAATTCCTGCACTGAAAATAATTAAGTAATGACAAAAAAATTCTTTATTTATTTAACTCCCCAAAAGGGGAGTGGGCCGATCCCAGAGGTACTGCAATACTGGGCCAACCCGTGGGGAAGTCGGAGCAAGCTCCTGCATCTTCCCCGAGTTCCAAAAATCAGTTTAATATCGAAGTCCCCCAGTGGAGGACGTATCAGATATTAAGCTGATAAGAACAGATACTACACTTTGATCTTAGCCAAAAGGCCGAGAAGCGATGCTCAGTCATTCCAGGAGTGAAAACCAGGTACTTAAAGATAGGCATACAGATTATGGTGTCCTATATTCACACATTCTTCATGCATTTCAAAGTTAACCCCAAAAAATTATTCGTGAAATTTGTTTCGAGAACAACAAATAATCAATCCACTTGTTCTTGTCAAACTCGTGAGTAATAAGTTGCGAAATTGAGAAGGAAATATATAAAAAATAGCAATTGAAGTGGAGGAAATATGTATATCTGAACGTTTATTATACGTCCAGGCAGTAGTATTTGAACACTCACTAGGTGAAGTCAAGAATAATGCTCACATAACCTACACACAGGGCTACCCAACAAACATGAATCATTGGCCCGATATTGTTGTGTTAAAATTGGGGCAGAGTCGTAGACAATGGACCAACACTAATCCAGCATTGGGTCAATAGCTCATGCTTGCTGGGTATAATGTGGTGGTGGCGACATGCAAAACTCCACAGCTGCTTGAAAAGTAGAGCGAATTATATTCTGAGGTTTCTTTCATGGGCCACCAAGCTAAAATAAATCGTGCTGAAAGTTATTGAAATTCCTGCACTGAAAATAATTAAGTAATGACAAAAAAATTCTTTATTTATTTAACTCCCCAAAAGGGGAGTGGGCCGATCCCAGAGGTACTGCAATACTGGGCCAACCCGTGGGGAAGTCGGAGCAAGCTCCTGCATCTTCCCCGAGTTCCAAAAATCAGTTTAATATCGAAGTCCCCCAGTGGAGGACGTATCAGATATTAAGCTGATAAGAACAGATACTACACTTTGATCTTAGCCAAAAGGCCGAGAAGCGATGCTCAGTCATTCCAGGAGTGAAAACCAGGTACTTAAAGATAGGCATACAGATTATGGTGTCCTATATTCACACATTCTTCATGCATTTCAAAGTTAACCCCAAAAAATTATTCGTGAAATTTGTTTCGAGAACAACAAATAATCAATCCACTTGTTCTTGTCAAACTCGTGAGTAATAAGTTGCGAAATTGAGAAGGAAATATATAAAAAATAGCAATTGAAGTGGAGGAAATATGTATATCTGAACGTTTATTATACGTCCAGGCAGTAGTATTTGAACACTCACTAGGTGAAGTCAAGAATAATGCTCACATAACCTACACACAGGGCTACCCAACAAACATGAATCATTGGCCCGATATTGTTGTGTTAAAATTGGGGCAGAGTCGTAGACAATGGACCAACACTAATCCAGCATTGGGTCAATAGCTCATGCTTGCTGGGTATAATGTGGTGGTGGCGACATGCAAAACTCCACAGCTGCTTGAAAAGTAGAGCGAATTATATTCTGAGGTTTCTTTCATGGGCCACCAAGCTAAAATAAATCGTGCTGAAAGTTATTGAAATTCCTGCACTGAAAATAATTAAGTAATGACAAAAAAATTCTTTATTTATTTAACTCCCCAAAAGGGGAGTGGGCCGATCCCAGAGGTACTGCAATACTGGGCCAACCCGTGGGGAAGTCGGAGCAAGCTCCTGCATCTTCCCCGAGTTCCAAAAATCAGTTTAATATCGAAGTCCCCCAGTGGAGGACGTATCAGATATTAAGCTGATAAGAACAGATACTACACTTTGATCTTAGCCAAAAGGCCGAGAAGCGATGCTCAGTCATTCCAGGAGTGAAAACCAGGTACTTAAAGATAGGCATACAGATTATGGTGTCCTATATTCACACATTCTTCATGCATTTCAAAGTTAACCCCAAAAAATTATTCGTGAAATTTGTTTCGAGAACAACAAATAATCAATCCACTTGTTCTTGTCAAACTCGTGAGTAATAAGTTGCGAAATTGAGAAGGAAATATATAAAAAATAGCAATTGAAGTGGAGGAAATATGTATATCTGAACGTTTATTATACGTCCAGGCAGTAGTATTTGAACACTCACTAGGTGAAGTCAAGAATAATGCTCACATAACCTACACACAGGGCTACCCAACAAACATGAATCATTGGCCCGATATTGTTGTGTTAAAATTGGGGCAGAGTCGTAGACAATGGACCAACACTAATCCAGCATTGGGTCAATAGCTCATGCTTGCTGGGTATAATGTGGTGGTGGCGACATGCAAAACTCCACAGCTGCTTGAAAAGTAGAGCGAATTATATTCTGAGGTTTCTTTCATGGGCCACCAAGCTAAAATAAATCGTGCTGAAAGTTATTGAAATTCCTGCACTGAAAATAATTAAGTAATGACAAAAAAATTCTTTATTTATTTAACTCCCCAAAAGGGGAGTGGGCCGATCCCAGAGGTACTGCAATACTGGGCCAACCCGTGGGGAAGTCGGAGCAAGCTCCTGCATCTTCCCCGAGTTCCAAAAATCAGTTTAATATCGAAGTCCCCCAGTGGAGGACGTATCAGATATTAAGCTGATAAGAACAGATACTACACTTTGATCTTAGCCAAAAGGCCGAGAAGCGATGCTCAGTCATTCCAGGAGTGAAAACCAGGTACTTAAAGATAGGCATACAGATTATGGTGTCCTATATTCACACATTCTTCATGCATTTCAAAGTTAACCCCAAAAAATTATTCGTGAAATTTGTTTCGAGAACAACAAATAATCAATCCACTTGTTCTTGTCAAACTCGTGAGTAATAAGTTGCGAAATTGAGAAGGAAATATATAAAAAATAGCAATTGAAGTGGAGGAAATATGTATATCTGAACGTTTATTATACGTCCAGGCAGTAGTATTTGAACACTCACTAGGTGAAGTCAAGAATAATGCTCACATAACCTACACACAGGGCTACCCAACAAACATGAATCATTGGCCCGATATTGTTGTGTTAAAATTGGGGCAGAGTCGTAGACAATGGACCAACACTAATCCAGCATTGGGTCAATAGCTCATGCTTGCTGGGTATAATGTGGTGGTGGCGACATGCAAAACTCCACAGCTGCTTGAAAAGTAGAGCGAATTATATTCTGAGGTTTCTTTCATGGGCCACCAAGCTAAAATAAATCGTGCTGAAAGTTATTGAAATTCCTGCACTGAAAATAATTAAGTAATGACAAAAAAATTCTTTATTTATTTAACTCCCCAAAAGGGGAGTGGGCCGATCCCAGAGGTACTGCAATACTGGGCCAACCCGTGGGGAAGTCGGAGCAAGCTCCTGCATCTTCCCCGAGTTCCAAAAATCAGTTTAATATCGAAGTCCCCCAGTGGAGGACGTATCAGATATTAAGCTGATAAGAACAGATACTACACTTTGATCTTAGCCAAAAGGCCGAGAAGCGATGCTCAGTCATTCCAGGAGTGAAAACCAGGTACTTAAAGATAGGCATACAGATTATGGTGTCCTATATTCACACATTCTTCATGCATTTCAAAGTTAACCCCAAAAAATTATTCGTGAAATTTGTTTCGAGAACAACAAATAATCAATCCACTTGTTCTTGTCAAACTCGTGAGTAATAAGTTGCGAAATTGAGAAGGAAATATATAAAAAATAGCAATTGAAGTGGAGGAAATATGTATATCTGAACGTTTATTATACGTCCAGGCAGTAGTATTTGAACACTCACTAGGTGAAGTCAAGAATAATGCTCACATAACCTACACACAGGGCTACCCAACAAACATGAATCATTGGCCCGATATTGTTGTGTTAAAATTGGGGCAGAGTCGTAGACAATGGACCAACACTAATCCAGCATTGGGTCAATAGCTCATGCTTGCTGGGTATAATGTGGTGGTGGCGACATGCAAAACTCCACAGCTGCTTGAAAAGTAGAGCGAATTATATTCTGAGGTTTCTTTCATGGGCCACCAAGCTAAAATAAATCGTGCTGAAAGTTATTGAAATTCCTGCACTGAAAATAATTAAGTAATGACAAAAAAATTCTTTATTTATTTAACTCCCCAAAAGGGGAGTGGGCCGATCCCAGAGGTACTGCAATACTGGGCCAACCCGTGGGGAAGTCGGAGCAAGCTCCTGCATCTTCCCCGAGTTCCAAAAATCAGTTTAATATCGAAGTCCCCCAGTGGAGGACGTATCAGATATTAAGCTGATAAGAACAGATACTACACTTTGATCTTAGCCAAAAGGCCGAGAAGCGATGCTCAGTCATTCCAGGAGTGAAAACCAGGTACTTAAAGATAGGCATACAGATTATGGTGTCCTATATTCACACATTCTTCATGCATTTCAAAGTTAACCCCAAAAAATTATTCGTGAAATTTGTTTCGAGAACAACAAATAATCAATCCACTTGTTCTTGTCAAACTCGTGAGTAATAAGTTGCGAAATTGAGAAGGAAATATATAAAAAATAGCAATTGAAGTGGAGGAAATATGTATATCTGAACGTTTATTATACGTCCAGGCAGTAGTATTTGAACACTCACTAGGTGAAGTCAAGAATAATGCTCACATAACCTACACACAGGGCTACCCAACAAACATGAATCATTGGCCCGATATTGTTGTGTTAAAATTGGGGCAGAGTCGTAGACAATGGACCAACACTAATCCAGCATTGGGTCAATAGCTCATGCTTGCTGGGTATAATGTGGTGGTGGCGACATGCAAAACTCCACAGCTGCTTGAAAAGTAGAGCGAATTATATTCTGAGGTTTCTTTCATGGGCCACCAAGCTAAAATAAATCGTGCTGAAAGTTATTGAAATTCCTGCACTGAAAATAATTAAGTAATGACAAAAAAATTCTTTATTTATTTAACTCCCCAAAAGGGGAGTGGGCCGATCCCAGAGGTACTGCAATACTGGGCCAACCCGTGGGGAAGTCGGAGCAAGCTCCTGCATCTTCCCCGAGTTCCAAAAATCAGTTTAATATCGAAGTCCCCCAGTGGAGGACGTATCAGATATTAAGCTGATAAGAACAGATACTACACTTTGATCTTAGCCAAAAGGCCGAGAAGCGATGCTCAGTCATTCCAGGAGTGAAAACCAGGTACTTAAAGATAGGCATACAGATTATGGTGTCCTATATTCACACATTCTTCATGCATTTCAAAGTTAACCCCAAAAAATTATTCGTGAAATTTGTTTCGAGAACAACAAATAATCAATCCACTTGTTCTTGTCAAACTCGTGAGTAATAAGTTGCGAAATTGAGAAGGAAATATATAAAAAATAGCAATTGAAGTGGAGGAAATATGTATATCTGAACGTTTATTATACGTCCAGGCAGTAGTATTTGAACACTCACTAGGTGAAGTCAAGAATAATGCTCACATAACCTACACACAGGGCTACCCAACAAACATGAATCATTGGCCCGATATTGTTGTGTTAAAATTGGGGCAGAGTCGTAGACAATGGACCAACACTAATCCAGCATTGGGTCAATAGCTCATGCTTGCTGGGTATAATGTGGTGGTGGCGACATGCAAAACTCCACAGCTGCTTGAAAAGTAGAGCGAATTATATTCTGAGGTTTCTTTCATGGGCCACCAAGCTAAAATAAATCGTGCTGAAAGTTATTGAAATTCCTGCACTGAAAATAATTAAGTAATGACAAAAAAATTCTTTATTTATTTAACTCCCCAAAAGGGGAGTGGGCCGATCCCAGAGGTACTGCAATACTGGGCCAACCCGTGGGGAAGTCGGAGCAAGCTCCTGCATCTTCCCCGAGTTCCAAAAATCAGTTTAATATCGAAGTCCCCCAGTGGAGGACGTATCAGATATTAAGCTGATAAGAACAGATACTACACTTTGATCTTAGCCAAAAGGCCGAGAAGCGATGCTCAGTCATTCCAGGAGTGAAAACCAGGTACTTAAAGATAGGCATACAGATTATGGTGTCCTATATTCACACATTCTTCATGCATTTCAAAGTTAACCCCAAAAAATTATTCGTGAAATTTGTTTCGAGAACAACAAATAATCAATCCACTTGTTCTTGTCAAACTCGTGAGTAATAAGTTGCGAAATTGAGAAGGAAATATATAAAAAATAGCAATTGAAGTGGAGGAAATATGTATATCTGAACGTTTATTATACGTCCAGGCAGTAGTATTTGAACACTCACTAGGTGAAGTCAAGAATAATGCTCACATAACCTACACACAGGGCTACCCAACAAACATGAATCATTGGCCCGATATTGTTGTGTTAAAATTGGGGCAGAGTCGTAGACAATGGACCAACACTAATCCAGCATTGGGTCAATAGCTCATGCTTGCTGGGTATAATGTGGTGGTGGCGACATGCAAAACTCCACAGCTGCTTGAAAAGTAGAGCGAATTATATTCTGAGGTTTCTTTCATGGGCCACCAAGCTAAAATAAATCGTGCTGAAAGTTATTGAAATTCCTGCACTGAAAATAATTAAGTAATGACAAAAAAATTCTTTATTTATTTAACTCCCCAAAAGGGGAGTGGGCCGATCCCAGAGGTACTGCAATACTGGGCCAACCCGTGGGGAAGTCGGAGCAAGCTCCTGCATCTTCCCCGAGTTCCAAAAATCAGTTTAATATCGAAGTCCCCCAGTGGAGGACGTATCAGATATTAAGCTGATAAGAACAGATACTACACTTTGATCTTAGCCAAAAGGCCGAGAAGCGATGCTCAGTCATTCCAGGAGTGAAAACCAGGTACTTAAAGATAGGCATACAGATTATGGTGTCCTATATTCACACATTCTTCATGCATTTCAAAGTTAACCCCAAAAAATTATTCGTGAAATTTGTTTCGAGAACAACAAATAATCAATCCACTTGTTCTTGTCAAACTCGTGAGTAATAAGTTGCGAAATTGAGAAGGAAATATATAAAAAATAGCAATTGAAGTGGAGGAAATATGTATATCTGAACGTTTATTATACGTCCAGGCAGTAGTATTTGAACACTCACTAGGTGAAGTCAAGAATAATGCTCACATAACCTACACACAGGGCTACCCAACAAACATGAATCATTGGCCCGATATTGTTGTGTTAAAATTGGGGCAGAGTCGTAGACAATGGACCAACACTAATCCAGCATTGGGTCAATAGCTCATGCTTGCTGGGTATAATGTGGTGGTGGCGACATGCAAAACTCCACAGCTGCTTGAAAAGTAGAGCGAATTATATTCTGAGGTTTCTTTCATGGGCCACCAAGCTAAAATAAATCGTGCTGAAAGTTATTGAAATTCCTGCACTGAAAATAATTAAGTAATGACAAAAAAATTCTTTATTTATTTAACTCCCCAAAAGGGGAGTGGGCCGATCCCAGAGGTACTGCAATACTGGGCCAACCCGTGGGGAAGTCGGAGCAAGCTCCTGCATCTTCCCCGAGTTCCAAAAATCAGTTTAATATCGAAGTCCCCCAGTGGAGGACGTATCAGATATTAAGCTGATAAGAACAGATACTACACTTTGATCTTAGCCAAAAGGCCGAGAAGCGATGCTCAGTCATTCCAGGAGTGAAAACCAGGTACTTAAAGATAGGCATACAGATTATGGTGTCCTATATTCACACATTCTTCATGCATTTCAAAGTTAACCCCAAAAAATTATTCGTGAAATTTGTTTCGAGAACAACAAATAATCAATCCACTTGTTCTTGTCAAACTCGTGAGTAATAAGTTGCGAAATTGAGAAGGAAATATATAAAAAATAGCAATTGAAGTGGAGGAAATATGTATATCTGAACGTTTATTATACGTCCAGGCAGTAGTATTTGAACACTCACTAGGTGAAGTCAAGAATAATGCTCACATAACCTACACACAGGGCTACCCAACAAACATGAATCATTGGCCCGATATTGTTGTGTTAAAATTGGGGCAGAGTCGTAGACAATGGACCAACACTAATCCAGCATTGGGTCAATAGCTCATGCTTGCTGGGTATAATGTGGTGGTGGCGACATGCAAAACTCCACAGCTGCTTGAAAAGTAGAGCGAATTATATTCTGAGGTTTCTTTCATGGGCCACCAAGCTAAAATAAATCGTGCTGAAAGTTATTGAAATTCCTGCACTGAAAATAATTAAGTAATGACAAAAAAATTCTTTATTTATTTAACTCCCCAAAAGGGGAGTGGGCCGATCCCAGAGGTACTGCAATACTGGGCCAACCCGTGGGGAAGTCGGAGCAAGCTCCTGCATCTTCCCCGAGTTCCAAAAATCAGTTTAATATCGAAGTCCCCCAGTGGAGGACGTATCAGATATTAAGCTGATAAGAACAGATACTACACTTTGATCTTAGCCAAAAGGCCGAGAAGCGATGCTCAGTCATTCCAGGAGTGAAAACCAGGTACTTAAAGATAGGCATACAGATTATGGTGTCCTATATTCACACATTCTTCATGCATTTCAAAGTTAACCCCAAAAAATTATTCGTGAAATTTGTTTCGAGAACAACAAATAATCAATCC